>JARJJI010000030.1:0-387500 GCA_029490765.1 Euthynnus affinis
ATTTCAGCTCCGGAGGTTACACTGAAAACCTGCAAAAAACGACAGCCCGCGGGTTTAAAAAAATGGTCAAAAATTGAAGGGCGTCAGATCTTCCCCAAAACCTCATAGATTGACAACGGGGTGGGTATTAATCGAGAAATTGCAGAGATTAGACAGAATTATCTTTGATCCAAAGAAATTTCACCTCCGGAGGTTACGCCAAAAATCCGAAAAAAACGACAGTTCGCGGGTTGAAAAAATGGTCAAAAATTGAAGGGCGTCAGATCTTCCCCAAAACCTCATAGATTGACAACGGGGTGGGTATTAATCGAGAAATTGCAGAGATTAGAAAGAATTATCTTTGTTCCAAAGAAATTTCAGCTCCGGAGGTTACGCCAAAAACCGGAAAAAAAAGACAGCCCGCAGGTTGAAAAAATGGTCAAAATTGAAGGGCGTCATATCTTCCCCAAAACCTGATGAAATGACAACGGGGTGGGTATTAATTGAGAAATTGCAGAGATTAGAAAGAATTATCTTTGTTCCAAAGAAATTTCAACTCCGGAGGTTTTGCTGAAAATCTGAAAAAAACGACAGCCCGCGGGTTGAAAAAATGGTCAAAAATCGAAGGGCGTCAGATCTTCTCCAAAACCTGATGAAATGACAACGGGGTGGGTATTAATTGAGAAATTGCAGAGATTAGAAAGAATTATCTTTGTTCCAAAGAAATTTCAGCTCTGGAGGTTACGCTGTAAACCTGAAAAAAACAACAGCCCGCGGGTTGAAAAAATGGTCAAAAATTGAAGGGCATCAGATCTTCCCCAAAATCTCATAGAATGACAACGGGGTGGGTATTAATCAAGAAATTGCAGAGATTAGAAAGAATTATCTTTGTTCCAAAGAAATTTCAGCTCCGGTGGTTATGCTGAAAACCTGAAAAAAACGACAGCCCGCGGGTTGAAAAAATGGTCAAAAATCGAAGGGCGTCAGATCTTCCCCAAAACCTGTTGAAATGACAACGGGGTGGGTAATAATCAAGAAATTGCAGAGATTAGAAAGAATTATCTTTTTTCCAAAGAAATTTCAGCTCCGGAGATTTTGCTGTAAACCTGAAAAAAACGACAGCCCGCGGATTGAAAAAATGGTCAAAAATTGAAGGGCATCAGATCTTCCCCAAAACCTCATAGAATGACAACGGGATGGGTATTAATCAAGAAATTGCAGAGATTAGAAAGAATTATCTTTGTTCCAAAGAAATTTCACCTCCGGAGGTTACGCCGAAAATCCGAAAAAAAACAACAGCCTGCGGGTTGAAAAAATGGTCAAAATCGAAGGGCGTCAGATCTTCCCCAAAACCTCATAGATTGACAACGGGGTGGGTATTAATCTAGAAATTGCAGAGATTAGAAAGAATTATCTTTGTTCCAAAGAAATTTCAGCTCCGGAGGTTACGCCAAAAACCCGAAAAAAAAGACAGCCCGCGGGTTGAAAAAATGGTCAAAATTGAAGGGCGTCAGATCTTCCCCAAAACCTGATGAAATGACAACGGGGTGGGTATTAATTGAGAAATTGCAGAGATTAGAAAGAATTATCTTTGTTCCAAAGAAATTTCAACTCCGGAGGTTTTGCTGAAAACCTGAAAAAAACGACAGCCCGCGGGTTGAAAAAATGGTCAAAAATCGAAGGGCGTCAGATCTTCTCCAAAACCGGATGAAATGACAACGGGGTGGGTATTAATTGAGAAATTGCAGAGATTAGAAAGAATTATCTTTGTTCCAAAGAAATTTCAGCTCCGGAGGTTTCGCCGAAAACCTGAAAAAAACGACAGCCCGCGGGTTGAAAAAATGGTCAAAATTGAAGGGCGTCAGATCTTCCCCAAAACCTGTTGAAATGACAACGGGGTGGGTATTAATCGAGAAATTGCAGAGATTAGAACGAATTATCTTTGTTCCAAAGAAATTTCAGCTCCGGATGTTACGCCGAAAACCCGAAAAAACGACAGCCCGCGGGCTGAAAAAATTGTCAAAACTTGAAGGGCGTCAGATCTTCCCCAAAACCTCATAGAATGACAACGGGGTGGGTATTTATCAAGAAATTGCAGAGATTAGAAAGAATTATCTTTGTTCCAAAGAAATTTCAACTCCGGAGGTTTTGCTGAAAACCTGAAAAAAACGACAGCCCGCGGGTTGAAAAAATGGTCAAAAATTGAAGGGCATCAGATCTTCTCCAAAACCTGATGATATGACAACGGGGTGGGTATTAATTGAGAAATTGCAGAGATTAGAAAGACTTATCTTTGTTCCAAAGAAATTTCAGCTCTGGAGGTTACGCCGAAAACTCGAAAAAAACGACAGCCCGCGGGCTGAAAAGATGGTCAAAAATTGAAGGGCGTCAGATCTTCCCAAAACCTCATAGAATGACAACGGGGTGGGTATTAATCAAGAAATTGCAGAGATTAGAAAGAATTATCTTTGTTCCAAAGAAATTTCAGCTCCGGAGATTACGCTGAAAACCTGAAAAAAACGACAGCCCGCGGGTTGATAAAATGGTCAAAAATCGAAGGGCGTCAGATCTTCCCCAAAACCTGATGAAATGACAACGGGGTAGGTATTAATTGAGAAATTGCAGAGATTAGAAAGAATTATCTTTGTTCCAAAGAAATTTCAGCTCCGGAGATTACGCTGAAAAACTGAAAAAACGACAGCCCGCGGGTTGAAAAAATGGTAAAAAATTGAAGGGCGTCAGATCTTCCCCAAAACCTCATAGATTGACAACGGGGTGGGTATTAATTGAGAAATTGCAGAGATTAGAAAGAATTATCTTTGTTCCAAAGAAATTTCAACTCCGGAGGTTTTGCTGAAAACCTGAAAAGAACGACAGCCCGCGGGTTGAAAAAATGGTCAAAAATTAAAGGGCGTCAGATCTTCTCCAAAACCTGATGAAATGACAACGGGGTGGGTATTAATCGAGAAATTGCTGAGATTAGAAAGAATTATCTTTGTTCCAAAGATATTTCAGCTCCGGAGGTTACGCTGAAAACCTGCAAAAAACGACAGCCCGCGGGGTTGAAAAAATGGTCAAAAATCGAAGGGCGTCAGATCTTCCCCAAAACCTCATAGAATGACAACGGGGTGGGTATTAATCGAGAAATTGCAGAGATTAGAAAGAATTATCTTTGTTCCAAAGAAATTTCAGCTCCGGAGGTTATGCTGAAAACCTGAAAAAAACGACAGCCCGCGGGTTGAAAAAATGGTCAAAAATCGAAGGGCGTCAGATCTTCCCAAAACCTGTTGAAATGACAACAGGGTGGGTATTAATCGAGAAATTGCAGAGATTAGAAAGAATTATCTTTGTTCCAAAGAAATTTCAGCTCCGGAGGTTACGCCAAAAACCCGAAAAAAAAGACAGCCCGTGGGTTGAAAAAATGGTCAAAATCGAAGGGCGTCAGATCTTCCGCAAAACCTGATGAAATGACAACGGGGTGGGTATTAATTGAGAAATTGCAGAGATTAGAAAGAATTATCTTTGTTCCAAAGAAATTTCAGCTCCGGAGGTTACACTGAAAACCTGCAAAAAACGACAGCCCGCGGGTTGAAAAAATGGTCAAAAATTAAAGGGCGTCAGATCTTCTCCAAAACCTGATGAAATGACAACGGGGTGGGTATTAATCGAGAAATTGCTGAGATTAGAAAGAATTATCTTTGTTCCAAAGAAATTTCAGCTCCGGAGGTTACGCTGAAAACCTGAAAAAAACGACAGCCCGCGGGTTGAAAAGATGGTCAAAAATTGAAGGGCGTAAGATCTTCCCAAAAACCTCATAAATTGACAACGGGGTGGGTATTAATTGAGAAATTGCAGAGATTAGACAGAATTATCTTTGTTCCAAAGAAATTTCAGCTCCGGAGGTTATGCTGTAAACCTGAAAAAAACGACAGCCCGCGGGTTGAAAAAATGGTCAAAAATTGAAGGGCATCAGATCTTCCCCAAAACCTCATAGAATGACAACGGGGTGGGTATTAATCAAGAAATTGCAGAGATTAGAAAGAATTATCTTTGTTCCAAAGAAATTTCACCTCCGGATGTTACGCCGAAAACCTGAAAAAAACGACAGCCCGCGGGCTGAAAAAATGGTCAAAATTGAAGGGCGTCAGATCTTCCCCAAAACCTGTTGAAATGACAACAGGGTGGGTATTAATCGAGAAATTGCAGAGATTAGAAAGAATTATCTTTGTTCCAAAGAAATTTCAGCTCCGGATGTTACGCCGAAAACCCGAAAAAAACGACAGCCCACGGGCTGAAAAAATGGTCAAAACTTGAAGGGCGTCAGATCTTCCCCAAAACCTCATAGAATGACAACGGGGTGGGTATTAATCAAGAAATTGCAGAGATTAGAAAGAATTATCTTTTTTCCAAAGAAATTTCAGCTCCGGAGGTTACGCCGAAAACCCGAAAAAAACAACAGCCTGCGGGTTGAAAAAATGGTCAAAATCGAAGGGCGTCAGATTTTCCCCAAATCCTCATAGATTGACAACGGGGTGGGTATTAATTGAGAAATTGCAGAGATTAGAAAGAATTATCTTTGTTCCAAAGAAATTTCAACTCCGGAGGTTTTGCTGAAAACCTGAAAAGAACGACAGCCCGCGGGTTGAAAAAATGGTCAAAAATTAAAGGGCGTCAGATCTTCTCCAAAACCTGATGAAATGACAACGGGGTGGGTATTAATCGAGAAATTGCTGAGATTAGAAAGAATTATCTTTGTTCCAAAGAAATTTCAGCTCCGGAGGTTACGCTGAAAACCTGCAAAAAACGACAGCCCGCGGGTTGAAAAAATGGTCAAAAATCGAAGGGCGTCAGATCTTCCCCAAAACCTCATAGATTGACAACGGGGTGGGTATTAATTGAGAAATTGCAGAGATTAGAAAGAATTATCTGTGTTCCAAAGAAATTTCAGCTCCGGAGGTTTCGCCGAAAACCTGAAAAAAACGACAGCCCGCGGGTTGAAAAAATGGTCAAAATTGAAGGGCGTCAGATCTTCCCCAAAACCTGATGAAATGACAACGGGGTGGGTATTAATCGAGAAATTGCAGAGATCAGAAAGAATTATCTTTGTTCCAAAGAAATTTCAGCTCCGGATGTTACGCCGAAAACCCGAAAAAAACGACAGCCCGCGGGCTGAAAAAATGGTCAAAACTTGAAGGGCGTCAGATCTTCCCCAAAACCTCATAGAATGACAACGGGGTGGGTATTAATCAAGAAATTGCAGAGATTAGAAAGAATTATCTTTGTTCCAAAGAAATTTCAGCTCCGGAGGTTATGCTGAAAACCTGCAAAAAACGACAGCCCGCGGGTTGAAAAAATGGTCAAAAATCGAAGGGCGTCAGATCTTCCCCAAAACCTCATAGATTGACAACGGGGTGGGTATTAATCGAGAAATTGCAGAGATTAGAAAGAATTATCTTTGTTCCAAAGAAATTTCAGCTCCGGATGTTACGCCGAAAACCCGAAAAAAACGACAGCCCGCGGGTTGAAAAAATGGTCAAAACTTGAAGGGCGTCAGATCTTCCCCAAAACCTCATAGAATGACAACGGGGTGGGTATTAATCAAGAAATTGCAGAGATTAGAAAGAATTATCTTTGTTCCAAAGAAATTTCAGCTCCGGAGGTTATGCTGAAAACCTGAAAAAAACGACAGCCCGCGGGTTGAAAAAATGGTCAAAAATCGAAGGGCGTAAGATCTTCCCCAAAACCTCATAGAATGACAACGGGGTGGGTATTAATCGAGAAATTGCAGAGATTAGAAAGAATTATCTTTGTTCCAAAGAAATTTCAGCTCCGGAGGTTATGCTGAAAACCTGAAAAAAACGACAGCCCGCGGGTTGAAAAAATGGTCAAAAATCGAAGGGCGTCAGATCTTCCCCAAAACCTGTTGAAATGACAACAGGGTGGGTATTAATCGAGAAATTGCAGAGATTAGAAAGAATTATCTTTGTTCCAAAGAAATTTCAGCTCCGGAGGTTACGCTGAAAACCTGAAAAAAAACGACAGCCCGCGGGTTGAAAAAGTGGTCAAAAATTGAAGGGCGTCAGATCTTCCCCAAAACCTGATGAAATGACAACGGGGTGGGTATTAATCGAGAAATTGCAGATATTAGAAAGAATTATCTTTTTTCCAAAGAAATTTCAGCTCCGGAGGTTTCGCCGAAAACCCGAAAAAAACAACAGCCTGCGGGTTGAAAAAATGGTCAAAATCGAAGGGCGTCAGATCTTCCCCAAAACCTCATAGATTGACAACGGGGTGGGTATTAATTGAGAAATTGCAGAGATTAGAAAGAATTATCTTTGTTCCAAAGAAATTTCAGCTCCGGAGGTTTCGCCGAAAACCTGAAAAAAACGACAGCCCGCGGGTTGAAATAATGGTCAAAATTGAAGGGCGTCACATCTTCCCCAAAACCTGATGAAATGACAACGGGGTGGGTATTAATCGAGAAATTGCAGAGATTAGAAAGAATTATCTTTGTTACAAAGAAATTTCAGCTCCGGAGGTTTTGCTGAAAACCTGAAAAAAACGACAACCCGCGGGTTGAAAAAATGGTCAAAAATTGAAGGGCGTCAGATCTTCCCCAAAACCTGATGAAATGACAACGGGGTGGGTATTAATCGAGAAATTGCAGAGATTAGAAAGAATTATCTTTGTTCCAAAGAAATTTCAGCTCCGGATGTTACGCCGAAAACCCAAAAAAAACGACAGCCCGCGGGTTGAAAAAATGGTCAAAATCGAAGGGCGTCAGATCTTCCCCAAAACCTCATAGATTGACAACGGGGTGGGTATTAATTGAGAAATTGCAGAGATTAGAAAGAATTATCTTTGTTCCAAAGAAATTTCAGCTCCGGAGGTTTCGCCGAAAACCCGAAAAAAACGACAGCCCGCGGGTTGAAAAAATGGTCAAAATTGAAGGGCGTCAGATCTTCCCCAAAACCTGATGAAATGACAACGGGGTGGGTATTAATCGAGAAATTGCAGAGATTAGAAAGAATTATCTTTTTTCCAAAGAAATTTCAGCTCAGGAGGTTACGCCGAAAACCCGAAAGAAACAACAGCCTGCGAGTTGAAAAAATGGTCAAAATCGAAGGGCGTCAGATCTTCCCCAAAACGTCATAGATTGACAACGGGGTGGGTATTAATTGAGAAATTGCAGAGATTAGAAAGAATTATCTTTGTTCCAAAGAAATTTCAGCTCCGGAGGTTTCGCCGAAAACCCGAAAAAAACGACAGCCCGCGGGTTGAAAAAATGGTCAAAATTGAAGGGCGTCAGATCTTCCCCAAAACCTGATGAAATGACAACGGGGTGGGTATTAATCGAGAAATTGCAGAGATTAGAAAGAATTATCTTTGTTCCAAAGAAATTTCAGCTCCGGAGGTTATGCTGAAAACCTGAAAAAAACGACAGCCCGCGGGTTGAAAAAATGGTCAAAAATCGAAGGGCGTCAGATCTTCCCCAAAACCTCATAGAATGACAACGGGGTGGGTATTAATCAAGAAATTGCAGAGATTAGAAAGAATTATCTTTGTTCCAAAGAAATTTCAGCTCCGGAGGTTACGCTGAAAACCTGAAAAAAAACGACAGCCCGCGGGTTGAAAAAATGGTCAAAAATCGAAAGGCGTCAGATCTTCCCCAAAACATGTTGAAATGACAACGAGGTGGGTATTAATCGAGAAATTGCAGAGATTAGAAAGAATTATCTTTTTTCCAAAGAAATTTCAGCTCCGGAGGTTACGCCGAAAACCCGAAAGAAACGACAGCCTGCGGGTTGAAAAAATGGTCAAAATCGAAGGGCGTCAGATCTTCCCCAAAACCTCATAGATTGACAACGGGGTGGGTATTAATTGAGAAATTGCAGAGATTAGAAAGAATTATCTTTGTTCCAAAGAAATTTCAGCTCCGGAGGTTTCGCCGAAAACCCGAAAAAAACGACAGCCCGCGGGTTGAAAAAATGGTCAAAATTGAAGGGCGTCAGATCTTCCCCAAAACCTGATGAAATGACAACGGGGTGGGTATTAATCGAGAAATTGTAGAGATTAGAAAGAATTATCTTCTTTCCAAAGAAATTTCAGCTCCGGAGGTTACGCCGAAAACCCGAAAAAAACAACAGCCTGCGGGTTGAAAAAATGGTCAAAATCGAAGGGCGTCAGATCTTCCCCAAAACCTCATAGATTGACAACGGGGTGGGTATTAATTGAGAAATTGCAGAGATTAGAAAGAATTATCTTTGTTCCAAAGAAATTTCAGCTCCGGATGTTACGCCGAAAACCCAAAAAAAACGACAGCCCGCGGGTTGAAAAAATGGTCAAAAATCGAAAGGCGTCAGATCTTCCCCAAAACATGTTGAAATGACAACGGGGTGGGTATTAATCGAGAAATTGCAGAGATTAGAAAGAATTATCTTTGTTCCAAAGAAATTTCAGCTCCGGAGGTTACGCCGAAAACCCGAAAAAACAACAGCCCGTGGGTTGAAAAAATGGTCAAAATTGAAGGGCGTCAGATCTTCCCCAAGACCTGATGAAATGACACTGGGGTGGGTATTAATTGAGAAATTGCAGGGATTAGAAAGAATTATCTTTGTTCCAAAGAAATTTCAGCTCCGGAGGTTACGCTGAAAACCTGAAAAAAAACGACAGCCCGCGGGTTGAAAAAGTGGTCAAAAATTGAAGGGCGTCAGATCTTCCCCAAAACCTGATGAAATGACAACGGGGTGGGTATTAATCGAGAAATTGCAGATATTAGAAAGAATTATCTTTTTTCCAAAGAAATTTCAGCTCCGGAGGTTTCGCCGAAAACCCGAAAAAAACAACAGCCTGCGGGTTGAAAAAATGGTCAAAATCGAAGGGCGTCAGATCTTCCCCAAAACCTCATAGATTGACAACGGGGTGGGTATTAATTGAGAAATTGCAGAGATTAGAAAGAATTATCTTTGTTCCAAAGAAATTTCAGCTCCGGAGGTTTCGCCGAAAACCTGAAAAAAACGACAGCCCGCGGGTTGAAAAAATGGTCAAAAATTGAAGGGCGTCAGATCTTCCCCAAAACCTGATGAAATGACAACGGGGTGGGTATTAATCGAGAAATTGCAGATATTAGAAAGAATTATCTCTGTTCCAAAGAAATTTCAGCTCCGGAGGTTACGCTGAAAACCCAAAAAACAAGACAGCCTGCGGGTTGAAAAAATGGTCAAAATCGAAGGGCGTCAGATCTTCCCCAAAACCTCATAGAATGACAACGGGGTGGGTATTAATCAAGAAATTGCAGAGATTAGAAAGAATTATCTTTGTTCCAAAGAAATTTCAGCTCCGGAGGTTATGCTGAAAACCTGCAAAAAACGACAGCCCGCGGGTTGAAAAAATGGTCAAAAATCGAAAGGCGTCAGATCTTCCCCAAAACATGTTGAAATGACAACGGGGTGGGTATTAATCGAGAAATTGCAGAGATTAGAAAGAATTATCTTTGTTCCAAAGAAATTTCAGCTCCGGAGATTTTGCTGTAAACCTGAAAAAAACGACAGCCCGCGGGTTGAAAAAATGGTCAAAAACTGAAGGGCGTCAGATCTTCCCCAAAACCTGGTGAAATGACAACGGGGTGGGTATTAATCGAGAAATTGCAGAGATTAGAAAGAATTATCTTTGTTCCAAAGAAATTTCAGCTCCGGAGGTTACGCTGTAAACCTGAAAAAAACGACATCCCGCGGGTTGAAAAAATGGTCAAAAATTGAAGGGCGTCAGATCTTCCCCAAAACCTCATAGAATGACAACGGGGTGGGTATTAATCAAGAAATTGCAGAGATTAGAAAGAATTATCTTTGTTCCAAAGAAATTTCAGCTCCGGAGGTTATGCTGAAAACCTGCAAAAAACGACAGCCCGCGGGTTGAAAAAATGGTCAAATATCGAAGGGCGTCAGATCTTCCCCAAAACCTGTTGAAATGACAACGGGGTGGTTATTAATCGAGAAATTGCAGAGATTAGACAGAATTATCTTTGTTCCAAAGAAATTTCAGCTCCGGAGGTTACACTGAAAACCTGCAAAAAACGACAGCCCGCGGGTTGAAAAAATGGTCAAAATTTGAAGGGCGTCAGATCTTCCCCAAAACCTCATAGATTGACAACGGGGTGGGTATTAATCGAGAAATTGCAGAGATTAGAAAGAATTATCTTTGTTCCAAAGAAATATCAGCTCCGGAGGTTGCGCCGAAAATCCGAAAAAAACGACAGCCCGTGGGTTCAAAAAATGGTCAAAATTGAAGGGCGTCAGATCTTCCCCAAAACCTGATGAAATGACAACGGGGTGGGTATTAATCGAGAAATTGCAGAGATCAGAAAGAATTATCTTTGTTCCAAAGAAATTTCAGCTCCGGAGATTTTGCTGTAAACCTGAAAAAAACGACAGCCCGTGGGTTGAAAAAATGGTCAAAAATTGAAGGGCGTCAGATCTTCCCCAAAACCTGTTGAAATGACAACGGGGTGGGTATTAATCGAGAAATTGCAGAGATTAGACAGAATTATCTTTGTTCCAAAGAAATTTCAGCTACGGAGGTTACACTGAAAACCTGCAAAAAACGACAGCCCGCGGGTTGAAAAAATGGTCAAAAATTGAAGGGCGTCAGATCTTCCCCAAAACCTCATAGAATGACAACGGGGTGGGTATTAATTGAGAAATTGCAGAGATTAGAAAGAATTATCTTTGTTCCAAAGAAATTTCAGCTCCGGAGGTTATGCTGAAAACCTGAAAAAAACGACAGCCCGCGGGTTGAAAAAATGGTCAAAAATCGAAGGGCGTCAGATCTTCCCCAAAATCTGATGAAATTACAACGGGGTGGGTATTAATTGAGAAATTGCAGAGATTAGAAAGAATTATCTTTGTTCCAAAGAAATTTCAACTCCGGAGGTGTTGCTGAAAACCTGAAAAAAACGACAGCCCGCGGGTTGAAAAAATGGTCAAAAATTGAAGGGCATCAGATCTTCTCCAAAACCTGATGATATGACAACGGGGTGGGTATTAATTGAGAAATTGCAGAGATTAGAAAGACTTATCTTTGTTCCAAAGAAATTTCAGCTCTGGAGGTTACACCGAAAACCCGAAAAAAACGACAGCCCGCGGGTTGAAAAAATGGTCAAAAATTGAAGGGCGTCAGATCTTCACCAAAACCTCATAGATTGACAACGGGGTGGGTATCAATCGAAAAATTGCAGAGATTAGACAGAATTATGTTTGTTCTAAAGAAATTTCAGCTCCGGAGGTTACGCCGAAAACCCGAAAAAAAGACAGCCCGCGGGTTGAAAAAATGGTCAAAATTGAAGGGGGTCAGATCTTCCTCAAAACCTGATGAAATGACAACGGGGTGGATATTAATTGAGAAATTGCAGAGATTAGAAAGAATTATCTTTATTCCAAAGAAATTTCAGCTCCGGAGGTTACACTGAAAACCTGCAAAAAACGACAGCCCGCGGGTTTAAAAAAATGGTCAAAAATTGAAGGGCGTCAGATCTTCCCCAAAACCTCATAGATTGACAACGGGGTGGGTATTAATCGAGAAATTGCAGAGATTAGACAGAATTATCTTTGATCCAAAGAAATTTCACCTCCGGAGGTTACGCCAAAAATCCGAAAAAAACGACAGTTCGCGGGTTGAAAAAATGGTCAAAAATTGAAGGGCGTCAGATCTTCCCCAAAACCTCATAGATTGACAACGGGGTGGGTATTAATCGAGAAATTGCAGAGATTAGAAAGAATTATCTTTGTTCCAAAGAAATTTCAGCTCCGGAGGTTACGCCAAAAACCGGAAAAAAAAGACATCCCGCAGGTTGAAAAAATGGTCAAAATTGAAGGGCGTCATATCTTCCCCAAAACCTGATGAAATGACAACGGGGTGGGTATTAATTGAGAAATTGCAGAGATTAGAAAGAATTATCTTTGTTCCAAAGAAATTTCAACTCCGGAGGTTTTGCTGAAAATCTGAAAAAAACGACAGCCCGCGGGTTGAAAAAATGGTCAAAAATCGAAGGGCGTCAGATCTTCTCCAAAACCTGATGAAATGACAACGGGGTGGGTATTAATTGAGAAATTGCAGAGATTAGAAAGAATTATCTTTGTTCCAAAGAAATTTCAGCTCTGGAGGTTACGCTGTAAACCTGAAAAAAACAACAGCCCGCGGGTTGAAAAAATGGTCAAAAATTGAAGGGCATCAGATCTTCCCCAAAATCTCATAGAATGACAACGGGGTGGGTATTAATCAAGAAATTGCAGAGATTAGAAAGAATTATCTTTGTTCCAAAGAAATTTCAGCTCCGGAGGTTATGCTGAAAACCTGAAAAAAACGACAGCCCGCGGGTTGAAAAAATGGTCAAAAATCGAAGGGCGTCAGATCTTCCCCAAAACCTGTTGAAATGACAACGGGGTGGGTAATAATCAAGAAATTGCAGAGATTAGAAAGAATTATCTTTTTTCCAAAGAAATTTCAGCTCCGGAGATTTTGCTGTAAACCTGAAAAAAACGACAGCCCGCGGATTGAAAAAATGGTCAAAAATTGAAGGGCATCAGATCTTCCCCAAAACCTCATAGAATGACAACGGGATGGGTATTAATCAAGAAATTGCAGAGATTAGAAAGAATTATCTTTGTTCCAAAGAAATTTCACCTCCGGAGGTTACGCCGAAAATCCGAAAAAAAACAACAGCCTGCGGGTTGAAAAAATGGTCAAAATCGAAGGGCGTCAGATCTTCCCCAAAACCTCATAGATTGACAACGGGGTGGGTATTAATCTAGAA
Source organism: Euthynnus affinis (assembly GCA_029490765.1). NCBI lineage: Eukaryota > Metazoa > Chordata > Actinopteri > Scombriformes > Scombridae > Euthynnus > Euthynnus affinis. The sequence goes on from JARJJI010000030.1 coordinate 12,788, forward strand.
ATTGCAGAGATTAGAAAGAATTATCTTTGTTCCAAAGAAATTTCAGCTCCGGAGGTTACGCCAAAAACCCGAAAAAAAAGACAGCCCGCGGGTTGAAAAAATGGTCAAAATTGAAGGGCGTCAGATCTTCCCCAAAACCTGATGAAATGACAACGGGGTGGGTATTAATTGAGAAATTGCAGAGATTAGAAAGAATTATCTTTGTTCCAAAGAAATTTCAACTCCGGAGGTTTTGCTGAAAACCTGAAAAAAACGACAGCCCGCGGGTTGAAAAAATGGTCAAAAATCGAAGGGCGTCAGATCTTCTCCAAAACCGGATGAAATGACAACGGGGTGGGTATTAATTGAGAAATTGCAGAGATTAGAAAGAATTATCTTTGTTCCAAAGAAATTTCAGCTCCGGAGGTTTCGCCGAAAACCTGAAAAAAACGACAGCCCGCGGGTTGAAAAAATGGTCAAAATTGAAGGGCGTCAGATCTTCCCCAAAACCTGTTGAAATGACAACGGGGTGGGTATTAATCGAGAAATTGCAGAGATTAGAACGAATTATCTTTGTTCCAAAGAAATTTCAGCTCCGGATGTTACGCCGAAAACCCGAAAAAAACGACAGCCCGCGGGCTGAAAAAATTGTCAAAACTTGAAGGGCGTCAGATCTTCCCCAAAACCTCATAGAATGACAACGGGGTGGGTATTTATCAAGAAATTGCAGAGATTAGAAAGAATTATCTTTGTTCCAAAGAAATTTCAACTCCGGAGGTTTTGCTGAAAACCTGAAAAAAACGACAGCCCGCGGGTTGAAAAAATGGTCAAAAATTGAAGGGCATCAGATCTTCTCCAAAACCTGATGATATGACAACGGGGGTGGGTATTAATTGAGAAATTGCAGAGATTAGAAAGACTTATCTTTGTTCCAAAGAAATTTCAGCTCTGGAGGTTACGCCGAAAACTCGAAAAAAACGACAGCCCGCGGGCTGAAAAGATGGTCAAAAATTGAAGGGCGTCAGATCTTCCCCAAAACCTCATAGAATGACAACGGGGTGGGTATTAATCAAGAAATTGCAGAGATTAGAAAGAATTATCTTTGTTCCAAAGAAATTTCAGCTCCGGAGATTACGCTGAAAACCTGAAAAAAACGACAGCCCGCGGGTTGATAAAATGGTCAAAAATCGAAGGGCGTCAGATCTTCCCCAAAACCTGATGAAATGACAACGGGGTAGGTATTAATTGAGAAATTGCAGAGATTAGAAAGAATTATCTTTGTTCCAAAGAAATTTCAGCTCCGGAGATTACGCTGAAAAACTGAAAAAAACGACAGCCCGCGGGTTGAAAAAATGGTAAAAAATTGAAGGGCGTCAGATCTTCCCCAAAACCTCATAGATTGACAACGGGGTGGGTATTAATTGAGAAATTGCAGAGATTAGACAGAATTATCTTTGTTCCAAAGAAATTTCAGCTCCGGAGGTTACGCTGAAAACCTGCAAAAAACGACAGCCCGCGGGTTGAAAAAATGGTCAAAAATTGAAGGGCGTCAGATCTTCCCCAAAACCTCATAGATTGACAACGGGGTGGGTATTAATTGAGAAATTGCAGAGATTAGACAGAATTATCTTTGTTCCAAAGAAATTTCAGCTCCGGAGGTTACGCTGAAAACCTGCAAAAAACGACAGCCCGCGGGTTGAAAAAATGGTCAAAAATTGAAGGGCGTCAGATCTTCCCCAAAACCTCATAGATTGACAACAGGGTGGGTATTAATTGAGAAATTGCAGAGATTAGAAAGAATTATCTTTGTTCCAACGAAATTTCAGCTCCGGAGGTTGCGCCGAAAACCCGAAAAAAACGACAGCCCGCGGGTTGAAAAAATGGTCAAAATTGAAGGGCGTCAGATCTTCCCCAAAACCTGATAAATGAAAACAGGGTGGGTATTAATCGAGAAATTGCAGAGATTAGAAAGAATTATCTTTGTTCCAAAGAAATTTCAGCTCCGGATGTTACGCTGAAAACCTGAAAAAAACGACAGCCCGCGGCTTGAAAAAATGGTCAAAAACTGAAGGGCGTCAGATCTTCCCCAAAACCTATTGAAATGACAACGGGGTGGGTATTAATTGAGAAATTAATCAAAGAAATTTCAGCTCTGGAGGTTACGCTGAAAACCTGAAAAAAACGACAGCCCGCGTGTTGAAAAAATGGTCAAAAATCGAAGGGCGTCAGATCTTCCCCAAAACCTATTGAAATGACAACGGGGTGGGTATTAATCGAGAAATTGCAGAGATTAGAAAGAATTATCTTTGTTCCAAAGAAATTTCAGCTCCGGATGTTATGCCGAAAACCCGAAAAAAACGACAGCCCGCGGGTTGAAAAAATGGTCAAAAATTGAAGGGCGTCAGATCTTCCCCAAAACCTCATAGATTGACAACGGGGTGGGTATTAATTGAGAAATTGCAGAGATTAGAAAGAATTATCTTTGTTCCAAAGAAATTTCAGCTCCGGAGGTTACGCCAAAAACCCGAAAAAAAAGACAGCCCGCGGGTTGAAAAAATGGTAAAAAATTGAAGGGCGTCAGATCATCCCCAAAACCTGATGAAATGACAACGGGGTGGGTATTAATCGAGAAATTGCAGAGATTAGAAAGAATTATCTTTGTTCCAAAAAATTTCAGCTCCGGAGGTTACGCCAAAAACCCGAAAAGAAAGACAGCCCGCGGGTTGAAAAAATGGTCAAAATTGAAGGGGGTCAGATCTTCCCCAAAACCTGATGAAATGACAACGAGGTGGGTATTAATTGAGAAATTGCAGAGATTAGAAAGAATTATCTTTGTTCCAAAGAAATTTCAGCTCCGGAGGTTACGCTGAAAACCTGAAAAAAACGACAGCCCGCGTGTTGAAAAAATGGTCAAAATTAAAGGGCGTCAGATCTTCCCCAAGACCTGATGAAATGACAACGGGGTGGGTATTAATCGAGAAATTGCAGAGATTAGAAAGAATTATCTTTGTTCCAAAGAAATTTCAGCTCCGGAGATTTTGCTGTAAACCTGAAAAAAACGACAGCCCGCGGGTTGAAAAAATGGTCAAAAACTGAAGGGCGTCAGATCTTCCCCAAAACCTGGTGAAATGACAACGGGGTGGGTATTAATTGAGAAATTGCAGAGATTAGAAAGAATTATCTTTGTTCCAAAGAAATTTCAGCTCCGGAGGTTACGCCAAAAACCCGAAAAAAACGACAGCCTGCGGGTTGAAAAAATGGTCAAAATTGAAGGGCGTCAGATCTTCCCCAAAACCTGATGAAATGACAACGGGGTGGGTATTAATTGAAAATTGCAGAGATAAGAAAGAATTATCTTTGTTCCAAAGAAATTTCAGCTCCGGAGGTTATGCTGAAAACCTGAAAAAAACGACAGCCCGCGGGTTGAAAAAATGGTCAAAAATCGAAGGGCGTCAGATCTTCCCCAAAACCTGTTGAAATGACAACGGGGTGGGTATTAATCGAGAAATTGCAGAGATTAGAAAGAATTATCTTTGTTCCAAAGAAATTTCAGCTCTGGAGGTTACGCTGAAAACCTGAAAAAAACGACAGCCCGCGTGTTGAAAAAATGGTCAAAAACTTAATGGCTTCAGATCTTCCCCAAAACCTGGTGAAATGACAACGGGGTGGGTATTAATCGAGAAATTGCAGAGATTAGAAAGAATTATCTTTGTTCCAAAGAAATTTCAGCTCCGGAGGTTACGCTGAAAACCTGCAAAAAACGACAGCCCGCGGGTTGAAAAAATGGTCAAAAATTGAAGGGCGTCAGATCTTCCCCAAAACCTCATAGATTGACAACAGGGTGGGTATTAATTGAGAAATTGCAGAGATTAGAAAGAATTATCTTTGTTCCAAAGAAATTTCAGCTCCGGAGGTTACGCCAAAAACCCGAAAAAAACGACAGCCTGCGGGTTGAAAAAATGGTCAAAATTGAAGGGCGTCAGATCTTCCCCAAAACCTGATGAAATGACAACGGGGTGGGTATTAATTGAAAATTGCAGAGATAAGAAAGAATTATCTTTGTTCCAAAGAAATTTCAGCTCCGGAGGTTATGCTGAAAACCTGAAAAAAACGACAGCCCGCGGGTTGAAAAAATGGTCAAAAATCGAAGGGCGTCAGATCTTCCCCAAAACCTGTTGAAATGACAACGGGGTGGGTATTAATCGAGAAATTGCAGAGATTAGAAAGAATGATCTTTGTTCCAAAGAAATTTCAGCTCTGGAGGTTACGCTGAAAACCTGAAAAAAACGACAGCCCGCGGGTTGAAAAAATGGTCAAAAACTTAATGGCTTCAGATCTTCCCCAAAACCTGGTGAAATGACAACGGGGTGGGTATTAATCGAGAAATTGCAGAGATTAGAAAGATTTATCTTTGTTCCAAAGAAATTTCAGCTCCGGAGGTTACGCTGAAAACCTGCAAAAAATGACAGCCCGCGGGTTGAAAAAATGGTCAAAAATTGAAGGGCGTCAGATCTTCCCCAAAACCTCATAGATTGACAACAGGGTGGGTATTAATTGAGAAATTGCAGAGATTAGAAAGAATTATCTTTGTTCCAACGAAATTTCAGCTCTGGAGGTTACGCTGAAAACCTGAAAAAAACGACAGCCCGCGTGTTGAAAAAATGGTCAAAAACTTAATGGCTTCAGATCTTCCCCAAAACCTGGTGAAATGACAACGGGGTGGGTATTAATCGAGAAATTGCAGAGATTAGAAAGAATTATCTTTGTTCCAAAGAAATTTCAGCTCCGGAGGTTACGCTGAAAACCTGCAAAAAACGACAGCCCGCGGGTTGAAAAAGTGGTCAAAAATTGAAGGGCGTCAGATCTTCCCCAAAACCTCATAGATTGACAACAGGGTGGGTATTAATTGAGAAATTGCAGAGATTAGAAAGAATTATCTTTGTTCCAACGAAATTTCAGCTCCGGAGGTTGCGCCGAAAACCCGAAAAAAACGACAGCCCGCGGGTTGAAAAAATGGTCAAAATTGAAGGGCGTCAGATCTTCCCCAAAACCTGATAAATGACAACAGGGTGGGTATTAATCGAGAAATTGCAGAGATTAGAAAGAATTATCTTTGTTCCAAAGAAATTTCAGCTCCGGATGTTACGCTGAAAACCTGAAAAAAACGACAGCCCGCGGGCTGAAAAAATGGTCAAAAATTGAAGGGCGTCAGATCTTCCCCAAAACCTCATAGATTGACAACGGGGTGGGTATTAATCGAGAAATTGCAGAGATTAGAAAGAATTATCTTTGTTCCAAAGAAATTTCAGCTCCGGAGGTTACGCTGAAAACCTGCAAAAAACGACAGCCCGCGGGTTGAAAAAATGGTCAAAAATCGAAGGGCGTCAGATCTTCCCCAAAACCTGATGAAATGACAACGGGGTGGGTATTAATTGAGAAATTGCAGAGATTGGAAAGAATTATCTTTGTTCCAAAGAAATTTCAGCTCCGGAGATTTTGCTGTAAACCTGAAAAAAACGACAGCCCGAGGGTTGAAAAAATGGTCAAAAATTGAAGGGCGTCAGATCTTCCCCAAAACCTCATAGATTGACAACGGGGTGGGTATTAATTGAGAAATTGCAGAGATTAGAAAGAATTATCTTTATTCCAAAGAAATTTCAGCTCCGGAGGTTACGCCAAAAACCCGAAAAAAAAGACAGCCCGCGGGTTGAAAAAATGGTCAAAAATTGAAGGGCGTCAGATCTTCCCCAAAACCTCATAGATTGACAACTGGGTGGGTATTAATTGAGAAATTGCAGAGATTAGAAAGAATTATCTTTGTTCCAAAGAAATTTCAGCTCCGGAGGTTACGCCAAAAACCCGAAAAAAAAGACAGCCCGCGGGTTGAAAAAATGGTCAAAAATTGAAGGGCGTCAGATCTTCCCCAAAACCTGATGAAATGACAACGGGGTGGGTATTAATCGAGAAATTGCAGAGATTAGAAAGAATTATCTTTGTTCCAAAGAAATTTCAGCTACAGATGTTACGCCGAAAACCCGAAAAAAACGACAGCCCGCGGGCTGAAAAGATGGTCAAAAATTGAAGGGCATCAGATCTTCCCCAAAACCTCATAGAATGACAACGGGGTGGGTATTAATCAAGAAATTGCAGACATTAGAAAGAATTATCTTTGTTCCAAAGAAATTTCAGCTCCGGAGGTTACGCTGAAAACCTGAAAAAAACGACAGCCCGCGGGTTGAAAAAATGGTCCAAAATCGAAGGGCGTCAGTTCTTCCCCAAAACCTGGTGAAATGACAACGGGGTGGGTATTAATTGAGAAATTGCAGAGATTAGAAAGAATTATCTTTGTTCCAAAGAAATTTCAGCTCCGGATGTTACGCCGAAAACCCGAAAAAAACGACAGCCCGCGGGCTGAAAAGATGGTCAAAAATTGAAGGGCGTCAGATCTTCCCCAAAACCTCATAGAATGACAACGGGGTGGGTATTAATCAAGAAATTGCAGAGATTAGAAAGTATTATCTTTGTTCCAAAGAAATTTCAGCTCCTGAGGTTACGCTGAAAACCTGAAAAAAACGACAGCCCGCGGGTTGAAAAAATGGTAAAAAATCGAAGGGCGTCAGATCTTCCCCAAAACCTGATGAAATGGCAACGGGGTGGGTATTAATCGAGAAATTGCAGAGATTAGAAAGAATTATCTTTGTTCCAAAGAAATTTCACCTCCGGATGTTACGCCGAAAACGCGAAAAGAACGACAGCCCGCGGGTTGAAAAAATGGTCAAAAATTGAAGGGCGTCAGATCTTCCCCAAAACCTCATAGAATGACAACAGGGTGGGTATTAATCGAGAAATTGCAGAGATTAGAAAGAATTATCTTTGTTCCAAAGAAATTTCAGCTCTGGAGGTTATGCTGAAAACCTGAAAAAAAGGACAGCCCGCGGGTTGAAAAAATGGACAAAAATCGAAGGGCGTCAGATCTTGCCCAAAACGTGATGAAATGACAACGGGGTGGGTATTAATCGAGAAATTGCAGAGATTAGAAAGAATTATCTTTGTTCCAAAGAAATTTCAGCTCCGGAGGTTACGCCAAAAATCCGAAAAAAAAAGACAGCCCGCGGGTTGAAAAAATGGTCAAAATTGAAGGGCGTCAGATCTTCCCCAAAACCTGATGAAATGACAACGGGGTGGGTATTAATTGAGAAATTGCAGAGATTAGAAAGAATTATCTTTGTTCCAAAGAAATTTCAGCTCCGGAGGTTACGCTGAAAACCTGAAAAAAAACGACAGCCCGCGTGTTGAAAAAATGGTCAAAAACTGAAGGGCGTCAGATCTTCCCCAAAACCTGGTGAAATGACAACGGGGTGTGTATTAATCAAGAAATTGCAGAGATTAGAAAGAATTATCTTTGTTCCAAAGAAATTTCACCTCCGGAGGTTACGCCGAAAACCCGAAAAAAACGACAGTCCGCGGGTTGAAAAAATGGTCAAAAATTGAAGGGCGTCAGATCTTCCCCAAAACCTCATAGATTGACAACGGGGTGGGTATTAATCGAGAAATTGCAGAGATTAGACAGAATTATCTTTGTTCCAAAGAAATTTCAGCTCCGGAGGTTACGCCAAAAACCCGAAAAAAACGACAGCCTGCGGGTTGAAAAAATGGGCAAAATTGAAGGGCGTCAGATCGTCCCCAAAACCTGATGAAATGACAACGGGGTGGGTATTAATTGAAAATTGCAGAGATAAGAAAGAATTATCTTTGTTCCAAAGAAATTTCAGCTCCGGAGGTTATGCTGAAAACCTGAAAAAAACGACAGCCCGCGGGTTGAAAAAATGGTCAAAAATCGAAGGGCGTCAGATCTTCCCCAAAACCTGTTGAAATGACAACGGGGTGGGTATTAATCGAGAAATTGCAGAGATTAGAAAGAATTATCTTTGTTCCAAAGAAATTTCACCTCCGGAGGTTACGCCGAAAACCCGAAAAGAACGACAGCCCGCGGGTTGAAAAAATGGTCAAAAATTGAAGGGCGTCAGATCTTCCCCAAAACCTCATAGAATGACAACAGGGTGGGTATTAATCAAGAAATTGCAGAGATTAGAAAGAATTATCTTTGTTCCAAAGAAATTTCAGCTCTGGAGGTTATGCTGAAAACCTGAAAAAGACGACAGCCCGCGGGTTGAAAAAATGGTCAAAAATCGAAGGGCGTCAATTCTTCCCCAAAACCTGGTGAAATGACAACGGGGTGGGTATTAATTGAGAAATTGCAGAGATTAGAAAGAATTATCTTTGTTCCAAAGAAATTTCAGCTCCGGATGTTACGCCGAAAACCCGAAAAAAACGACAGCCCGCGGGCTGAAAAGATGGTCAAAATTGAAGGGCGTCAGATCTTCCCCAAAACCTCATAGAATGACAACGGGGTGGGTATTAATCAAGAAATTGCAGAGATTAGAAAGAATTATCTTTGTTCCAAAGAAATTTCAGCTCCGGAGGTTACGCTGAAAACCTGAAAAAAACGACAGCCTGCGGATTGAAAAAATGGTCAAAATTGAAGGGCGTCAGATCTTCCCCAAAACCTGATGAAATGACAACGGGGTGGGTATTAATTGAGAAATTGCAGAGATTAGAAAGAATTATCTTTGTTCCAAAGAAATTTCAGCTCCGGAGGTTATGCTGAAAACCTGAAAAAAACGACAGCCCGCGGGTTGAAAAAATGGTCAAAAATCGAAGGGCGTCAGATCTTCCCCAAAACCTGTTGAAATGACAACGGGGTGGGTATTAATTGAGAAATTGCAGAGAATAGAAAGAATTATCGTTGTTCCAAAGAAATTTCAGCTCCGGAGGTTACGCTGAAAACCTGAAAAAAACGACAGCCCGCGTGTTGAAAAAATGGTCAAAAACTTAATGGCTTCAGATCTTCCCCAAAACCTGGTGAAATGACAACGGGGTGGGTATTAATCGAGAAATTGCAGAGATTAGAAAGAATTATCTTTGTTCCAAAGAAATTTCATCTACAGATGTTACGCCGAAAACCCGAAAAAAACGACAGCCCGCGGGCTGAAAAGATGGTCAAAAATTGAAGGGCGTCAGATCTTCCCCAAAACCTCATAGAATGACAATGGGGTGGGTATTAATCTAGAAATTGCAGACATTAGAAAGAATTATCTTTGTTCCAAAGAAATTTCAGCTCCGGAGGTTACGCTGAAAACCTGAAAAAAACGACAGCCCGCGGGTTGAAAAAATGGTCAAAAATCGAAGGGCGTCAGTTCTTCCCCAAAACCTGGTGAAATGACAACGGGGTGGGTATTAATTGAGAAATTGCAGAGATTAGAAAGAATTATCTTTGTTCCAAAGAAATTTCAGCTCCGGATGTTACGCCGAAAACCCGAAAAAAACGACAGCCCGTGGGCTGAAAAGATGGTCAGAAATTGAAGGGTGTCAGATCTTCCCCAAAACCTCATAGAATGACAACGGGGTGGGTATTAATTGAGAAATTGCAGAGATTAGAAAGAATTATCTTTGTTACAAAGAAATTTCAGCTCCGGAGGTTACGCTGAAAACCTGAAAAAAACGACAGCCTGCGGATTGAAAAAATGGTCAAAATTGAAGGGCGTCAGATCTTCCCCAAAACCTGATGAAATGACAACGGGGTGGGTATTAATTGAGAAATTGCAGAGATTAGAAAGAATTATCTTTGTTCCAAAGAAATTTCAGCTCCGGAGGTTATGCTGAAAACCTGAAAAAAACGACAGCCCGCGGGTTGAAAAAATGGTCAAAAATCGAAGGGTGTCAGATCTTCCCCAAAACCTGTTGAAATGACAACGGGGTGGGTATTAATCGAGAAATTGCAGAGATTAGAAAGAATTATCGTTGTTCCAAAGAAATTTCAGCTCCGGAGGTTACGCTGAAAACCTGAAAAAAACGACAGCCCGCGTGTTGAAAAAATGGTCAAAAACTGAATGGCTTCAGATCTTCCCCAAAACCTGGTGAAATGACAACGGGGTGGGTATTAATCGAGAAATTGCAGAGATTAGAAAGAATTATCTTTGTTCCAAAGAAATTTCAGCTCCGGATGTTACGCCGAAAACCCGAAAAAAACGACAGCCAGCGGGCTGAAAAGATGGTCAAAAATTGAAGGGCGTCAGATCTTCCCCAAAACCTCATAGAATGACAACGGGGTGGGTATTAATCAAGAAATTGCAGACATTAGAAAGAATTATCTTTGTTCCAAAGAAATTTCAGCTCCGGAGGTTACGCCAAAAACCCGAAAAAAACGACAGCCTGCGGGTTGAAAAAATGGTCAAAATTGAAGGGCGTCAGATCTTCCCCAAAACCTGATGAAATGACAACGGGGTGGGTATTAATTGAGAAATTGCAGAGATTAGAAAGAATTATCTTTGTTCCAAAGAAATTTCACCTCCGGATGTTACGCCGAAAACCTGAAAAAAACGACAGCCCGCGGGTTGAAAAAATGGACAAAAATTGAAGGGCGTCAGATCTTCCCCAAAACCTCATAGAATGACAACTGGGTGGGTATTAATTGAGAAATTGCAGAGATTAGAAAGAATTATCTTTGTTCCAAAGAAATTTCAGCTCCGGAGGTTACGCCAAAAACCCGAAAAAAAAGACAGCCCGCGGGTTGAAAAAATGGTCAAAAATTGAAGGGCGTCAGATCTTCCCCAAAACCTCATAGAATGACAACAGGGTTGGTATTAATCAAGAAATTGCAGAGATTAGAAAGAATTATCTTTGTTCCAAAGAAATTTCAGCTCTGGAGGTTACGCCAAAAATCCGAAAAAAAAAGACAGCCCGCGGGTTTGAAAAAATGGTCAAAATTGAAGGGCGTCAGATCTTCCCCAAAACCTGATGAAATGACAACGGGGTGGGTATTAATTGAGAAATTGCAGAGATTAGAAAGAATTATCTTTGTTCCAAAGAAACTTCAGCTCCGGAGGTTACGCTGAAAACCTGAAAAAAAACGACAGCCTGCGTGTTGAAAAAATGGTCAAAAACTGAAGGGCGTCAGATCTTCCCCAAAACCTCATAGAATGACAACGGGGTGGGTATTAATCAAGAAATTGCAGAGATTAGAAAGAATTATCTTTGTTCCAAAGAAATTTCAGCTCTGGAGGTTATGCTGAAAACCTGAAAAAAACGACAGCCCGCGGGTTGAAAAAATGGACAAAAATCGAAGGGCGTCAGATCTTGCCCAAAACGTGATGAAATGACAACGGGGTGGGTATTAATCGAGAAATTGCAGAGATTAGAAAGAATTATCTTTGTTCCAAAGAAATTTCACCTCCGGAGGTTACGCCGAAAACCCGAAAAAAAACGTCAGTCAGCGGGTTGAAAAAATGGTCAAAAATCAAAGGGCGTCAGATCTTCCCCAAAACCTGATGAAATGACAACGGGGTGGGTATTAATCGAGAAATTGCAGAGATTAGAAAGAATTATCTTTGTTCCAAAGAAATTTCAGCTCCGGAGGTTACGCCAAAAATCCGAAAAAAAAAGACAGCCCGCGGGTTGAAAAAATGGTCAAAATTGAAGGGCGTCAGATCTTCCCCAAAACCTGATGAAATGACAACGGGGTGGGTATTAATCAAGAAATTGCAGAGATTAGAAAGAATTATCTTTGTTCCAAAGAAATTTCACCTCCGGAGGTTACGCCGAAAACCCGAAAAAAACGACAGTCCGCGGGTTGAAAAAATGGTCAAAAATTGAAGGGCGTCAGATCTTCCCCAAAACCTCATAGATTGACAACGGGGTGGGTATTAATCGAGAAATTGCAGAGATGAGACAGAATTATCTTTGTTCCAAAGAAATTTCAGCTCCGGAGGTTACGCCAAAAATCCGAAAAAAAAAGACAGCCCGCGGGTTTGAAAAAATGGTCAAAATTGAAGGGCGTCAGATCTTCCCCAAAACCTGATGAAATGACAACGGGGTGGGTATTAATTGAGAAATTGCAGAGATTAGAAAGAATTATCTTTGTTCCAAAGAAATTTCAGCTCCGGATGTTACGCCGAAAACCCGGAAAAAAACGACAGCCCGCGGGTTGAAAAAATGGTCAAAAATTGAAGGACGTCAGATCTTCCCCAAAAACCTCATAGATTGATAACGGGGTGGGTATTAATTGAGAAATTGCAGAGATTAGAAAGAATTATCTTTGTTCCAAAGAAATTTCAGCTCCGGAGGTTACGCTGAAGACCTGAAAAAAACGACAGCCCGCGGGTTGAAAAAATGGTCAAAAATTGAAGGGCGTCAGATCTTCCCCAAAACCTGATGAAATGACAACGGGGTGGGTATTAATCGAGAAATTGCAGAGATTAGAAAGAATTATCTTTGTTCCAAAGAAATTTCAGCTCCGGAGGTTACGCCGAAAACCCGAAAAAACGACAGCCCGCGGGTTGAAAAAATGGTCAAAACTTGAAGGGCGTCAGATCTTCCCCAAGACCTGATGAAATGACAACGGGGTGGGTATTAATTGAGAAATTGCAGAGATTAGAAAGAATTATCTTTGTTCCAAAGAAACTTCATCTCCGGAGGTTACACCGAAAACCCGAAAAAAACGACAGCCCGCGGGTTGAAAAAATGGTCAAAAATTGAAAGGCGTCAGATCTTCCCCAAAACCTCATAGAATGACAACGGGGTGGGTATTAATTGAGAAATTGCAGAGATTGGAAAGAATTATCTTTGTTCCAAAGAAATTTCAGCTCCGGAGGTTACGCTGAAAACCTGAGAAAAACGACAGCCCGCGGGTTGAAAAGATGGTCAAAAATCGAAGGGCGTCAGATCTTCCCCAAAACCTCATAGAATGACAACGGGGTGGGTATTAATCGAGAAATTGCAGAGATTAGACAGAATTATCTTTGTTCGAAAGAAATTTCAGCTCTGGAGGTTACACCGAAAACCCGAAAAAAAACGACAGCCCGCGGGTTGAAAAAATGGTCAAAATTGAAGGGCGTCAGATCTTCCCCAAAACCTGATGAAATGACAACGGGGTGGGTATTAATCGAGAAATTGCAGAGATTAGAAAGAATTATCTTTATTCCAAAGAAATTTCAGCTCCGGAGGTTATGCTGAAAACCTGAGAAAAACGACAGCCCGCGGGTTGAAAAGATGGTCAAAAATCGAAGGGCGTCAGATCTTCCCCAAAACCTCATAGAATGACAACGGGGTGGGTATTAATTGAGAAATTGCAGAGATTAGAAAGAATTATCTTTGTTCCAAAGAAATTTCATCTCTGGAGGTTACACCGAAAACCCGAAAAAAACGACAGCCCGCGGGTTGAAAAAATGGTCAAAATTGAAGGGCGTCAGATCTTCCCCAAAACCTGATGAAATGACAACGGGGTGGGTATTAATCGAGAAATTGCAGAGATTAGAAAGAATTATCTTTGTTCCAAAGAAATTTCAGCTCCGGAGGTTACGCTGAAAACCTGAAAAAAAACGACAGCCTGCGTGTTGAAAAAATGGTCAAAAACTGAAGGGCGTCAGATCTTCCCCAAAACCTCATAGAATGACAACGGGGTGGGTATTAATCAAGAAATTGCAGAGATTAGAAAGAATTATCTTTGTTCCAAAGAAATTTCAGCTCTGGAGGTTATGCTGAAAACCTGAAAAAAACGACAGCCCGCGGGTTGAAAAAATGGACAAAAATCGAAGTGCGTCAGATCTTGCCCAAAACGTGATGAAATGACAACGGGGTGGGTATTAATCGAGAAATTGCAGAGATTAGAAAGAATTATCTTTGTTCCAAAGAAATTTCACCTCCGGATGTTACGCCGAAAACCCGACAAGAACGACAGCCCGCGGGTTGAAAAAATGGTCAAAAATTGAAGGGCGTCAGATCTTCCCCAAAACCTCATAGAATGACAACAGGGTTGGTATTAATCAAGAAATTGCAGAGATTAGAAAGAATTATCTTTGTTCCAAAGAAATTTCAGCTCCGGAGGTTACGCCAAAAATCCGAAAAAAAAAGACAGCCCGCGGGTTTGAAAAAATGGTCAAAATTGAAGGGCGTCAGATCTTCCCCAAAACCTGATGAAATGACAATGGGGTGGGTATTAATTGAGAAATTGCAGAGATTAGAAAGAATTATCTTTGTTCCAAAGAAACTTCAGCTCCGGAGGTTACGCTGAAAACCTGAAAAAAAACGACAGCCTGCGTGTTGAAAAAATGGTCAAAAACTGAAGGGCGTCAGATCTTCCCCAAAACCTCATAGAATGACAACGGGATGGGTATTAATCAAGAAATTGCAGAGATTAGAAAGAATTATCTTTGTTCCAAAGAAATTTCAGCTCTGGAGGTTATGCTGAAAACCTGAAAAAAACGACAGCCCGCGGGTTGAAAAAATGGACAAAAATCGAAGGGCGTCAGATCTTGCCCAAAACGTGATGAAATGACAACGGGGTGGGTATTAATCGAGAAATTGCAGAGATTAGAAAGAATTATCTTTGTTCCAAAGAAATTTCAGCTCCGGAGGTTACGCCAAAAATCCGAAAAAAAAAGACAGCCCGCGGGTTGAAAAAATGGTCAAAATTGAAGGGCGTCAGATCTTCCCCAAAACCTGATGAAATGACAACGGGGTGGGTATTAATTGAGAAATTGCAGAGATTAGAAAGAATTATCTTTGTTCCAAAGAAATTTCAGCTCCGGAGGTTACGCTGAAAACCTGAAAAAAAACGACAGCCTGCGTGTTGAAAAAATGGTCAAAAACTGAAGGGCGTCAGATCTTCCCCAAAACCTCATAGAATGACAACGGGGTGGGTATTAATCAAGAAATTGCAGAGATTAGAAAGAATTATCTTTGTTCCAAAGAAATTTCAGCTCTGGAGGTTATGCTGAAAACCTGAAAAAAACGACAGCCCGCGGGTTGAAAAAATGGTCAAAAATCGAAGGGCGTCAGATCTTCCCCAAAACCTGTTGAAATGACAACGGGGTGGGTATTAATCGAGAAATTGCAGAGATTAGAAAGAATTATCTTTGTTCCAAAGAAATTTCAGCTCCGGAGGTTATGCTGAAAACTTGAAAAAAACGACAGCCCGCGTGTTGAAAAAATGGTCAAAAACTGAATGGCTTCAGATCTTCCCCAAAACCTGGTGAAATGACAACGGGGTGGGTATTAATCGAGAAATTGCAGACATTAGAAAGAATTATCTTTGTTCCAAAGAAATTTCAGCTCTGGAGGTTACGCTGAAAACCTGAAAAAAACGACAGCCCGCGGGTTGAAAAAATGGTCAAAAATCGAAGGGCGTCAATTCTTCCCCAAAACCTGGTGAAATGACAACGGGGTGGGTATTAATTGAGAAATTGCAGAGATTAGAAAGAATTATCTTTGTTCCAAAGAAATTTCAGCTCCGGATGTTACGCCGAAAACCCGAAAAAAACGACAGCCCGCGGGCTGAAAAGATGGTCAGAAATTGAAGGGTGTCAGATCTTCCCCAAAACCTCATAGAATGACAACGGGGTGGGTATTAATTGAGAAATTGCAGAGATTAGAAAGAATTATCTTTGTTCCAAAGAAATTTCAGCTCCGGAGGTTACGCTGAAAACCTGAAAAAAACGACAGCCTGCGGATTGAAAAAATGGTCAAAATTGAAGGGCGTCAGATCTTCCCCAAAACCTGATGAAATGACAACGGGGTGGGTATTAATTGAGAAATTGCAGAGATTAGAAAGAATTATCTTTGTTCCAAAGAAATTTCAGCTCCGGAGGTTATGCTGAAAACCTGAAAAAAACGACAGCCCGCGGGTTGAAAAAATGGTCAAAAATCGAAGGGCGTCAGATCTTCCCCAAAACCTGTTGAAATGACAACGGGGTGGGTATTAATCGAGAAATTGCAGAGATTAGAAAGAATTATCGTTGTTCCAAAGAAATTTCAGCTCCGGAGGTTACGCTGAAAACCTGAAAAAAACGACAGCCCGCGTGTTGAAAAAATGGTCAAAAACTGAATGGCTTCAGATCTTCCCCAAAACCTGGTGAAATGACAACGGGGTGGGTATTAATCGAGAAATTGCAGAGATTAGAAAGAATTATCTTTGTTCCAAAGAAATTTCAGCTCCGGATGTTACGCCGAAAACCCGAAAAAAACGACAGCCAGCGGGCTGAAAAGATGGTCAAAAATTGAAGGGCGTCAGATCTTCCCCAAAACCTCATAGAATGACAACGGGGTGGGTATTAATCAAGAAATTGCAGACATTAGAAAGAATTATCTTTGTTCCAAAGAAATTTCAGCTCCGGAGGTTACGCCAAAAACCCGAAAAAAACGACAGCCTGCGGGTTGAAAAAATGGTCAAAATTGAAGGGCGTCAGATCTTCCCCAAAACCTGATGAAATGACAACGGGGTGGGTATTAATTGAGAAATTGCAGAGATTAGAAAGAATTATCTTTGTTCCAAAGAAATTTCAGCTCCGGAGGTTATGCTGAAAACCTGAAAAAAACGACAGCCCGCGGGTTGAAAAAATGGACAAAAATCGAAGTGCGTCAGATCTTGCCCAAAACGTGATGAAATGACAACGGGGTGGGTATTAATCGAGAAATTGCAGAGATTAGAAAGAATTATCTTTGTTCCAAAGAAATTTCACCTCCGGATGTTACGCCGAAAACCCGAAAAGAACGACAGCCCGCGGGTTGAAAAAATGGTCAAAAATTGAAGGGCGTCAGATCTTCCCCAAAACCTCATAGAATGACAACAGGGTTGGTATTAATCAAGAAATTGCAGAGATTAGAAAGAATTATCTTTGTTCCAAAGAAATTTCAGCTCCGGAGGTTACGCCAAAAATCCGAAAAAAAAAGACAGCCCGCGGGTTTGAAAAAATGGTCAAAATTGAAGGGCGTCAGATCTTCCCCAAAACCTGATGAAATGACAACGGGGTGGGTATTAATTGAGAAATTGCAGAGATTAGAAAGAATTATCTTTGTTCCAAAGAAACTTCAGCTCCGGAGGTTACGCTGAAAACCTGAAAAAAAACGACAGCCTGCGTGTTGAAAAAATGGTCAAAAACTGAAGGGCGTCAGATCTTCCCCAAAACCTCATAGAATGACAACGGGGTGGGTATTAATCAAGAAATTGCAGAGATTAGAAAGAATTATCTTTGTTCCAAAGAAATTTCAGCTCTGGAGGTTATGCTGAAAACCTGAAAAAAACGACAGCCCGCGGGTTGAAAAAATGGACAAAAATCGAAGGGCGTCAGATCTTGCCCAAAACGTGATGAAATGACAACGGGGTGGGTATTAATCGAGAAATTGCAGAGATTAGAAAGAATTATCTTTGTTCCAAAGAAATTTCAGCTCCGGAGGTTACGCCAAAAATCCGAAAAAAAAAGACAGCCCGCGGGTTGAAAAAATGGTCAAAATTGAAGGGCGTCAGATCTTCCCCAAAACCTGATGAAATGACAACGGGGTGGGTATTAATTGAGAAATTGCAGAGATTAGAAAGAATTATCTTTGTTCCAAAGAAATTTCAGCTCCGGAGGTTATGCTGAAAACCTGAAAAAAATGACAGCCCGCGGGTTGAAAAAATGGTCAAAAACTGAATGGCTTCAGATCTTCCCCAAAACCTGGTGAAATGACAACGGGGTGGGTATTAATCGAGAAATTGCAGAGATTAGAAAGAATTATCTTTGTTCCAAAAAATTGAAGGGCGTCAGATCTTCCCCAAAACCTGATGAAATGACAACGGGGTGGGTATTAATTGAGAAATTGCAGAGATTAGAAAGAATTACCTTTGTTCCAAAGAAATTTCAGCTCCGGAGGTTAGGCTGAAGACATGAAAAAAACGACAGCCCGCGGGTTGAAAAAATGGTCAAAAATTGAAGGGCGTCAGATCTTCCCCAAAACCTGATGAAATGACAACGGGGTGGGTATTAATCGAGAAATTGCAGAGATTAGAAAGAATTATCTTTGTTCCAAAGAGATTTCAGCTCCGGAGGTTACGCTGTAAACTTGAAAAAAACGACAGCCCGCGGGTTGAAAAAATGGTCAAAAATTGAAGGGTGTCAGATCTTCCCCAAAACCTCATAGATTGACAACGGGGTGGGTATTAATTGAGAAATTGCAGAGATTAGAAAGAATTATCTTTGTTCCAAAGAAATTTCAGCTCCGGAGGTTACGCTGAAAACCTGAAAAAAACGACAGCCCGTTGGTTGAAAAAATGGTCAAAAATTGAAGGGCGTCAGATCTTCCCCAAAACCTCATAGATTGACAACGGGGTGGGTATTAATTGAGAAATTGCAGAGATTAGAAAGTATTATCTTTGTTCCAAAGAAATTTCAGCTCCGGAGGTTACGCTGAAAACCTGAAAAAAAACGACAGCCCGCTGGTTGAAAAAATGGTCAAAAATCGAAGGGCGTCAGATCTTCTCCAAAACCTGATGAGATGACAACGGGGTGGGTATTAATCGAGAAATTGCAGAGATTAGAAAGAATTATCTTTGTTCCAAAGAAATTTCAGCTCCGGAGGTTACGCTGAAAACCTGAAAAAAACGACAGCCCGTTGGTTGAAAAAATGGTCAAAAATCGAAGGGCGTCAGATCTTCTCCAAAACCTGATGAGATGACAACGGGGTGGGTATTAATCGAGAAATTGCAGAGATTAGAAAGAATTATCTTTGTTCCAAAGAAATTTCAGCTCCGGAGGTTACGCTGAAGACCTGAAAAAAACGACAGCCCGCGGGTTGAAAAAATGGTCAAAAATTGAAGGGCGTCAGATCTTCCCCAAAACCTGATGAAATGACAACGGGGTGGGTATTAATCGAGAAATTGCAGAGATTAGAAAGAATTATCTTTGTTCCAAAGAAATTTCAGCTCCAGAGGTTACGCCGAAAACCCGAAAAAACGACAGCCCGCGGGTTGAAAAAATGGTCAAAAATTGAAGGGCGTCAGATCTTCCCCAAAACCTCATAGATTGACAACGGGGTGGGTATTAATTGAGAAATTGCAGAGATTAGAAAGTATTATCTTTGTTCCAAAGAAATTTCAGCTCCGGAGGTTATGCTGAAAACCTGAAAAAAACGACAGCCCGCGGGTTGAAAAAATGGACAAAAATCGAAGGGCGTCAGATCTTGCCCAAAACGTGATGAAATGACAACGGGGTGGGTATTAATCGAGAAATTGCAGAGATTAGAAAGAATTATCTTTGTTCCAAAGAAATTTCAGCTCCGGAGGTTACGCCAAAAATCCGAAAAAAAAAGACAGCCCGCGGGTTGAAAAAATGGTCAAAATTGAAGGGCGTCAGATCTTCCCCAAAACCTGATGAAATGACAACGGGGTGGGTATTAATTGAGAAATTGCAGAGATTAGAAAGAATTATCTTTGTTCCAAAGAAATTTCAGCTCCGGAGGTTATGCTGAAAACCTGAAAAAAATGACAGCCCGCGGGTTGAAAAAATGGTCAAAAACTGAATGGCTTCAGATCTTCCCCAAAACCTGGTGAAATGACAACGGGGTGGGTATTAATCGAGAAATTGCAGAGATTAGAAAGAATTATCTTTGTTCCAAAAAATTGAAGGGCGTCAGATCTTCCCCAAAACCTGATGAAATGACAACGGGGTGGGTATTAATTGAGAAATTGCAGAGATTAGAAAGAATTACCTTTGTTCCAAAGAAATTTCAGCTCCGGAGGTTAGGCTGAAGACATGAAAAAAACGACAGCCCGCGGGTTGAAAAAATGGTCAAAAATTGAAGGGCGTCAGATCTTCCCCAAAACCTGATGAAATGACAACGGGGTGGGTATTAATTGAGAAATTGCAGAGATTAGAAAGAATTATCTTTGTTCCAAAGAGATTTCAGCTCCGGAGGTTACGCTGTAAACTTGAAAAAAACGACAGCCCGCGGTTGAAAAAATGGTCAAAAATTGAAGGGTGTCAGATCTTCCCCAAAACCTCATAGATTGACAACGGGGTGGGTATTAATTGAGAAATTGCAGAGATTAGAAAGAATTATCTTTGTTCCAAAGAAATTTCAGCTCCGGAGGTTACGCTGAAAACCTGAAAAAAACGACAGCCCGTTGGTTGAAAAAATGGTCAAAAATTGAAGGGCGTCAGATCTTCCCCAAAACCTCATAGATTGACAACGGGGTGGGTATTAATTGAGAAATTGCAGAGATTAGAAAGTATTATCTTTGTTCCAAAGAAATTTCAGCTCCGGAGGTTACGCTGAAAACCTGAAAAAAAACGACAGCCCGCTGGTTGAAAAAATGGTCAAAAATCGAAGGGCGTCAGATCTTCTCCAAAACCTGATGAGATGACAACGGGGTGGGTATTAATCGAGAAATTGCAGAGATTAGAAAGAATTATCTTTGTTCCAAAGAAATTTCAGCTCCGGAGGTTACGCTGAAAACCTGAAAAAAACGACAGCCCGTTGGTTGAAAAAATGGTCAAAAATCGAAGGGCGTCAGATCTTCTCCAAAACCTGATGAGATGACAACGGGGTGGGTATTAATCGAGAAATTGCAGAGATTAGAAAGAATTATCTTTGTTCCAAAGAAATTTCAGCTCCGGAGGTTACGCTGAAGACCTGAAAAAAACGACAGCCCGCGGGTTGAAAAAATGGTCAAAAATTGAAGGGCGTCAGATCTTCCCCAAAACCTGATGAAATGACAACGGGGTGGGTATTAATCGAGAAATTGCAGAGATTAGAAAGAATTATCTTTGTTCCAAAGAAATTTCAGCTCCAGAGGTTACGCCGAAAACCCGAAAAAAACGACAGCCCGCGGGTTGAAAAAATGGTCAAAAATTGAAGGGCGTCAGATCTTCCCCAAAACCTCATAGATTGACAACGGGGTGGGTATTAATTGAGAAATTGCAGAGATTAGAAAGTATTATCTTTGTTCCAAAGAAATTTCAGCTCCGGAGGTTACGCTGAAAACCTGAAAAAAAACGACAGCCCGCTGGTTGAAAAAATGGTCAAAGATCGAAGGGCGTCAGATCTTCTCCAAAACCTGATGAGATGACAACGGGGTGGGTATTAATCGAGAAATTGCAGAGATTAGAAAGAATTATCTTTGTTCCAAAGAAATTTCAGCTCCGGAGGTTACGCTGTAAACCTGAAAAAAACGACAGCCCGCGGGTTGAAAAAAATGGTCAAAAATTGAAGGACGTCAGATCTTCCCCAAAAACCTCATAGATTGATAACGGGGTGGGTATTAATTGAGAAATTGCAGAGATTAGAAAGAATTATCTTTGTTCCAAAGAAATTTCAGCTCCGGAGGTTACGCTGAAGACCTGAAAAAAACGACAGCCCGCGGGTTGAAAAAATGGTCAAAATTGAAGGGCGTCAGATCTTCCCCAAAACCTGATGAAATGACAACGGGGTGGGTATTAATCGAGAAATTGCAGAGATTAGAAAGAATTATCTTTGTTCCAAAGAAATTTCAGCTCCGGAGGTTACGCCGAAAACCCGAAAAAACGACAGCCCGCGGGTTGAAAAAATGGTCAAAACTTGAAGGGCGTCAGATCTTCCCCAAGACCTGATGAAATGACAACGGGGTGGGTATTAATTGAGAAATTGCAGAGATTAGAAAGAATTATCTTTGTTCCAAAGAAACTTCATCTCCGGAGGTTACACCGAAAACCCGAAAAAAACGACAGCCCGCGGGTTGAAAAAATGGTCAAAAATTGAAAGGCGTCAGATCTTCCCCAAAACCTCATAGAATGACAACGGGGTGGGTATTAATTGAGAAATTGCAGAGATTGGAAAGAATTATCTTTGTTCCAAAGAAATTTCAGCTCCGGAGGTTACGCTGAAAACCTGAGAAAAACGACAGCCCGCGGGTTGAAAAGATGGTCAAAAATCGAAGGGCGTCAGATCTTCCCCAAAACCTCATAGAATGACAACGGGGTGGGTATTAATCGAGAAATTGCAGAGATTAGACAGAATTATCTTTGTTCGAAAGAAATTTCAGCTCTGGAGGTTACACCGAAAACCCGAAAAAAAACGACAGCCCGCGGGTTGAAAAAATGGTCAAAATTGAAGGGCGTCAGATCTTCCCCAAAACCTGATGAAATGACAACGGGGTGGGTATTAATCGAGAAATTGCAGAGATTAGAAAGAATTATCTTTATTCCAAAGAAATTTCAGCTCCGGAGGTTATGCTGAAAACCTGAGAAAAACGACAGCCCGCGGGTTGAAAAGATGGTCAAAAATCGAAGGGCGTCAGATCTTCCCCAAAACCTCATAGAATGACAACGGGGTGGGTATTAATCGAGAAATTGCAGAGATTAGACAGAATTACCTTTGTTCGAAAGAAATTTCAGCTCTGGAGGTTACACCGAAAACCCGAAAAAAAACGACAGCCCGCGGGTTGAAAAAATGGTCAAAATTGAAGGGCGTCAGATCTTCCCGAAAACCTGATGAAATGACAACGGGGTGGGTATTAATCGAGAAATTGCAGAGATTAGAAAGAATTATCTTTGTTCCAAAGAAATTTCAGCTCCGGAGGTTACGCTGTAAACCTGAAAAAAACGACAGCCCGCGGGTTGAAAAAATGGTCAAAAATCGAAGGGCGTCAGATCTTCCCCAAAACCTGATGGAATGACAACGGGGTGGGTATTAATCGAGAAATTGCAGACATTAGAAAGAATTATCTTTGTTCCAAAGAAATTTCAGCTCCAGAGGTTACGCCGAAAACCCGAAAAAAACGACAGCCCGCGGGTTGAAAAAATGGTCAAAAATCGAAGGGCGTCAGATCTTCCCCAAAACCTCATAGATTGACAACGGGGTGGGTATTAATTGAGAAATTGCAGAGATTAGAAAGAATTATCTTTGTTCCAAAGAAATTTCAGCTCCGGAGGTTACGCTGTAAACCTGAAAAAAACGACAGCCCGCGGGTTGAAAAAATGGTCAAAAATCGAAGGGCGTCAGATCTTCCCCAAAACCTGATGGAATGACAACGGGGTGGGTATTAATCGAGAAATTGCAGAGATTAGAAAGAATTATCTTTGTTCCAAAGAAATTTCAGCTCCAGAGGTTACGCCGAAAACCCGAAAAAACGACAGCCCGCGGGTTGAAAAAATGGTCAAAAATTGAAGGGTGTCAGATCTTCCCCAAAACCTCATAGATTGACAACGGGGTGGGTATTAATTGAGAAATTGCAGAGATTAGAAAGTATTATCTTTGTTCCAAAGAAATTTCAGCTCCGGAGGTTACGCTGAAAACCTGAAAAAAAACGACAGCCCGCTGGTTGAAAAAATGGTCAAAAATCGAAGGGCGTCAGATCTTCTCCAAAACCTGATGAGATGACAACGGGGTGGGTATTAATTGAGAAATTGCAGAGATTAGAAAGAATTATCTTTGTTCCAAAGAAATTTCAGCTCCGGAGGTTACGCTGAAAACCTGAAAAAAACGACAGCCCGTTGGTTGAAAAAATGGTCAAAAATCGAAGGGCGTCAGATCTTCTCCAAAACCTGATGAGATGACAACGGGGTGGGTATTAATCGAGAAATTGCAGAGATTAGAAAGAATTATCTTTGTTCCAAAGAAATTTCAGCTCCGGAGGTTACGCCGAAAACCCGAAAAAACGACAGCCCGCGGGTTGAAAAAATGGTCAAATCTTGAAGGGCGTCAGATCTTCCCCAAGACCTGATGAAATGACAACGGGATGGGTATTAATTGAGAAATTGCAGAGATTAGAAAGAATTATCTTTGTTCCAAAGAAACTTCATCTCCGGAGGTTACACCGAAAACCCGAAAAAAACGACAGCCCGCGGGTTGAAAAAATGGTCAAAAATTGAAAGGC
The DNA here is from genome assembly GCA_029490765.1 of Euthynnus affinis. NCBI lineage: Eukaryota > Metazoa > Chordata > Actinopteri > Scombriformes > Scombridae > Euthynnus > Euthynnus affinis. The sequence continues at coordinate 36,489 of JARJJI010000030.1, forward strand.
GTCAGATCTTCCCCAAAACCTCATAGAATGACAACGGGGTGGGTATTAATTGAGAAATTGCAGAGATTGGAAAGAATTATCTTTGTTCCAAAGAAATTTCAGCTCCGGAGGTTACGCTGAAAACCTGAGAAAAACGACAGCCCGCGGGTTGAAAAGATGGTCAAAAATCGAAGGGCGTCAGATCTTCCCCAAAACCTGATGAAATGACAACGGGGTGGGTATTAATCGAGAAATTGCAGACATTAGAAAGAATTATCTTTGTTCCAAAGAAATTTCAGCTCCAGAGGTTACGCCGAAAACCCGAAAAAACGACAGCCCGCGGGTTGAAAAAATGGTCAAAAATTGAAGGGCGTCAGATCTTCCCCAAAACCTCATAGATTGACAACGGGGTGGGTATTAATTGGGAAATTGCAGAGATTAGAAAGAATTATCTTTGTTCCAAAGAAATTTCAGCTCCGGAGGTTACGCTGAAAACCTGAAAAAAACGACAGCCCGCGGGTTGAAAAAATGGTCAAAAATCGAAGGGCGTCAGATCTTCCCCAAAACCTGATGAAATGACAACGGGGTGGGTATTAATAGAGAAATTGCAGACATTAGAAAGAATTATCTTTGTTCCAAAGAAATTTCAGCTCTGGAGGTTACACCGAAAACCCGAAAAAAACGACAGCCCGCGGGTTGAAAAAATGGTCAAAATTGAAGGGCGTCAGATCTTCCCCAAAACCTGATGAAATGACAACGGGGTGGGTATTAATCGAGAAATTGCAGAGATTAGAAAGAATTATCTTTGTTCCAAAGAAATTTCAGCTCCGGAGGTTACGCTGAAGACCTGAAAAAAACGACAGCCCGCGGGTTGAAAAAATGGTCAAAAATTGAAGGGCGTCAGATCTTCCCCAAAACCTGATGAAATGACAACGGGGTGGGTATTAATCGAGAAATTGCAGAGATTAGAAAGAATTATCTTTGTTCCAAAGAAATTTCAGCTCCGGAGGTTACACCGAAAACCCGAAAAAAACGACAGCCCGCGGGTTGAAAAAATGGTCAAAACTTGAAGGGCGTCAGATCTTCCCCAAGACCTGATGAAATGACAACGGGGTGGGTATTAATTGAGAAATTTCAGAGATTAGAAAGAATTATCTTTGTTCCAAAGAAATTTCAGCTCCAGAGGTTACGCCGAAAACCTGAAAAAAACGACAGCCCGCGGGTTGAAAAAATGGTCAAAAATTGAAGGGCGTCAGATCTTCCCCAAAACCTCATACATTGACAACGGGGTGGGTATTAATTGAGAAATTGCAGAGATTAGAAAGAATTTTCTTTGTTCCAAAGAAATTTCAGCTCCGGAGGTTACGCTGAAAACCTGAGAAAAACGACAGCCCGCGGGTTGAAACGATGGTCAAAAATCGAAGGGCGTCAGATCTTCCCCAAAACCTCATAGAATGACAACGGGGTGGGTATTAATCGAGAAATTGCAGAGATTAGAAAGAATTATCTTTGTTCCAAAGAAATTTCAGCTCCGGAGGTTACGCCGAAAACCCGAAAAAACGACAGCCCGCGGGTTGAAAAAATGGTCAAATCTTGAAGGGCGTCAGATCTTCCCCAAGACCTGATGAAATGACAACGGGATGGGTATTAATTGAGAAATTGCAGAGATTAGAAAGAATTATCTTTGTTCCAAAGAAACTTCATCTCCGGAGGTTACACCGAAAACCCGAAAAAAACGACAGCCCGCGGGTTGAAAAAATGGTCAAAAATTGAAAGGCGTCAGATCTTCCCCAAAACCTCATAGAATGACAACGGGGTGGGTATTAATTGAGAAATTGCAGAGATTGGAAAGTATTATCTTTGTTCCAAAGAAATTTCAGCTCCGGAGGTTATGCTGAAAACCTGAAAAAAAACGACAGCCCGCGGGTTGAAAAAATGGACAAAAATCGAAGGGCGTCAGATCTTGCCCAAAACGTGATGAAATGACAACGGGGTGGGTATTAATCGAGAAATTGCAGAGATTAGAAAGAATTATCTTTGTTCCAAAGAAATTTCAGCTCCGGAGGTTACGCCAAAAATCCGAAAAAAAAAGACAGCCCGCGGGTTGAAAAAATGGTCAAAATTGAAGGGCGTCAGATCTTCCCCAAAACCTGATGAAATGACAACGGGGTGGGTATTAATTGAGAAATTGCAGAGATTAGAAAGAATTATCTTTGTTCCAAAGAAATTTCAGCTCCGGAGGTTATGCTGAAAACCTGAAAAAAATGACAGCCCGCGGGTTGAAAAAATGGTCAAAAACTGAATGGCTTCAGATCTTCCCCAAAACCTGGTGAAATGACAACGGGGTGGGTATTAATCGAGAAATTGCAGAGATTAGAAAGAATTATCTTTGTTCCAAAAAATTGAAGGGCGTCAGATCTTCCCCAAAACCTGATGAAATGACAACGGGGTGGGTATTAATTGAGAAATTGCAGAGATTAGAAAGAATTACCTTTGTTCCAAAGAAATTTCAGCTCCGGAGGTTAGGCTGAAGACATGAAAAAAACGACAGCCCGCGGGTTGAAAAAATGGTCAAAAATTGAAGGGCGTCAGATCTTCCCCAAAACCTGATGAAATGACAACGGGGTGGGTATTAATTGAGAAATTGCAGAGATTAGAAAGAATTATCTTTGTTCCAAAGAGATTTCAGCTCCGGAGGTTACGCTGTAAACTTGAAAAAAACGACAGCCCGCGGGTTGAAAAAATGGTCAAAAATTGAAGGGTGTCAGATCTTCCCCAAAACCTCATAGATTGACAACGGGGTGGGTATTAATTGAGAAATTGCAGAGATTAGAAAGAATTATCTTTGTTCCAAAGAAATTTCAGCTCCGGAGGTTACGCTGAAAACCTGAAAAAAACGACAGCCCGTTGGTTGAAAAAATGGTCAAAAATTGAAGGGCGTCAGATCTTCCCCAAAACCTCATAGATTGACAACGGGGTGGGTATTAATTGAGAAATTGCAGAGATTAGAAAGTATTATCTTTGTTCCAAAGAAATTTCAGCTCCGGAGGTTACGCTGAAAACCTGAAAAAAAACGACAGCCCGCTGGTTGAAAAAATGGTCAAAAATCGAAGGGCGTCAGATCTTCTCCAAAACCTGATGAGATGACAACGGGGTGGGTATTAATCGAGAAATTGCAGAGATTAGAAAGAATTATCTTTGTTCCAAAGAAATTTCAGCTCCGGAGGTTACGCTGAAAACCTGAAAAAAACGACAGCCCGTTGGTTGAAAAAATGGTCAAAAATCGAAGGGCGTCAGATCTTCTCCAAAACCTGATGAGATGACAACGGGGTGGGTATTAATCGAGAAATTGCAGAGATTAGAAAGAATTATCTTTGTTCCAAAGAAATTTCAGCTCCGGAGGTTACGCTGAAGACCTGAAAAAAACGACAGCCCGCGGGTTGAAAAAATGGTCAAAAATTGAAGGGCGTCAGATCTTCCCCAAAACCTGATGAAATGACAACGGGGTGGGTATTAATCGAGAAATTGCAGAGATTAGAAAGAATTATCTTTGTTCCAAAGAAATTTCAGCTCCAGAGGTTACGCCGAAAACCCGAAAAAACGACAGCCCGCGGGTTGAAAAAATGGTCAAAAATTGAAGGGCGTCAGATCTTCCCCAAAACCTCATAGATTGACAACGGGGTGGGTATTAATTGAGAAATTGCAGAGATTAGAAAGTATTATCTTTGTTCCAAAGAAATTTCAGCTCCGGAGGTTACGCTGAAAACCTGAAAAAAAACGACAGCCCGCTGGTTGAAAAAATGGTCAAAGATCGAAGGGCGTCAGATCTTCTCCAAAACCTGATGAGATGACAACGGGGTGGGTATTAATCGAGAAATTGCAGAGATTAGAAAGAATTATCTTTGTTCCAAAGAAATTTCAGCTCCGGAGGTTACGCTGTAAACCTGAAAAAAACGACAGCCCGCGGGTTGAAAAAATGGTCAAAAATTGAAGGACGTCAGATCTTCCCCAAAAACCTCATAGATTGATAACGGGGTGGGTATTAATTGAGAAATTGCAGAGATTAGAAAGAATTATCTTTGTTCCAAAGAAATTTCAGCTCCGGAGGTTACGCTGAAGACCTGAAAAAAACGACAGCCCGCGGGTTGAAAAAATGGTCAAAAATTGAAGGGCGTCAGATCTTCCCCAAAACCTGATGAAATGACAACGGGGTGGGTATTAATCGAGAAATTGCAGAGATTAGAAAGAATTATCTTTGTTCCAAAGAAATTTCAGCTCCGGAGGTTACGCCGAAAACCCGAAAAAACGACAGCCCGCGGGTTGAAAAAATGGTCAAAACTTGAAGGGCGTCAGATCTTCCCCAAGACCTGATGAAATGACAACGGGGTGGGTATTAATTGAGAAATTGCAGAGATTAGAAAGAATTATCTTTGTTCCAAAGAAACTTCATCTCCGGAGGTTACACCGAAAACCCGAAAAAAACGACAGCCCGCGGGTTGAAAAAATGGTCAAAAATTGAAAGGCGTCAGATCTTCCCCAAAACCTCATAGAATGACAACGGGGTGGGTATTAATTGAGAAATTGCAGAGATTGGAAAGAATTATCTTTGTTCCAAAGAAATTTCAGCTCCGGAGGTTACGCTGAAAACCTGAGAAAAACGACAGCCCGCGGGTTGAAAAGATGGTCAAAAATCGAAGGGCGTCAGATCTTCCCCAAAACCTCATAGAATGACAACGGGGTGGGTATTAATCGAGAAATTGCAGAGATTAGACAGAATTATCTTTGTTCGAAAGAAATTTCAGCTCTGGAGGTTACACCGAAAACCCGAAAAAAAACGACAGCCCGCGGGTTGAAAAAATGGTCAAAATTGAAGGGCGTCAGATCTTCCCCAAAACCTGATGAAATGACAACGGGGTGGGTATTAATCGAGAAATTGCAGAGATTAGAAAGAATTATCTTTATTCCAAAGAAATTTCAGCTCCGGAGGTTATGCTGAAAACCTGAGAAAAACGACAGCCCGCGGGTTGAAAAGATGGTCAAAAATCGAAGGGCGTCAGATCTTCCCCAAAACCTCATAGAATGACAACGGGGTGGGTATTAATCGAGAAATTGCAGAGATTAGACAGAATTACCTTTGTTCGAAAGAAATTTCAGCTCTGGAGGTTACACCGAAAACCCGAAAAAAAACGACAGCCCGCGGGTTGAAAAAATGGTCAAAATTGAAGGGCGTCAGATCTTCCCGAAAACCTGATGAAATGACAACGGGGTGGGTATTAATCGAGAAATTGCAGAGATTAGAAAGAATTATCTTTGTTCCAAAGAAATTTCAGCTCCGGAGGTTACGCTGTAAACCTGAAAAAAACGACAGCCCGCGGGTTGAAAAAATGGTCAAAAATCGAAGGGCGTCAGATCTTCCCCAAAACCTGATGGAATGACAACGGGGTGGGTATTAATCGAGAAATTGCAGACATTAGAAAGAATTATCTTTGTTCCAAAGAAATTTCAGCTCCAGAGGTTACGCCGAAAACCCGAAAAAACGACAGCCCGCGGGTTGAAAAAATGGTCAAAAATCGAAGGGCGTCAGATCTTCCCCAAAACCTCATAGATTGACAACGGGGTGGGTATTAATTGAGAAATTGCAGAGATTAGAAAGAATTATCTTTGTTCCAAAGAAATTTCAGCTCCGGAGGTTACGCTGTAAACCTGAAAAAAACGACAGCCCGCGGGTTGAAAAAATGGTCAAAAATCGAAGGGCGTCAGATCTTCCCCAAAACCTGATGGAATGACAACGGGGTGGGTATTAATCGAGAAATTGCAGAGATTAGAAAGAATTATCTTTGTTCCAAAGAAATTTCAGCTCCAGAGGTTACGCCGAAAACCCGAAAAAACGACAGCCCGCGGGTTGAAAAAATGGTCAAAAATTGAAGGGTGTCAGATCTTCCCCAAAACCTCACAGATTGACAACGGGGTGGGTATTAATTGAGAAATTGCAGAGATTAGAAAGAATTATCTTTGTTCCAAAGAAACTTCATCTCCGGAGGTTACACCGAAAACCCGAAAAAAACGACAGCCCGCGGGTTGAAAAAATGGTCAAAAATTGAAAGGCGTCAGATCTTCCCCAAAACCTCATAGAATGACAACGGGGTGGGTATTAATTGAGAAATTGCAGAGATTGGAAAGTATTATCTTTGTTCCAAAGAAATTTCAGCTCCGGAGGTTATGCTGAAAACCTGAAAAAAACGACAGCCCGCGGGTTGAAAAAATGGACAAAAATCGAAGGGCGTCAGATCTTGCCCAAAACGTGATGAAATGACAACGGGGTGGGTATTAATCGAGAAATTGCAGAGATTAGAAAGAATTATCTTTGTTCCAAAGAAATTTCAGCTCCGGAGGTTACGCCAAAAATCCGAAAAAAAAAGACAGCCCGCGGGTTGAAAAAATGGTCAAAATTGAAGGGCGTCAGATCTTCCCCAAAACCTGATGAAATGACAACGGGGTGGGTATTAATTGAGAAATTGCAGAGATTAGAAAGAATTATCTTTGTTCCAAAGAAATTTCAGCTCCGGAGGTTATGCTGAAAACCTGAAAAAAATGACAGCCCGCGGGTTGAAAAAATGGTCAAAAACTGAATGGCTTCAGATCTTCCCCAAAACCTGGTGAAATGACAACGGGGTGGGTATTAATCGAGAAATTGCAGAGATTAGAAAGAATTATCTTTGTTCCAAAAAATTGAAGGGCGTCAGATCTTCCCCAAAACCTGATGAAATGACAACGGGGTGGGTATTAATTGAGAAATTGCAGAGATTAGAAAGAATTACCTTTGTTCCAAAGAAATTTCAGCTCCGGAGGTTAGGCTGAAGACATGAAAAAAACGACAGCCCGCGGGTTGAAAAAATGGTCAAAAATTGAAGGGCGTCAGATCTTCCCCAAAACCTGATGAAATGACAACGGGGTGGGTATTAATTGAGAAATTGCAGAGATTAGAAAGAATTATCTTTGTTCCAAAGAGATTTCAGCTCCGGAGGTTACGCTGTAAACTTGAAAAAAACGACAGCCCGCGGGTTGAAAAAATGGTCAAAAATTGAAGGGTGTCAGATCTTCCCCAAAACCTCATAGATTGACAACGGGGTGGGTATTAATTGAGAAATTGCAGAGATTAGAAAGAATTATCTTTGTTCCAAAGAAATTTCAGCTCCGGAGGTTACGCTGAAAACCTGAAAAAAACGACAGCCCGTTGGTTGAAAAAATGGTCAAAAATTGAAGGGCGTCAGATCTTCCCCAAAACCTCATAGATTGACAACGGGGTGGGTATTAATTGAGAAATTGCAGAGATTAGAAAGTATTATCTTTGTTCCAAAGAAATTTCAGCTCCGGAGGTTACGCTGAAAACCTGAAAAAAAACGACAGCCCGCTGGTTGAAAAAATGGTCAAAAATCGAAGGGCGTCAGATCTTCTCCAAAACCTGATGAGATGACAACGGGGTGGGTATTAATCGAGAAATTGCAGAGATTAGAAAGAATTATCTTTGTTCCAAAGAAATTTCAGCTCCGGAGGTTACGCTGAAAACCTGAAAAAAACGACAGCCCGTTGGTTGAAAAAATGGTCAAAAATCGAAGGGCGTCAGATCTTCTCCAAAACCTGATGAGATGACAACGGGGTGGGTATTAATCGAGAAATTGCAGAGATTAGAAAGAATTATCTTTGTTCCAAAGAAATTTCAGCTCCGGAGGTTACGCTGAAGACCTGAAAAAAACGACAGCCCGCGGGTTGAAAAAATGGTCAAAAATTGAAGGGCGTCAGATCTTCCCCAAAACCTGATGAAATGACAACGGGGTGGGTATTAATCGAGAAATTGCAGAGATTAGAAAGAATTATCTTTGTTCCAAAGAAATTTCAGCTCCAGAGGTTACGCCGAAAACCCGAAAAAACGACAGCCCGCGGGTTGAAAAAATGGTCAAAAATTGAAGGGCGTCAGATCTTCCCCAAAACCTCATAGATTGACAACGGGGTGGGTATTAATTGAGAAATTGCAGAGATTAGAAAGTATTATCTTTGTTCCAAAGAAATTTCAGCTCCGGAGGTTACGCTGAAAACCTGAAAAAAAACGACAGCCCGCTGGTTGAAAAAATGGTCAAAGATCGAAGGGCGTCAGATCTTCTCCAAAACCTGATGAGATGACAACGGGGTGGGTATTAATCGAGAAATTGCAGAGATTAGAAAGAATTATCTTTGTTCCAAAGAAATTTCAGCTCCGGAGGTTACGCTGTAAACCTGAAAAAAACGACAGCCCGCGGGTTGAAAAAATGGTCAAAAATTGAAGGACGTCAGATCTTCCCCAAAAACCTCATAGATTGATAACGGGGTGGGTATTAATTGAGAAATTGCAGAGATTAGAAAGAATTATCTTTGTTCCAAAGAAATTTCAGCTCCGGAGGTTACGCTGAAGACCTGAAAAAAACGACAGCCCGCGGGTTGAAAAAATGGTCAAAAATTGAAGGGCGTCAGATCTTCCCCAAAACCTGATGAAATGACAACGGGGTGGGTATTAATCGAGAAATTGCAGAGATTAGAAAGAATTATCTTTGTTCCAAAGAAATTTCAGCTCCGGAGGTTACGCCGAAAACCCGAAAAAACGACAGCCCGCGGGTTGAAAAAATGGTCAAAACTTGAAGGGCGTCAGATCTTCCCCAAGACCTGATGAAATGACAACGGGGTGGGTATTAATTGAGAAATTGCAGAGATTAGAAAGAATTATCTTTGTTCCAAAGAAACTTCATCTCCGGAGGTTACACCGAAAACCCGAAAAAAACGACAGCCCGCGGGTTGAAAAAATGGTCAAAAATTGAAAGGCGTCAGATCTTCCCCAAAACCTCATAGAATGACAACGGGGTGGGTATTAATTGAGAAATTGCAGAGATTGGAAAGAATTATCTTTGTTCCAAAGAAATTTCAGCTCCGGAGGTTACGCTGAAAACCTGAGAAAAACGACAGCCCGCGGGTTGAAAAGATGGTCAAAAATCGAAGGGCGTCAGATCTTCCCCAAAACCTCATAGAATGACAACGGGGTGGGTATTAATCGAGAAATTGCAGAGATTAGACAGAATTATCTTTGTTCGAAAGAAATTTCAGCTCTGGAGGTTACACCGAAAACCCGAAAAAAAACGACAGCCCGCGGGTTGAAAAAATGGTCAAAATTGAAGGGCGTCAGATCTTCCCCAAAACCTGATGAAATGACAACGGGGTGGGTATTAATCGAGAAATTGCAGAGATTAGAAAGAATTATCTTTATTCCAAAGAAATTTCAGCTCCGGAGGTTATGCTGAAAACCTGAGAAAAACGACAGCCCGCGGGTTGAAAAGATGGTCAAAAATCGAAGGGCGTCAGATCTTCCCCAAAACCTCATAGAATGACAACGGGGTGGGTATTAATCGAGAAATTGCAGAGATTAGACAGAATTACCTTTGTTCGAAAGAAATTTCAGCTCTGGAGGTTACACCGAAAACCCGAAAAAAAACGACAGCCCGCGGGTTGAAAAAATGGTCAAAATTGAAGGGCGTCAGATCTTCCCGAAAACCTGATGAAATGACAACGGGGTGGGTATTAATCGAGAAATTGCAGAGATTAGAAAGAATTATCTTTGTTCCAAAGAAATTTCAGCTCCGGAGGTTACGCTGTAAACCTGAAAAAAACGACAGCCCGCGGGTTGAAAAAATGGTCAAAAATCGAAGGGCGTCAGATCTTCCCCAAAACCTGATGGAATGACAACGGGGTGGGTATTAATCGAGAAATTGCAGACATTAGAAAGAATTATCTTTGTTCCAAAGAAATTTCAGCTCCAGAGGTTACGCCGAAAACCCGAAAAAACGACAGCCCGCGGGTTGAAAAAATGGTCAAAAATCGAAGGGCGTCAGATCTTCCCCAAAACCTCATAGATTGACAACGGGGTGGGTATTAATTGAGAAATTGCAGAGATTAGAAAGAATTATCTTTGTTCCAAAGAAATTTCAGCTCCGGAGGTTACGCTGTAAACCTGAAAAAAACGACAGCCCGCGGGTTGAAAAAATGGTCAAAAATCGAAGGGCGTCAGATCTTCCCCAAAACCTGATGGAATGACAACGGGGTGGGTATTAATCGAGAAATTGCAGAGATTAGAAAGAATTATCTTTGTTCCAAAGAAATTTCAGCTCCAGAGGTTACGCCGAAAACCCGAAAAAACGACAGCCCGCGGGTTGAAAAAATGGTCAAAAATTGAAGGGTGTCAGATCTTCCCCAAAACCTCATAGATTGACAACGGGGTGGGTATTAATTGAGAAATTGCAGAGATTAGAAAGTATTATCTTTGTTCCAAAGAAATTTCAGCTCCGGAGGTTACGCTGAAAACCTGAAAAAAAACGACAGCCCGCTGGTTGAAAAAATGGTCAAAAATCGAAGGGCGTCAGATCTTCTCCAAAACCTGATGAGATGACAACGGGGTGGGTATTAATTGAGAAATTGCAGAGATTAGAAAGAATTATCTTTGTTCCAAAGAAATTTCAGCTCCGGAGGTTACGCTGAAAACCTGAAAAAAACGACAGCCCGTTGGTTGAAAAAATGGTCAAAAATCGAAGGGCGTCAGATCTTCTCCAAAACCTGATGAGATGACAACGGGGTGGGTATTAATCGAGAAATTGCAGAGATTAGAAAGAATTATCTTTGTTCCAAAGAAATTTCAGCTCCGGAGGTTACGCCGAAAACCCGAAAAAACGACAGCCCGCGGGTTGAAAAAATGGTCAAAACTTGAAGGGCGTCAGATCTTCCCCAAGACCTGATGAAATGACAACGGGGTGGGTATTAATTGAGAAATTGCAGAGATTAGAAAGAATTATCTTTGTTCCAAAGAAACTTCATCTCCGGAGGTTACACCGAAAACCCGAAAAAAACGACAGCCCGCGGGTTGAAAAAATGGTCAAAAATTGAAAGGCGTCAGATCTTCCCCAAAACCTCATAGAATGACAACGGGGTGGGTATTAATTGAGAAATTGCAGAGATTGGAAAGAATTATCTTTGTTCCAAAGAAATTTCAGCTCCGGAGGTTACGCTGAAAACCTGAGAAAAACGACAGCCCGCGGGTTGAAAAGATGGTCAAAAATCGAAGGGCGTCAGATCTTCCCCAAAACCTGATGAAATGACAACGGGGTGGGTATTAATCGAGAAATTGCAGACATTAGAAAGAATTATCTTTGTTCCAAAGAAATTTCAGCTCCAGAGGTTACGCCGAAAACCCGAAAAAACGACAGCCCGCGGGTTGAAAAAATGGTCAAAAATTGAAGGGCGTCAGATCTTCCCCAAAACCTCATAGATTGACAACGGGGTGGGTATTAATTGGGAAATTGCAGAGATTAGAAAGAATTATCTTTGTTCCAAAGAAATTTCAGCTCCGGAGGTTACGCTGAAAACCTGAAAAAAACGACAGCCCGCGGGTTGAAAAAATGGTCAAAAATCGAAGGGCGTCAGATCTTCCCCAAAACCTGATGAAATGACAACGGGGTGGGTATTAATAGAGAAATTGCAGACATTAGAAAGAATTATCTTTGTTCCAAAGAAATTTCAGCTCTGGAGGTTACACCGAAAACCCGAAAAAAACGACAGCCCGCGGGTTGAAAAAATGGTCAAAATTGAAGGGCGTCAGATCTTCCCCAAAACCTGATGAAATGACAACGGGGTGGGTATTAATCGAGAAATTGCAGAGATTAGAAAGAATTATCTTTGTTCCAAAGAAATTTCAGCTCCGGAGGTTACGCTGAAGACCTGAAAAAAACGACAGCCCGCGGGTTGAAAAAATGGTCAAAAATTGAAGGGCGTCAGATCTTCCCCAAAACCTGATGAAATGACAACGGGGTGGGTATTAATCGAGAAATTGCAGAGATTAGAAAGAATTATCTTTGTTCCAAAGAAATTTCAGCTCCGGAGGTTACGCTGAAAACCTGAAAAAAACGACAGCCCGCGGGTTGAAAAAATGGTCAAAAATCGAAGGGCGTCAGATCTTCCCCAAAACCTGATGAAATGACAACGGGGTGGGTATTAATCGAGAAATTGCAGACATTAGAAAGAATTATCTTTGTTCCAAAGAAATTTCAGCTCCAGAGGTTACGCCGAAAACCCGAAAAAACGACAGCCCGCGGGTTGAAAAAATGGTCAAAAATCGAAGGGCGTCAGATCTTCCCCAAAACCTGATGAAATGACAACGGGGTGGGTATTAATCGAGAAATTGCAGAGATTAGAAAGAATTATCTTTGTTCCAAAGAAATTTCAGCTCCGGAGGTTACACCGAAAACCCGAAAAAAACGACAGCCCGCGGGTTGAAAAAATGGTCAAAACTTGAAGGGCGTCAGATCTTCCCCAAGACCTGATGAAATGACAACGGGGTGGGTATTAATTGAGAAATTTCAGAGATTAGAAAGAATTATCTTTGTTCCAAAGAAATTTCAGCTCCAGAGGTTACGCCGAAAACCTGAAAAAAACGACAGCCCGCGGGTTGAAAAAATGGTCAAAAATTGAAGGGCGTCAGATCTTCCCCAAAACCTCATACATTGACAACGGGGTGGGTATTAATTGAGAAATTGCAGAGATTAGAAAGAATTTTCTTTGTTCCAAAGAAATTTCAGCTCCGGAGGTTACGCTGAAAACCTGAGAAAAACGACAGCCCGCGGGTTGAAACGATGGTCAAAAATCGAAGGGCGTCAGATCTTCCCCAAAACCTCATAGAATGACAACGGGGTGGGTATTAATCGAGAAATTGCAGAGATTAGAAAGAATTATCTTTGTTCCAAAGAAATTTCAGCTCCGGAGGTTACGCCGAAAACCCGAAAAAACGACAGCCCGCGGGTTGAAAAAATGGTCAAATCTTGAAGGGCGTCAGATCTTCCCCAAGACCTGATGAAATGACAACGGGATGGGTATTAATTGAGAAATTGCAGAGATTAGAAAGAATTATCTTTGTTCCAAAGAAACTTCATCTCCGGAGGTTACACCGAAAACCCGAAAAAAACGACAGCCCGCGGGTTGAAAAAATGGTCAAAAATTGAAAGGCGTCAGATCTTCCCCAAAACCTCATAGAATGACAACGGGGTGGGTATTAATTGAGAAATTGCAGAGATTGGAAAGAATTATCTTTGTTCCAAAGAAATTTCAGCTCCGGATGTTACGCTGAAGACCTGAAAAAAACGACAGCCCGCGGGTTGAAAAAATGGTCAAAAATTGAAGGGCGTCAGATCTTCCCCAAAACCTGATGAAATGACAACGGGGTGGGTATTAATCGAGAAATTGCAGAGATTAGAAAGAATTATCTTTGTTCCAAAGAAATTTCAGCTCCAGAGGTTACGCCGAAAACCCGAAAAAATGACAGCCCGCGGGTTGAAAAAATGGTCAAAAATTGAAGGGCGTCAGATCTTCCCCAAAACCTCATAGATTGACAACGGGGTGGGTATTAATTGAGAAATTGCAGAGATTAGAAAGTATTATCTTTGTTCCAAAGAAATTTCAGCTCCGGAGGTTACGCTGAAAACCTGAAAAAAAACGACAGCCCGCTGGTTGAAAAAATGGTCAAAAATCGAAGGGCGTCAGATCTTCTCCAAAACCTGATGAGATGACAACGGGGTGGGTATTAATCGAGAAATTGCAGAGATTAGAAAGAATTATCTTTGTTCCAAAGAAATTTCAGCTCCGGAGGTTACGCTGAAAACCTGAAAAAAACGACAGCCCGTTGGTTGAAAAAATGGTCAAAAATCGAAGGGCGTCAGATCTTCCCCAAAACCTCATAGATTGACAACGGAGTGGGTATTAACCGAAAAATTGCAGAGATTAGACAGAATTATCTTTGTTTCAAAGAAATTTCATCTCCGGAGGTTACAACGAAAACCCGAAAAAAACGACAGCCCGCGGGTTGAAAAAATGGTCAAAAATTGAAGGGCGTCAGATCTTCCCCAAAACCTCATAGATTGACAACGGAGTGGGTATTAATCGAGAAATTGCAGAGATTAGAAAGAATTATCTTTGTTCCAAAGAAATTTCAGCTCCGGAGGTTGCGCTGAAAACCTGAAAAAAACGACAGCCCGCGGGTTGAAAGAATGGTCAAAATTGAAGGGCGTCAGATCTTCCCCAAAACCTGATGAAATGACAACGGGGTGGATATTAATCGAGAAATTGCAGAGATTAGAAAGAATTATCTTTGTTCCAAAGAGATTTCAGCTCCGGAGGTTACGCTGTAAACCTAAAAAAAACGACAGCCCGCGGGTTGAAAAAATGGTCAAAAATTGAAGGGCGTCAGATCTTCCCCAAAACCTCATAGAATGACAACGGGGTGGGTATTAATCGAGAAATTACAGAGATTAGAAAGAATTATCTTTGTTCCAAAGAAATTTCAGCTCCGGAGGTTACGCTGAAAACCTGAAAAAAATGACAGCCCGCGGGTTGAAAAAATGGTCAAAAATTGAAGGGCGTCAGATCTTCCCCAAAACCTCATAGAATGACAACGGGGTGCGTATTAATCAAGAAATTGCAGAGATTAGAAAGAATTATCTTTGTTCCAAAGAAATTTCAGCTCCGGAGGTTACGCTGAAAACCTGAAAAAAACGACAGCCCGCGGGTCAAAAATGGTCAAAATTGAAGGGCGTCAGATCTTCCCCAAGACCTGATGAAATGACAACGGGGTGGGTATTAATTGAGAAATTGCAGAGATTAGAAAGAATTATCTTTGTTCCAAAGAAATTTCAGCTCCAGAGGTTACGCCGAAAACCTGAAAAAAACGACAGCCCGCGGGTTGAAAAAATGGTCAAAAATTGAAGGGCGTCAGATCTTCCCCAAAACCTGATGAAATGACAACGGGGTGGGTATTAATCGAGAAATTGCAGAGATTAAAAATAATTATCTTTCTTCCAAAGAAATTTCAGCTCCGGAGGTTACGCCGAAAGCCCGAAAAAAACGACAGCCCGCGGGTTGAAAAAATGGTCAAAAATTGAAGGGCGTCAGATCTTCCCCAAAACCTCATAGATTGACAACGGGGTGGGTATTAATCGAGAAATTGCAGAGATTAGAAAGAATTATCTTTGTTCCAAAGAAATTTCAGCTCCGGAGGTTACGCTGAAAACCTGAAAAAAACGACAGCCTGCGGGTTGAAAGAATGGTCAAAATTGAAGGGCGTCAGATCTTCCCCAAAACCTGATGAAATGACAACGGGGTGGATATTAATCGAGAAATTGCAGAGATTAGAAAGAATTATCTTTGTTCCAAAGAGATTTCAGCTCCGGAGGTTACGCTGTAAACCTAAAAAAAACGACAGCCCGCGGGTTGAAAAAATGGTCAAAAATTGAAGGGCGTCAGATCTTCCCCAAAACCTCATAAAATAACAACGGGGAAGGTATTAATCGAGAAATTGCAGAGATTAGAAAGAATTATCTTTGTTCCAAAGAGATTTCAGCTCCGGAGGTTACACTGTAAACCTGAAAAAAACGACAGCCCGCAGGTTGAAAAAATGGTCAAAAATTGAAGGGCGTCAGATCTTCCCCAAAACCTGATGAAATGACAACGGGGTGGGTATTAATTGAGAAATTGCAGGGATTAGAAAGAATTATCTTTGTTCCAAAGAAATTTCAGCTCCGGAGGTTACGCCAAAAACCCGAAAAAACGACAACCCGCGGGTTGAAAAAATGGTCAAAACTTGAAGGGCGTCAGATCTTCCCCAAAACCTCATAGATTGACAACGAGGTGGGTATTAATTGAGAAATTGCAGAGATTAGAAAGAATTATCTTTGTTCCAAAGAAATTTCAGCTCCGGAGGTTACGCTGAAAACCTGAAAAACACGACAGCCCGCGGGTTGAAAAAATGGTCAAAAATTGAAGGGCGTCAGATCTTCCCCAAAACCTCATAGAATGACAACGGGGTGGGTATTAATCAAGAAATTGCAGAGATTAGAAAGAATTATCTTTGTTCCAAAGAAATTTCAGCTCCGGAGGTTACGCTGAATACCTGAAAAAAACAACAGCCCGCGGGTTGAAAGAATGGTCAAAAATCGAAGGGCGTCAGATCTTCCCCAAGACCTGATGAAATGACAACGGGGTGGGTATTAACCGAAAAATTGCAGAGATTAGACAGAATTATCTTTGTTCCAAAGAAATTTCAGCTCCGGAGGTTACGCTGAAAACCTGAAAAAAAACAACAGCCCGCGGGTTGAAAAAATGGTCAAAAATTGAAGGGCGTCAGATCTTCCCCAAAACCTCATAGATTGCCAACGGAGTGGGTATTAACCGAAAAATTGCAGAGATTAGACAGAATTATCTTTGTTTCAAAGAAATTTCATCTCCGGAGGTTACACCGAAAACCCGACAAAAACGACAGCCCGCGGGTTGAAAAAATGGTCAAAAATTGAAGGGCGTCAGATCTTCCCCAAAACCTCATAGATTGACAACGGAGTGGGTATTAACCGAAAAATTGCAGAGATTAGACAGAATTATCTTTGTTCCAAAGAAATTTCATCTCTGGAGGTTACACCGAAAACCCGAAAAAAACAACAGCCCGCGGGTTGAAAAAATGGTCAAAATTGAAGGGCGTCAGATCTTCCCCAAAACCTGATAAAATGACAACGGGGTGGGTATTAATCGAGAAATTGCAGAGATTAGAAAGAATTATCTTTGTTCCAAAGAAATTTCAGCTCCGGAGGTTACGCTGAAAACCTGAAAAAAACGACAGCCCACGGGTTGAAAAAATGGTCAAAAATTGAAGCGGGTCAGATCTTCCCCAAAACCTGATGAAATGACAACGGGGTGGGTATTAATCGAGAAATTGCAGAGATTAGAAAGAATTATCTTTGTTCCAAAGAAATTTCAGCTCCGGAGGTTACGCCAAAAACCCGAAAAAACGACAGCCCGCGGGTTTAAAAAATGGTCAAAACTTGAAGGGCGTCAGATCTTCCCCAAGACCTGATGAAATGACAACGGGGTGGGTATTGATTGAGAAATTGCAGCGATTAGAAAGAATTATCTTTGTTTCAAAGAAATTTCAACTCCGGAGGTTTTGCTGAAAACCTGAAAAAAACGACAGCCCGCGGGTTGAAAAAATGGTCAAAAATTGAAGGGCGTCAGATCTTCCCCAAAACCTGATGAAATGACAACGGGGTGGGTATTAATCGAGAAATTGCAGAGATTAAAAATAATTATCTTTCTTCCAAAGAAATTTCAGCTCCGGAGGTTACGCCGAAAGCCCGAAAAAAACGACAGCCCGCGGGTTGAAAAAATGGTCAAAAATTGAAGGGCGTCAGATCTTCCCCAAAACCTCATAGATTGACAACGGGGTGGGTATTAATCGAGAAATTGCAGAGATTAGAAAGAATTATCTTTGTTCCAAAGAAATTTCAGCTCCGGAGGTTACGCTGAAAACCTGAAAAAAACGACAGCCTGCGGGTTGAAAGAATGGTCAAAATTGAAGGGCGTCAGATCTTCCCCAAAACCTGATGAAATGACAACGGGGTGGATATTAATCGAGAAATTGCAGAGATTAGAAAGAATTATCTTTGTTCCAAAGAGATTTCAGCTCCGGAGGTTACGCTGTAAACCTAAAAAAAACGACAGCCCGCGGGTTGAAAAAATGGTCAAAAATTGAAGGGCGTCAGATCTTCCCCAAAACCTCATAGATTGACAACGGGGTGGGTATTAATTGAGAAATTGCAGGGATTAGAAAGAATTATCTTTGTTCCAAAGAAATTTCAGCTCCGGAGGTTACGCCAAAAACCCGAAAAAACGACAACCCGCGGGTTGAAAAAATGGTCAAAACTTGAAGGGCGTCAGATCTTCCCCAAAACCTCATAGATTGACAACGAGGTGGGTATTAATTGAGAAATTGCAGAGATTAGAAAGAATTATCTTTGTTCCAAAGAAATTTCAGCTCCGGAGGTTACGCTGAAAACCTGAAAAACACGACAGCCCGCGGGTTGAAAAAATGGTCAAAAATTGAAGGGCGTCAGATCTTCCCCAAAACCTCATAGAATGACAACGGGGTGGGTATTAATCAAGAAATTGCAGAGATTAGAAAGAATTATCTTTGTTCCAAAGAAATTTCAGCTCCGGAGGTTACGCTGAATACCTGAAAAAAACAACAGCCCGCGGGTTGAAAGAATGGTCAAAAATCGAAGGGCGTCAGATCTTCCCCAAGACCTGATGAAATGACAACGGGGTGGGTATTAACCGAAAAATTGCAGAGATTAGACAGAATTATCTTTGTTCCAAAGAAATTTCAGCTCCGGAGGTTACGCTGAAAACCTGAAAAAAACAACAGCCCGCGGGTTGAAAAAATGGTCAAAAATTGAAGGGCGTCAGATCTTCCCCAAAACCTCATAGATTGACAACGGAGTGGGTATTAACCGAAAAATTGCAGAGATTAGACAGAATTATCTTTGTTTCAAAGAAATTTCATCTCCGGAGGTTACACCGAAAACCCGACAAAAACGACAGCCCGCGGGTTGAAAAAATGGTCAAAAATTGAAGGGCGTCAGATCTTCCCCAAAACCTCATAGATTGACAACGGAGTGGGTATTAACCGAAAAATTGCAGAGATTAGACAGAATTATCTTTGTTCCAAAGAAATTTCATCTCTGGAGGTTACACCGAAAACCCGAAAAAAACAACAGCCCGCGGGTTGAAAAAATGGTCAAAATTGAAGGGCGTCAGATCTTCCCCAAAACCTGATAA
The DNA here is from genome assembly GCA_029490765.1 of Euthynnus affinis. NCBI lineage: Eukaryota > Metazoa > Chordata > Actinopteri > Scombriformes > Scombridae > Euthynnus > Euthynnus affinis. The sequence continues at coordinate 55,185 of JARJJI010000030.1, forward strand.
AATGACAACGGGGTGGGTATTAATCGAGAAATTGCAGAGATTAGAAAGAATTATCTTTGTTCCAAAGAAATTTCAGCTCCGGAGGTTACGCTGAAAACCTGAAAAAAACGACAGCCCACGGGTTGAAAAAATGGTCAAAAATTGAAGCGGGTCAGATCTTCCCCAAAACCTGATGAAATGACAACGGGGTGGGTATTAATCGAGAAATTGCAGAGATTAGAAAGAATTATCTTTGTTCCAAAGAAATTTCAGCTCCGGAGGTTACGCCAAAAACCCGAAAAAACGACAGCCCGCGGGTTTAAAAAATGGTCAAAACTTGAAGGGCGTCAGATCTTCCCCAAGACCTGATGAAATGACAACGGGGTGGGTATTGATTGAGAAATTGCAGCGATTAGAAAGAATTATCTTTGTTTCAAAGAAATTTCAACTCCGGAGGTTTTGCTGAAAACCTGAAAAAAACGACAGCCCGCGGGTTGAAAAAATGGTCAAAAATTGAAAGGCGTCAGATCTTCCCCAAAACCTCATAGAATGACAACGGGGTGGGTATCAATTGAGAAATTGCAGAGATTGGAAAGAATTATCTTTGTTCCAAAGAAATTTCAGCTCCGGAGGTTACGCTGAAAACCTGAAAAAAAACGACAGCCCGCGGGTTGAAAAGATGGTCAAAATCGAAGGGCGTCAGATCTTCCCCAAAATCTGATGAAATGACAACGGGGTGGGTATTAATTGAGAAATTGCAGAGATTAGAAAGAATTATCTTTGTTCCAAAGAAATTTCAGCTCCAGAGTTTACGCCGAAAACCTGAAAAAAACGACAGCCCGCGGTTTGAAAAAATGGTCAAAAATTGAAGGGCGTCAGATCTTCCCCAAAACCTTATAGATTGACAACGGAGTGGGTATTAACCGAGAAATTGCAGAGATTAGAAAGTATTATCTTTGTTCCAAAGAAATTTCATCTCCGGAGGTTACACCGAAAACCCGAAAAAAACGACAGCCCGCGGATTGAAAAAATGGTCAAAATTGAAGGGCGTCAGATCTTCCCCAAAACCTGATAAAATGACAATGGGGTGGGTATTAATTGAGAAATTGCAGAGATTAGAAAGAATTATCTTTGTTCCAAAGAAATTTCAGCTCCGGAGGTTACGCTGAAAACCTGAAAAAAACAACAGCCCGCGGGTTGAAAAAATGGTCAAAAATTGAAGGGCGTCAGATCTTCCCCAAGACCTGATGAAATGACAACGGGGTGGGTATTAATCGAGAAATTGCAGAAATTAGAAAGAATTATCTTTGTTCCAAAGAAATTTCATCTCCGGAGGTTACGCCGAAAACCCGAAAAAAACGACAGCCCGCGGGTTGAAAAAATGGTCAAAAATTGAAGGGCGTCAGATCTTCCCCAAAACCTCATAGATTGACAACGGAGTGGGTATTAACCGAAAAATTGCAGAGATTAGACAGAATTATCTTTGTTCCAAAGAAATTTCATCTCCGGAGGTTACTCCGAAAACCCGAAAAAAACGACAGCCCGCGGGTTGACAAAATGGTCAAAAATTGAAGGGCGTCAGATCTTCCCCAAAACCTCATAGATTTACAACGGAGTGGGTATTAACCGAAAAATTGCAGAGATTAGACAGAATTATCTTTATTCCAAAGAAATTTCATCTCTGGAGGTTACACCGAAAACCCGAAAAAAACGACAGCCCGCGGGTTGAAAAAATGGTCAAAATTGAAGGGCGTCAGATCTTCCCCAAAACCTGATAAAATGACAACGGGGTGGGTATTAATCGAGAAATTGCAGAGATTAGAAAGAATTATCTTTGTTCCAAAGAAATTTCAGCTCCGGAGGTTACGCTGAAAACCTGAAAAGAACAACAGCCCGCGGGTTGAAAAAATGGTCAAAAATTGAAGGGCATCAGATCTTCCCCAAGACCTGATGAAATGACAACGGGGTGGGTATTAATCGAGAAATTGCAGAGATTAGACAGAATTATCTTTGTTCCAAAGAAATTTCAGCTCCGGAGGTTACGCCGAAAACCCGAAAAAAACGACAGCCCGCGGGTTGAAAAAATGGTCAAAAATTGAAGGGCGTCAGATCTTCCCCAAGACCTGATGAAATGACAACGGGGTGGGTATTAATTGAGAAATTGCAGAGATTAGAAAGAATTATCTTTGTTCCAAAGAAATTTCAGCTCCGATGGTTACGCCGAAGACCTGAAAAAAACGACAGCCCGTGGGTTGAAAAAATGGTCAAAAATTGAAGGGCGTCAGATCTTCCCCAAGACCTGATGAAATGACAACGGGGTGGGTATTAATCGAGAAATTGCAGAGATTAGAAAGAATTATCTTTGTTCCAAAGAAATTTCAGCTCCGGAGGTTACGCTGAAGACATGAAAAAAACGACAGCCCGCGGGTTGAAAAAATGGTCAAAAACTGAAGGGCGTCAGATCTTCCCCAAAACCTGATGAAATGACAACGAGGTGGGTATTAATTGAGAAATTGCAGAGATTAGACAGAATTATCTTTGTTCCAAAGAAATTTCATCTCCGGAGGTTACACCGAAAACCCGACAAAAACGACAGCCCGCGGGTTGAAAAAATGGTCAAAAATTGAAGGGCGTCAGATCTTCCCCAAAACCTCATAGATTGACAATGGGGTGGGTATTAATTGAGAAATTGCAGAGATTAGAAAGAATGATCTTTGTTCCAAATAAATTTCAGCTCAGGAGGTTACGCTGAAGACCTGAAAAAAACGACAGCCCGCGGGTTGAAAAAATGGTCAAAAATTGAAGGGCGTCAGATCTTCCCCAAAACCTGATGAAATGACAACGGGGTGGGTATTAATCGAGAAATTGCAGAGATTAAAAATAATTATCTTTTTTTCCAAAGAAATTTCAGCTCCGGAGGTTACGCCGAAAACCCGAAAAAAACGACAGCCCGCAGGTTGAAAAAATGGTCAAAAATTGAAGGGCGTCAGATCTTCCCCAAAACCTGATGAAATGACAACGGGGTGGGTATTAATCGAGAAATTGCAGAGATTAGAAAGAATTATCTTTATTCCAAAGAAATTTCAGCTCCGGAGGTTACGCTGAAGACATGAAAAAAACGACAGCCTGCGGGTTGAAAAAATGGTCAAAATTGAAGGGCGTCAGATCTTCCCCAAGACCTGATGAAATGACAACGGGGTGGGTATTAATTGAGAAATTGCAGAGATTAGAAAGAATTATCTTTGTTCCAAAGAAATTTCAGCTCCGGAGGTTACGCTGAAGACATGAAAAAAACGACAGCCCGCGGGTTGAAAAAATGGTCAAAAACTGAAGGGCGTCAGATCTTCCCCAAAACCTGATGAAATGACAACGAGGTGGGTATTAATTGAGAAATTGCAGAGATTAGACAGAATTATCTTTGTTCCAAAGAAATTTCATCTCCGGAGGTTACACCGAAAACCCGACAAAAACGACAGCCCGCGGGTTGAAAAAATGGTCAAAAATTGAAGGGCGTCAGATCTTCCCCAAAACCTCATAGATTGACAACGGAGTGGGTATTAACCGAAAAATTGCAGAGATTAGAAAGAATTATCTTTGTTCCAAAGAAATTTCATCTCTGGAGGTTACACCGAAAACCCAAAAAAAAACGACAGCCCGCGGGTTGAAAAAATGGTCAAAATTGAAGGGCGTCAGATCTTCCCCAAGACCTGATGAAATGACAACGGGGTGGGTATTAATTGAGAAATTGCAGAGATTAGAAAGAATTATCTTTGTTCCAAAGAAATTTCAGCTCCAGAGGTTACGCCGAAAACCTGAAAAAAACGACAGCCCGCGGGTTGAAAAAATGGTCAAAAATTGAAGGGCGTCAGATCTTCCCCAAAACCTCATAGATTGACAATGGGGTGGGTATTAATTGAGAAATTGCAGAGATTAGAAAGAATGATCTTTGTTCCAAAGAACTTTCAGCTCCGGAGGTTACGCTGAAGACCTAAAAAAAACGACAGCCCGCGGTTAGAAAAAATGGTCAAAAATTGAAGGGCGTCAGATCTTCCCCAAAACCTGATGAAATGACAGCGGGGTGGGTATTAATCGAGAAATTGCAGAGATTAGAAAGAATTATCTTTGTTCCAAAGAGATTTCAGCTCCGGAGGTTACACTGTAAACCTGAAAAAAACGACAGCCTGCGGGTTGAAAAAATGGTCAAAATTGAAGGGCGTCAGATCTTCCCCAAGACCTGATGAAATGACAACGGGGTGGGTATTAATTGAGAAATTGCAGAGATCAGAAAGAATTATCTTTGTTCCAAAGAAATTTCAGCTCCAGAGGTTACGCCGAAAACCTGAAAAAAACGACAGCCCGCGGGTTGAAAAAATGGTCAAAAATTGAAGGGCGTCAGATCTTCCCCAAAACCTCATAGATTGACAATGGCGTGGGTATTAATTGAGAAATTGCAGAGATTAGAAAGAATGATCTTTGTTCCAAAGAAATTTCAGCTCCGGAGGTTACGCTGAAGACCTGAAAAAAACGACAGCCCGCGGGTTGAAAAAATGGTCAAAAATTGAAGGGCGTCAGATCTTCCCCAAAACCTGATGAAATGACAACGGGGTGGGTATTAATTGAGAAATTGCAGAGATTAAAAATAATTATCTTTGTTCCAAAGAAATTTCAGCTCCGGAGTTTACGCCGAAAACCCGAAAAAAACGACAGCCCGCGGGTTGAAAAAATGGTCAAAAATTGAAGGGCGTCAGATCTTCCCCAAAACCTGATGAAATGACAACGGGGTGGGTATTAATCGAGAAATTGCAGAGATTAGAAAGAATTATCTTTGTTCCAAAGAAATTTCAGCTCCGGAGGTTACGCTGAAGACATGAAAAAAACGACAGCCCGCGGGTTGAAAAAATGGTCAAAAACTGAAGGGCGTCAGATCTTCCCCAAAACCTGATGAAATGACAACGAGGTGGGTATTAATTGAGAAATTGCAGAGATTAGACAGAATTATCTTTGTTCCAAAGAAATTTCATCTCCGGAGGTTACACCGAAAACCCGACAAAAACGACAGCCCGCGGGTTGAAAAAATGGTCAAAAATTGAAGGGCGTCAGATCTTCCCCAAAACCTCATAGATTGACAACGGAGTGGGTATTAACCGAAAAATTGCAGAGATTAGAAAGAATTATCTTTGTTCCAAAGAAATTTCATCTCTGGAGGTTACACCGAAAACCCAAAAAAAACGACAGCCCGCGGGTTGAAAAAATGGTCAAAATTGAAGGGCGTCAGATCTTCCCCAAGACCTGATGAAATGACAACGGGGTGGGTATTAATTGAGAAATTGCAGAGATTAGAAAGAATTATCTTTGTTCCAAAGAAATTTCAGCTCCAGAGGTTACGCCGAAAACCTGAAAAAAACGACAGCCTGCGGGTTGAAAAAATGGTCAAAAATTGAAGGGCGTCAGATCTTCCCCAAAACCTCATAGATTGACAATGGGGTGGGTATTAATTGAGAAATTGCAGAGATTAGAAAGAATGATCTTTGTTCCAAAGAACTTTCAGCTCCGGAGGTTACGCTGAAGACCTAAAAAAAACGACAGCCCGCGGTTTGAAAAAATGGTCAAAAATTGAAGGGCGTCAGATCTTCCCCAAAACCTGATGAAATGACAGCGGGGTGGGTATTAATCGAGAATTTGCAGAGATTAGAAAGAATTATCTTTGTTCCAAAGAGATTTCAGCTCCGGAGGTTACACTGTAAACCTGAAAAAAACGACAGCCCGCGGGTTGAAAAAATGGTCAAAATTGAAGGGCGTCAGATCTTCCCCAAGACCTGATGAAATGACAACGGGGTGGGTATTAATTGAGAAATTGCAGAGATCAGAAAGAATTATCTTTGTTCCAAAGAAATTTCAGCTCCAGAGGTTACGCCGAAAACCTGAAAAAAACGACAGCCCGCGGGTTGAAAAAATGGTCAAAAATTGAAGGGCGTCAGATCTTCCCCAAAACCTCATAGATTGACAATGGCGTGGGTATTAATTGAGAAATTGCAGAGATTAGAAAGAATGATCTTTGTTCCAAAGAAATTTCAGCTCCGGAGGTTACGCTGAAGACCTGAAAAAAACGACAGCACGCGGGTTGAAAAAATGGTCAAAAATTGAAGGGCGTCAGATCTTCCCCAAAACCTGATGAAATGACAACGGGGTGGGTATTAATTGAGAAATTGCAGAGATTAAAAATAATTATCTTTGTTCCAAAGAAATTTCAGCTCCGGAGTTTACGCCGAAAACCCGAAAAAAACGACAGCCCGCGGGTTGAAAAAATGGTCAAAAATTGAAGGGCGTCAGATCTTCCCCAAAACCTGATGAAATGACAACGGGGTGGGTATTAATCGAGAAATTGCAGAGATTAGAAAGAATTATCTTTATTCCAAAGAAATTTCAGCTCCGGAGGTTACGCTGAAGACATGAAAAAAACGACAGCCTGCGGGTTGAAAAAATGGTCAAAATTGAAGGGCGTCAGATCTTCCCCAAGACCTGATGAAATGACAACGGAGTGGGTATTAATTGAGAAATTGCAGAGATTAGAAAGAATTATCTTTGTTCCAAAGAAATTTCAGCTCCGGAGGTTACGCTGAAGACATGAAAAAAACAACAGCCCGCGGGTTGAAAAAATGGTCAAAAACTGAAGGGCGTCAGATCTTCCCCAAAACCTCATAGATTGACAACGGAGTGGGTATTAACCGAAAAATTGCAGAGATTAGAAAGAATTATCTTTGTTCCAAAGAAATTTCATCTCTGGAGGTTACACCGAAAACCCAAAAAAAACGACAGCCCGCGGGTTGAAAAAATGGTCAAAATTGAAGGGCGTCAGATCTTCCCCAAGACCTGATGAAATGACAACGGGGTGGGTATTAATTGAGAAATTGCAGAGATTAGAAAGAATTATCTTTGTTCCAAAGAGATTTCAGCTCCGGAGGTTACACTGTAAACCTGAAAAAAACGACAGCCCGCGGGTTGAAAAAATGGTCAAAAATTGAAGGGCGTCAGATCTTCCCCAAAACCTGATGAAATGACAACGGGGTGGGTATTAATTGAGAAATTGCAGGGATTAGAAAGAATTATCTTTGTTCCAAAGAAATTTCAGCTCCGGAGGTTACGCCAAAAACCCGAAAAAACGACAGCCCGCGGGTTGAAAAAATGGTCAAAAATTGAAGGGCGTCAGATCTTCCCCAAAACCTGATGAAATGACAACGGGGTGGGTATTAATCGAGAAATTGCAGAGATTTGAAAGAATTATCCTTGTTCCAAAGAAATTTCAGCTCCGGAGGTTACGCCGAAAACCCGAAAAAAACGACAGCCCGTGGGTTGAAAAAATGGTCAAAACTTGAAGGGCGTCAGATCTTCCCCAAAACCTCATAGATTGACAACGGGGTCGGTATTACTTGAGAAATTGCAGAGATTAGAAATAATTATCTTTGTTCCAAAGAAATTTCAGCTCCGGAGGTTACGCTGAAAACCCGAAAAAACGACAGCCCGCGGGTTGAAAAAATGGTCAAAAATTGAAGGGCGTCAGATCTTCCCCAAAACCTCATAGAATGACAACGGGGTGGGTATTAATCAAGAAATTGCAGAGATTAGAAAGAATTATCTTTGTTCCAAAAAAATTTCAGCTCCGGAGGTTACGCTGAATACCTGAAAAAAACAACAGCCCGCGGGTTGAAAGAATGGTCAAAAATTGAAGGGCGTCAGATCTTCCCCAAAACCTCATAGATTGACAATGGGGTGGGTATTAATTGAGAAATTGCAGAGATTAGAAAGAATGATCTTTGTTCCAAAGAAATTTCAGCTCCGGAGGTTACGCTGAAGACATGAAAAAAACGACAGCCTGCGGGTTGAAAAAATGGTCAAAATTGAATGGCGTCAGATCTTCCCCAAGACCTGATGAAATGACAACGGGGTGGGTATTAATTGAGAAATTGCAGAGATTAGAAAGAATTATCTTTGTTCCAAAGAAATTTCAGCTCCGGGGGTTACGCTGAAGACATGAAAAAAACGACAGCCCGCGGGTTGAAAAAATGGTCAAAAACTGAAGGGCGTCAGATCTTCCCCAAAACCTGATGAAATGACAACGAGGTGGGTATTAATCAAGAAATTGCAGAGATTAGAAAGAATTATCTTTGTTCCAAAAAAATTTCAGCTCCGGAGGTTACGCTGAATACCTGAAAAAAACAACAGCCCGCGGGTTGAAAGAATGGTCAAAAATCGAAGGGCGTCAGATCTTCCCCAAAACCTGATGAAATGACAACGGGGTGGGTATTAATCGAGAAATTGCAGAGATTAGAAAGAATTATCTTTGTTCCAAAGAAATTTCAGCTCCAGAGGTTACGCCGAAAACCTGAAAAAAACGACAGCCCGCGGGTTGAAAAAATGGTCAAAAATTGAAGGGCGTCAGATCTTCCCCAAAACCTCATAGATTGACAATGGCGTGGGTATTAATTGAGAAATTGCAGAGATTAGAAAGAATGATCTTTGTTCCAAAGAAATTTCAGCTCCGGAGGTTACGCTGAAGACCTGAAAAAAACGACAGCACGCGGGTTGAAAAAATGGTCAAAAATTGAAGGGCGTCAGATCTTCCCCAAAACCTGATGAAATGACAACGGGGTGGGTATTAATTGAGAAATTGCAGAGATTAAAAATAATTATCTTTGTTCCAAAGAAATTTCAGCTCCGGAGTTTACGCCGAAAACCCGAAAAAAACGACAGCCCGCGGGTTGAAAAAATGGTCAAAAATTGAAGGGCGTCAGATCTTCCCCAAAACCTGATGAAATGACAACGGGGTGGGTATTAATTGAGAAATTGCAGAGATTAGAAAGAATTATCTTTATTCCAAAGAAATTTCAGCTCCGGAGGTTACGCTGAAGACATGAAAAAAACGACAGCCTGCGGGTTGAAAAAATGGTCAAAATTGAAGGGCGTCAGATCTTCCCCAAGACCTGATGAAATGACAACGGAGTGGGTATTAATTGAGAAATTGCAGAGATTAGAAAGAATTATCTTTGTTCCAAAGAAATTTCAGCTCCGGAGGTTACGCTGAAGACATGAAAAAAACAACAGCCCGCGGGTTGAAAAAATGGTCAAAAACTGAAGGGCGTCAGATCTTCCCCAAAACCTGATGAAATGACAACGAGGTGGGTATTAATTGAGAAATTGCAGAGATTAGACAGAATTATCTTTGTTCCAAAGAAATTTCATCTCCGGAGGTTACACCGAAAACCCGACAAAAACGACAGCCCGCGGGTTGAAAAAATGGTCAAAAATTGAAGGGCGTCAGATCTTCCCCAAAACCTCGTAGATTGACAACGGAGTGGGTATTAACCGAAAAATTGCAGAGATTAGAAAGAATTATCTTTGTTCCAAAGAAATTTCATCTCTGGAGGTTACACCGAAAATCCAAAAAAAACGACAGCCCGCGGGTTGAAAAAATGGTCAAAATTGAAGGGCGTCAGATCTTCCCCAAGACCTGATGAAATGACAACGGGGTGGGTATTAATTGAGAAATTGCAGAGATTAGAAAGAATTATCTTTGTTCCAAAGAAATTTCAGCTCCAGAGGTTACGCCGAAAACCTGAAAAAAACGACAGCCCGCGGGTTGAAAAAATGGTCAAAAATTGAAGGGCGTCAGATCTTCCCCAAAACCTCATAGATTGACAATGGGGTGGGTATTAATTGAGAAATTGCAGAGATTAGAAAGAATGATCTTTGTTCCAAAGAAATTTCAGCTCCGGAGGTTACGCTGAAGACCTAAAAAAAACGACAGCCCGCGGTTTGAAAAAATGGTCAAAAATTGAAGGGCGTCAGATCTTCCCCAAAACCTGATGAAATGACAGCGGGGTGGGTATTAATCGAGAAATTGCAGAGATTAGAAAGAATTATCTTTGTTCCAAAGAGATTTCAGCTCCGGAGGTTACACTGTAAACCTGAAAAAAACGACAGCCCGCGGGTTGAAAAAATGGTCAAAATTGAAGGGCGTCAGATCTTCCCCAAGACCTGATGAAATGACAACGGGGTGGGTATTAATTGAGAAATTGTAGAGATTAGAAAGAATTATCTTTGTTCCAAAGAAATTTCAGCTCCAGAGGTTACGCCGAACACCTGAAAAAAACGACAGCCCGCGGGTTGAAAAAATGGTCAAAAATTGAAGGGCGTCACATCTTCCCCAAAACCTGATGAAATGACAACGGGGTGGGTATTAATCGAGAAATTGCAGAGATTAAAAATAATTATCTTTCTTCCAAAGAAATTTCAGCTCCGGAAGTTACGCCGAAAACCCGAAAAAAACGACAGCCCGCGGGTTGAAAAAATGGTCAAAAATTGAAGGGCGTCAGATCTTCCCCAAAACCTGATGAAATGACAACGGGGTGGGTATTAATCGAGAAATTGCAGAGATTAGAAAGAATTATCTTTATTCCAAAGAAATTTCAGCTCCGGAGGTTACGCTGAAGACATGAAAAAAACGACAGCCCGTGGGTTGAAAAAATGGTCAAAAATTGAAGGGCGTCAGATCTTCCCCAAAACCTCATAGATTGACAACGGAGTGGGTATTAACCGAAAAATTGCAGAGATTAGAAAGAATTATCTTTGTTCCAAAGAAATTTCAGCTCCAGAGGTTACGCCGAAAACCTGAAAAAAACGACAGCCCGCGGGTTGAAAAAATGGTCAAAAATTGAAGGGCGTCAGATCTTCCCCAAAACCTCATAGATTGACAATGGCGTGGGTATTAATTGAGAAATTGCAGAGATTAGAAAGAATGATCTTTGTTCCAAAGAAATTTCAGCTCCGGAGGTTACGCTGAAGACCTGAAAAAAACGACAGCACGCGGGTTGAAAAAATGGTCAAAAATTGAAGGGCGTCAGATCTTCCCCAAAACCTGATGAAATGACAACGGGGTGGGTATTAATTGAGAAATTGCAGAGATTAAAAATAATTATCTTTGTTCCAAAGAAATTTCAGCTCCGGAGTTTACGCCGAAAACCCGAAAAAAACGACAGCCCGCGGGTTGAAAAAATGGTCAAAAATTGAAGGGCGTCAGATCTTCCCCAAAACCTGATGAAATGACAACGGGGTGGGTATTAATCGAGAAATTGCAGAGATTAGAAAGAATTATCTTTATTCCAAAGAAATTTCAGCTCCGGAGGTTACGCTGAAGACATGAAAAAAACGACAGCCTGCGGGTTGAAAAAATGGTCAAAATTGAAGGGCGTCAGATCTTCCCCAAGACCTGATGAAATGACAACGGAGTGGGTATTAATTGAGAAATTGCAGAGATTAGAAAGAATTATCTTTGTTCCAAAGAAATTTCAGCTCCGGAGGTTACGCTGAAGACATGAAAAAAACAACAGCCCGCGGGTTGAAAAAATGGTCAAAAACTGAAGGGCGTCAGATCTTCCCCAAAACCTCATAGATTGACAACGGAGTGGGTATTAACCGAAAAATTGCAGAGATTAGAAAGAATTATCTTTGTTCCAAAGAAATTTCATCTCTGGAGGTTACACCGAAAACCCAAAAAAAACGACAGCCCGCGGGTTGAAAAAATGGTCAAAATTGAAGGGCGTCAGATCTTCCCCAAGACCTGATGAAATGACAACGGGGTGGGTATTAATTGAGAAATTGCAGAGATTAGAAAGAATTATCTTTGTTCCAAAGAGATTTCAGCTCCGGAGGTTACACTGTAAACCTGAAAAAAACGACAGCCCGCGGGTTGAAAAAATGGTCAAAAATTGAAGGGCGTCAGATCTTCCCCAAAACCTGATGAAATGACAACGGGGTGGGTATTAATTGAGAAATTGCAGGGATTAGAAAGAATTATCTTTGTTCCAAAGAAATTTCAGCTCCGGAGGTTACGCCAAAAACCCGAAAAAACGACAGCCCGCGGGTTGAAAAAATGGTCAAAAATTGAAGGGCGTCAGATCTTCCCCAAAACCTGATGAAATGACAACGGGGTGGGTATTAATCGAGAAATTGCAGAGATTTGAAAGAATTATCCTTGTTCCAAAGAAATTTCAGCTCCGGAGGTTACGCCGAAAACCCGAAAAAAACGACAGCCCGTGGGTTGAAAAAATGGTCAAAACTTGAAGGGCGTCAGATCTTCCCCAAAACCTCATAGATTGACAACGGGGTCGGTATTACTTGAGAAATTGCAGAGATTAGAAATAATTATCTTTGTTCCAAAGAAATTTCAGCTCCGGAGGTTACGCTGAAAACCCGAAAAAACGACAGCCCGCGGGTTGAAAAAATGGTCAAAAATTGAAGGGCGTCAGATCTTCCCCAAAACCTCATAGAATGACAACGGGGTGGGTATTAATCAAGAAATTGCAGAGATTAGAAAGAATTATCTTTGTTCCAAAAAAATTTCAGCTCCGGAGGTTACGCTGAATACCTGAAAAAAACAACAGCCCGCGGGTTGAAAGAATGGTCAAAAATTGAAGGGCGTCAGATCTTCCCCAAAACCTCATAGATTGACAATGGGGTGGGTATTAATTGAGAAATTGCAGAGATTAGAAAGAATGATCTTTGTTCCAAAGAAATTTCAGCTCCGGAGGTTACGCTGAAGACATGAAAAAAACGACAGCCTGCGGGTTGAAAAAATGGTCAAAATTGAATGGCGTCAGATCTTCCCCAAGACCTGATGAAATGACAACGGGGTGGGTATTAATTGAGAAATTGCAGAGATTAGAAAGAATTATCTTTGTTCCAAAGAAATTTCAGCTCCGGGGGTTACGCTGAAGACATGAAAAAAACGACAGCCCGCGGGTTGAAAAAATGGTCAAAAACTGAAGGGCGTCAGATCTTCCCCAAAACCTGATGAAATGACAACGAGGTGGGTATTAATCAAGAAATTGCAGAGATTAGAAAGAATTATCTTTGTTCCAAAAAAATTTCAGCTCCGGAGGTTACGCTGAATACCTGAAAAAAACAACAGCCCGCGGGTTGAAAGAATGGTCAAAAATCGAAGGGCGTCAGATCTTCCCCAAAACCTGATGAAATGACAACGGGGTGGGTATTAATCGAGAAATTGCAGAGATTAGAAAGAATTATCTTTGTTCCAAAGAAATTTCAGCTCCAGAGGTTACGCCGAAAACCTGAAAAAAACGACAGCCCGCGGGTTGAAAAAATGGTCAAAAATTGAAGGGCGTCAGATCTTCCCCAAAACCTCATAGATTGACAATGGCGTGGGTATTAATTGAGAAATTGCAGAGATTAGAAAGAATGATCTTTGTTCCAAAGAAATTTCAGCTCCGGAGGTTACGCTGAAGACCTGAAAAAAACGACAGCACGCGGGTTGAAAAAATGGTCAAAAATTGAAGGGCGTCAGATCTTCCCCAAAACCTGATGAAATGACAACGGGGTGGGTATTAATTGAGAAATTGCAGAGATTAAAAATAATTATCTTTGTTCCAAAGAAATTTCAGCTCCGGAGTTTACGCCGAAAACCCGAAAAAAACGACAGCCCGCGGGTTGAAAAAATGGTCAAAAATTGAAGGGCGTCAGATCTTCCCCAAAACCTGATGAAATGACAACGGGGTGGGTATTAATTGAGAAATTGCAGAGATTAGAAAGAATTATCTTTATTCCAAAGAAATTTCAGCTCCGGAGGTTACGCTGAAGACATGAAAAAAACGACAGCCTGCGGGTTGAAAAAATGGTCAAAATTGAAGGGCGTCAGATCTTCCCCAAGACCTGATGAAATGACAACGGAGTGGGTATTAATTGAGAAATTGCAGAGATTAGAAAGAATTATCTTTGTTCCAAAGAAATTTCAGCTCCGGAGGTTACGCTGAAGACATGAAAAAAACAACAGCCCGCGGGTTGAAAAAATGGTCAAAAACTGAAGGGCGTCAGATCTTCCCCAAAACCTGATGAAATGACAACGAGGTGGGTATTAATTGAGAAATTGCAGAGATTAGACAGAATTATCTTTGTTCCAAAGAAATTTCATCTCCGGAGGTTACACCGAAAACCCGACAAAAACGACAGCCCGCGGGTTGAAAAAATGGTCAAAAATTGAAGGGCGTCAGATCTTCCCCAAAACCTCATAGATTGACAACGGAGTGGGTATTAACCGAAAAATTGCAGAGATTAGAAAGAATTATCTTTGTTCCAAAGAAATTTCATCTCTGGAGGTTACACCGAAAATCCAAAAAAAACGACAGCCCGCGGGTTGAAAAAATGGTCAAAATTGAAGGGCGTCAGATCTTCCCCAAGACCTGATGAAATGACAACGGGGTGGGTATTAATTGAGAAATTGCAGAGATTAGAAAGAATTATCTTTGTTCCAAAGAAATTTCAGCTCCAGAGGTTACGCCGAAAACCTGAAAAAAACGACAGCCCGCGGGTTGAAAAAATGGTCAAAAATTGAAGGGCGTCAGATCTTCCCCAAAACCTCATAGATTGACAATGGGGTGGGTATTAATTGAGAAATTGCAGAGATTAGAAAGAATGATCTTTGTTCCAAAGAAATTTCAGCTCCGGAGGTTACGCTGAAGACCTAAAAAAAACGACAGCCCGCGGTTTGAAAAAATGGTCAAAAATTGAAGGGCGTCAGATCTTCCCCAAAACCTGATGAAATGACAGCGGGGTGGGTATTAATCGAGAAATTGCAGAGATTAGAAAGAATTATCTTTGTTCCAAAGAGATTTCAGCTCCGGAGGTTACACTGTAAACCTGAAAAAAACGACAGCCCGCGGGTTGAAAAAATGGTCAAAATTGAAGGGCGTCAGATCTTCCCCAAGACCTGATGAAATGACAACGGGGTGGGTATTAATTGAGAAATTGTAGAGATTAGAAAGAATTATCTTTGTTCCAAAGAAATTTCAGCTCCAGAGGTTACGCCGAACACCTGAAAAAAACGACAGCCCGCGGGTTGAAAAAATGGTCAAAAATTGAAGGGCGTCACATCTTCCCCAAAACCTGATGAAATGACAACGGGGTGGGTATTAATCGAGAAATTGCAGAGATTAAAAATAATTATCTTTCTTCCAAAGAAATTTCAGCTCCGGAAGTTACGCCGAAAACCCGAAAAAAACGACAGCCCGCGGGTTGAAAAAATGGTCAAAAATTGAAGGGCGTCAGATCTTCCCCAAAACCTGATGAAATGACAACGGGGTGGGTATTAATCGAGAAATTGCAGAGATTAGAAAGAATTATCTTTATTCCAAAGAAATTTCAGCTCCGGAGGTTACGCTGAAGACATGAAAAAAACGACAGCCCGTGGGTTGAAAAAATGGTCAAAAATTGAAGGGCGTCAGATCTTCCCCAAAACCTCATAGATTGACAACGGAGTGGGTATTAACCGAAAAATTGCAGAGATTAGAAAGAATTATCTTTGTTCCAAAGAAATTTCATCTCTGGAGGTTACACCGAAAACCCAAAAAAAACGACAGCCCGCGGGTTGAAAAAATGGTCAAAATTGAAGGGCGTCAGATCTTCCCCAAGACCTGATGAAATGACAACGGGGTGGGTATTAATTGAGAAATTGCAGAGATTAGAAAGAATTATCTTTGTTCCAAAGAGATTTCAGCTCCGGAGGTTACACTGTAAACCTGAAAAAAACGACAGCCCGCGGGTTGAAAAAATGGTCAAAAATTGAAGGGCGTCAGATCTTCCCCAAAACCTGATGAAATGACAACGGGGTGGGTATTAATTGAGAAATTGCAGGGATTAGAAAGAATTATCTTTGTTCCAAAGAAATTTCAGCTCCGGAGGTTACGCCAAAAACCCGAAAAAACGACAGCCCGCGGGTTGAAAAAATGGTCAAAACTTGAAGGGCGTCAGATCTTCCCCAGAACCTCATAGATTGACAACGAGGTGGGTATTAATTGAGAAATTGCAGAGATTAGAAAGAATTATCTTTGTTCCAAAGAAATTTCAGCTCCGGAGGTTACGCTGAAAACCTGAAAAACACGACAGCCCGCGGGTTGAAAAAATGGTCAAAAATTGAAGGGCGTCAGATCTTCCCCAAAACCTGATGAAATGACAACGGGGTGGGTATTAATCGAGAAATTGCAGAGATTTGAAAGAATTATCCTTGTTCCAAAGAAATTTCAGCTCCGGAGGTTACGCTGAAAACTCCAAAAAAACGACAGCCCGCGGGTTGAAAAAATGGTCAAAAATTGAAGGGCGTCAGATCTTCCCCAAAACCTCATAGAATGACAACGGGGTGGGTATTAATCAAGAAATTGCAGAGATTAGAAAGAATTATCTTTGTTCCAAAAAAATTTCAGCTCCGGAGGTTACGCTGAATACCTGAAAAAAACAACAGCCCGCGGGTTGAAAGAATGGTCAAAAATTGAAGGGCGTCAGATCTTCCCCAAAACCTCATAGATTGACAATGGGGTGGGTATTAATTGAGAAATTGCAGAGATTAGAAAGAATGATCTTTGTTCCAAAGAAATTTCAGCTCCGGAGGTTACGCTGAAGACATGAAAAAAACGACAGCCTGCGGGTTGAAAAAATGGTCAAAATTGAATGGCGTCAGATCTTCCCCAAGACCTGATGAAATGACAACGGGGTGGGTATTAATTGAGAAATTGCAGAGATTAGAAAGAATTATCTTTGTTCCAAAGAAATTTCAGCTCCGGAGGTTACGCTGAAGACATGAAAAAAACGACAGCCCGCGGGTTGAAAAAATGGTCAAAAATTGAAGGGCGTCAGATCTTCCCCAAAACCTGATGAAATGACAACGAGGTGGGTATTAATTGAGAAATTGCAGAGATTAGACATAATTATCTTTGTTCCAAAGAAATTTCATCTCCGGAGGTTACACCGAAAACCCGAAAAAAAACGACAGCCCGCGGGTTGAAAAAATGGTCAAAAATTGAAGGGCGTCAGATCTTCCCCAAAACCTCATAGATTGACAACGGAGTGGGTATTAACCGAAAAATTGCAGAGATTAGACAGAATTATCTTTGTTCCAAAGAAATTTCATCTCTGGAGGTTACACCGAAAACCCGAAAAAAACGACAGCCCGCGGGTTGAAAAAATGGTCAAAATTGAAGGGCGTCAGATCTTCCCCAAAACCTGATGAAATGACAACGGGGTGGGTATTAATCGAGAAATTGCAGAGATTAAAAATAATAATCTTTGTTCCAAAGAAATTTCAGCTCCGGAGGTTACGCCGAAAACCCGAAAAAAACGACAGCCCGCGGGTTGAAAAAGTGGTCAAAAATTGAAGGGCGTCAGATCTTCCCCAAAACCTGATGAAATGACAACGGAGTGGGTATTAACCGAAAAATTGCAGAGATTAGAAAGAATTATCTTTGTTCCAAAGAAATTTCAGCTCCAGAGGTTACGCTGAAAACCTGAAAAAAACGACAACCCGCGGGTTTAAAAAATGGTCAAAATTGAAGGGCGTCAGATCTTCCCCAAAATCTGATGAAATGACAACGGGGTGGATATTAATCGAGAAATTGCAGAGATTAGAAAGAATTATCTTTGTTCCAAAGAGATTTCAGCTCCGGAGGTTACGCTGTAAACCTAAAAAAATGGTCAAAAATTGAAGGGCGTCAGATCTTCCCCAAAACCTCATAGATTGACAACGGAGTGGGTATTAACAGAAAAATTGCAGAGATTAGACAGAATTATCTTTGTTCCAAATAAATTTCATCTCCGGAGGTTACTCCGAAAACCCGAAAAAAACGACAGCCCGCTGGTTGACAAAATGGTCAAAAATTGAAGGGCGTCAGATCTTCCCCAAAACCTCATAGATTGACAACGGAGTGGGTATTAACCGAAAAATTGCAGAGATTAGACAGAATTATCTTTGTTCCAAAGAAATTTCATCTCTGGAGGTTACACCGAAAACCCGAAAAAAACGACAGCCCGCGGGTTGAATAAATGGTCAAAATTGAAGGGCGTCAGATCTTCCCCAAAACCTGATAAAATGACAACGGGGTGGGTATTAATTGAGAAATTGCAGAGATTAGAAAGAATTATCTTTGTTCCAAAGAAATTTCAGCTCCGGAGGTTACGCTGAAAACCTGAAAAAAACAACAGCCCGCGGGTTGAAAAAATGGTCAAAAATTGAAGGACGTCAGATCTTCCCCAAAACCTCATAGATTGACAACGGGGTGGGTATTAATTGAGAAATTGCAGAGATTAGAAAGAATTATCTTTGTTCCAAAGAAATTTCAGCTCCGAAGGTTACGCTGAAGACCTGAAAAAAACGACAGCCCGCGGGTTGAAAAAATGGTCAAAAATTGAAGGGCGTCAGATCTTCCCCAAAACCTGATGAAATGACAACGGGGTGGGTATTAATTGAGAAATTGCAGAGATTAGAAAGAATTATCTTTGTTCCAAAGAAATTTCAGCTCCGGAGGTTACGCCGAAAACCCGAAAGAAACGACAGCCCGCGGGTTGAAAAAATGGTCAAAAATTGAAGGGCGTCAGATCTTCCCCAAGACCTGATGAAATGACAACGGGGTGGGTATTAATCGAGAAATTGCAGAGATTAGAAAGAATTATCTTTGTTCCAAAGAAATTTCAGCTCCGGAGGTTACGCTGAAAACCTGAAAAAAACGACAGCCTGCGGGTTGAAAAAATGGTCAAAATTGAAGGGCGTCAGATCTTCCCCAAGATCTGATGAAATGACAACGGGGTGGGTATTAATTGAGAAATTGCAGAGATTAGAAAGAATTATCTTTGTTCCAAAGAAATTTCAGCTCCGGAGGTTACGCCGAAAACCTGAAAAAAACGACAGCCCGCGGGTTGAAAAAATGGTCAAAAATTGAAGGACGTCAGATCTTCCCCAAAACCTCATAGATTGACAACGGGGTGGGTATTAATCGAGAAATTGCAGAGATTAGAAAGAATTATCTTTGTTCCAAAGAAATTTCAGCTCCGGAGGTTACGCTGAAAACCTGAAAAAAACGACAGCCTGCGGGTTGAAAAAATGGTCAAAATTGAAGGGCGTCAGATCTTCCCCAAGACCTGATGAAATGACAACGGTGTGGGTATTAATTGAGAAATTGCAGAGATTAGAAAGAATTATCTTTATTCCAAAGAAATTTCAGCTCCGGAGGTTACGCTGAAGACATGAAAAAAACGACAGCCTGCGGGTTGAAAAAATGGTCAAAATTGAAGGGCGTCAGATCTTCCCCAAGACCTGATGAAATGACAACGGGGTGGGTATTAATTGAGAAATTGCAGAGATTAGAAAGAATTATCTTTGTTCCAAAGAAATTTCAGCTCCGGAGGTTACGCTGAAGACATGAAAAAAACGACAGCCCGCGGGTTGAAAAAATGGTCAAAAATTGAAGGGCGTCAGATCTTCCCCAAAACCTGATGAAATGACAACGAGGTGGGTATTAATTGAGAAATTGCAGAGATTAGACAGAATTATCTTTGTTCCAAAGAAATTTCATCTCCGGAGGTTACACCGAAAACCCGAAAAAAAACGACAGCCCGCGGGTTGAAAAAATGGTCAAAAATTGAAGGGCGTCAGATCTTCCCCAAAACCTCATAGATTGACAACGGAGTGGGTATTAACCGAAAAATTGCAGAGATTAGACAGAATTATCTTTGTTCCAAAGAAATTTCATCTCTGGAGGTTACACCGAAAACCCGAAAAAAACGACAGCCCGCGGGTTGAAAAAATGGTCAAAATTGAAGGGCGTCAGATCTTCCCCAAAACCTGATGAAATGACAACGGGGTGGGTATTTATCGAGAAATTGCAGAGATTAGAAAGAATTATCTTTGTTCCAAAGAAATTTCAGCTCCAGAGGTTACGCTGAAAACCTGAAAAAAACGACAACCCGCGGGTTTAAAAAATGGTCAAAATTGAAGGGCGTCAGATCTTCCCCAAAATCTGATGAAATGACAACGGGGTGGATATTAATCGAGAAATTGCAGAGATTAGAAAGAATTATCTTTGTTCCAAAGAGATTTCAGCTCCGGAGGTTACGCTGTAAACCTAAAAAAAAACGACAGCCCGCAGGTTGAAAAAATGGTCAAAAATTGAAGGGCGTCAGATCTTCCCCAAAACCTGATGAAATGACAACGGGGTGGGTATTAATCGAGAAATTGCAGAGATTAGAAAGAATTATCTTTATTCCAAAGAAATTTCAGCTCCGGAGGTTACGCTGAAGACATGAAAAAAACGACAGCCTGCGGGTTGAAAAAATGGTCAAAATTGAAGGGCGTCAGATCTTCCCCAAGACCTGATGAAATGACAACGGGGTGGGTATTAATTGAGAAATTGCAGAGATTAGAAAGAATTATCTTTGTTCCAAAGAAATTTCAGCTCCGGAGGTTACGCTGAAGACATGAAAAAAACGACAGCCCGCGGGTTGAAAAAATGGTCAAAAATTGAAGGGCGTCAGATCTTCCCCAAAACCTGATGAAATGACAACGAGGTGGGTATTAATTGAGAAATTGCAGAGATTAGACAGAATTATCTTTGTTCCAAAGAAATTTCATCTCCGGAGGTTACACCGAAAACCCGAAAAAAACGACAGCCCGCGGGTTGAAAAAATGGTCAAAAATTGAAGGGCGTCAGATCTTCCCCAAAATCTCATAGATTGACAACGGAGTGGGTATTAACCGAAAAATTGCAGAGATTAGACAGAATTATCTTTGTTCCAAAGAAATTTCATCTCTGGAGGTTACGCCGAAAACCCGAAAAAAACGACAGCCCGCGGGTTGAAAAAATGGTCAAAATTGAAGGGCGTCAGATCTTCCCCAAAACCTGATGAAATGACAACGGGGTGGGTATTTATCGAGAAATTGCAGAGATTAGAAAGAATTATCTTTGTTCCAAAGAAATTTCAGCTCCAGAGGTTACGCTGAAAACCTGAAAAAAACGACAACCCGCGGGTTTAAAAAATGGTCAAAATTGAAGGGCGTCAGATCTTCCCCAAAATCTGATGAAATGACAACGGGGTGGATATTAATCGAGAAATTGCAGAGATTAGAAAGAATTATCTTTGTTCCAAAGAGATTTCAGCTCCGGAGGTTACGCTGTAAACCTAAAAAAAACGACAGCCCGCGGGTTGAAAAAATGGTCAAAAATTGAAGGGCGTCAGATCTTCCCCAAAACCTCATAGAATGACAACAGGGTGGGTATTAATCGAGAAATTGCAGAGATTAGAAAGAATTATCTTTGTTCCAAAGAAATTTCAGCTCCGGAGGTTACGCTGAAAACCTGAAAAAAACGACAGCCCGCGGGTTGAAAAAATGGTCAAAAATCGAAGGGCGTCAGATCTTCCCCAAAACCTGATGAAATGACAACGGGGTGGGTATTAATCGAGAAATTGCAGAGATTAGAAAGAATTATCTTTGTTCCAAAGAAATTTCACCTCCGGAGGTTATGCCGAAAACCCGAAAAAAACGACAGCCCGCGGGTTGAAAAAATGGTCAAAACTCGAAGGGCGTCAGATCTTCCCCAAAACCTCATACATTGACAACGGGGTGGGTATTAATTGAGAAATTGCAGAGATTAGAAATAATTATCTTTGTTCCAAAGAAATTTCAGCTCCGGAGGTTACACTGAAAACCCGAAAAAAATGACAGCCCGCGGGTTGAAAAAATGGTCAAAAATTGAAGGGCGTCAGATCTTCCCCAAAACCTCATAGAATGACAACGGGGAGGGTATTAATCGAGAAATTGCAGAGATTAGAAAGAATTATCTTTGTTCCAAAGAAATTTCATCTCCAGAGGTCACGCCGAAAACCCGAAAAAAACGACAGCCCGCGGGTTGAAAAAATGGTCAAAACTTGGAGGGCGTCAGATCTTCCCCAAGACCTGATGAAATGACAACGGGGTGGGTATTAATTGAGAAATTTCAGAGATTAGAAAGAATTATCTTTGTTCCAAAGAAATTTCAGCTCCAGAGGTTTCGCTGTAAACCTGAAAAAAACGACAGCCCGCGGGTTGAAAAAATGGTCAAAAATTGAAGGGCGTCAGATCTTCCCCAAAACCTCATAGACTGACAACGGAGTGGGTATTAACTGAAAAATTGCAGAGATTAGACAGAATTATCTTTGTTCCAAAGAAATTTCATCTCCGAAGGTTACTCCGAAAACCTGAAAAAAGCGACAGCCCGCGGGTTGAAAAAATGGTCAAAAATTGAAGGGCGTCAGATCTTCCCCAAAACCTCATAGATTGACAACGGAGTGGGTATTAACCGAAAAATTGCAGAGATTAGACAGAATTATCTTTGTTCCAAAGAAATTTCAGCTCCGGAGGTTACGCTGAAGACATGAAAAAAACGACAGCCTGCGGGTTGAAAAAATGGTCAAAATTGAAGGGCGTCAGATCTTCCCCAAGACCTGATGAAATGACAACGGGGTGGGTATTAATTGAGAAATTGCAGAGATTAGAAAGAATGATCTTTGTTCCAAAGAAATTTCAGCTCCGGAGGTTACGCTGAAGACATGAAAAAAACGACAGCCCGCTGGTTGAAAAAATGGTCAAAAATTGAAGGGCGTCAGATCTTCCCCAAAACCTGATGAAATGACAACGGGGTGGGTATTAATCGAGAAATTGCAGAGATTAAAAATAATAATCTTTGTTCCAAAGAAATTTCAGCTCCGGAGGTTACGCCGAAAACCCGAAAAAAACGACAGCCCGCGGGTTGAAAAAGTGGTCAAAAATTGAAGGGCGTCAGATCTTCCCCAAAACCTGATGAAATGACAACGGAGTGGGTATTAACCGAAAAATTGCAGAGATTAGAAAGAATTATCTTTGTTCCAAAGAAATTTCATCTCTGGAGGTTACACCGAAAACCCGAAAAAAACGACAGCCCGCGGGTTGAAAAAATGGTCAAAATTGAAGGGCGTCAGATCTTCCCCAAGACCTGATGAAATGACAACGGGGTGGGTATTAATCGAGAAATTGCAGAGATTAGAAAGAATTATCTTTGTTCCAAAGAAATTTCAGCTCCGGAGGTTACGCTGAAGACATGAAAAAAACGACAGCCCGCGGGTTGAAAAAATGGTCAAAAACTGAAGGGCGTCAGATCTTCCCCAAAACCTCATAGATTGACAACGGAGTGGGTATTAACCGAAAAATTGCAGAGATTAGAAAGAATTATCTTTGTTCCAAAGAAATTTCATCTCTGGAGGTTACACCGAAAACCCGAAAAAAACGACAGCCCGCGGGTTGAAAAAATGGTCAAAAATTGAAGGGCGTCAGATCTTCCCCAAAACCTCATAGATTGACAATGGAGTGGGTATTAACCGAAAAATTGCAGAGATTAGAAAGAATTATCTTTGTTCCAAAGAAATTTCATCTCTGGAGGTTACACCGAAAACCCGAAAAAAACGACAGCCCACGGGTTGAAAAAATGGTCAAAATTGAAGGGCGTCAGATCTTCCCCAAGACCTGATGAAATGACAACGGGGTGGGTATTAATTGAAAAATTGCAGAGATTAGAAAGAATTATCTTTGTTCCAAAGAAATTTCAGCTCCAGAGGTTACGCCGAAAACCTGAAAAAAACGACAGCCCGCGGGTTGAAAAAATGGTCAAAAATTGAAGGGCGTCAGATCTTCCCCAAAACCTCATAGATTGACAATGGGGTGGGTATTAATTGAGAAATTGCAGAGATTAGAAACAATTATCTTTGTTCCAAAGAAATTTCACCTCCGGAGGTTACGCCGAAAACCCGAAAAAAACGACAGCCCGCGGGTTGAAAAAATGGTCAAAACTCGAAGGGCGTCAGATCTTCCCCAAAACCTCATACATTGACAACGGAGTGGGTATTAACCGAAAAATTGCAGAGATTAGACAGAATTATCTTTGTTCCAAAGGAATTTCATCTCTGGAGGTTACACCGAAAACCCGAAAAAAACGACAGCCCGCGGGTTGAAAAAATGGTCAAAATTGAAGGGCGTCAGATCTTCCCCAAAACCTGATAAAATGACAACGGGGTGGGTATTAATCGAGAAATTGCAGAGATTAGAAAGAATTATCTTTGTTCCAAAGAAACTTCATCTCCGGAGGTTACACCGAAAACCCGAAAAAAACGACAGCCCGCGGGTTGAAAAAATGGTCAAAAATCGAAGCGCGTCAGATCTTCCCCAAAACCTGATGAAATGACAACGGGGTGGGTATTAATTGAGAAATTGCAGAGATTAGAAAGAATTATCTTTGTTCCAAAGAAATTTCAGCTCCAGAGGTTACGCCGAAAACCTGAAAAAAACGACAGCCCGCGGGTTGAAAAAATGGTCAAAAATTGAAGGGCGTCAGATCTTCCCCAAAACCTCATAGATTGACAACGGAGTGGGTATTAACCGAAAAATTGCAGAGAAGAGACAGAATTATCTTTGTTCCAAAGAAATTTCATCTCCGGAGGTTACTCCGAAAACCCGAAAAAAACGACAGCCCGCGGGTTGACAAAATGGTCAAAAATTGAAGGGCGTCAGATCTTCCCCAAAACCTCATAGATTGACAACGGAGTGGGTATTAACCGAAAAATTGCAGAGATTAGACAGAATTATCTTTGTTCCAAAGAAATTTCATCTCTGGAGGTTACACCGAAAACCCAAAAAAAACGACAGCCCGCGGGTTGAAAAAATGGTCAAAATTGAAGGGCGTCAGATCTTCCCCAAAACCTGATAAAATGACAACGGGGTGGGTATTAATTGAGAAATTGCAGAGATTAGAAAGAATTATCTTTGTTCCAAAGAAATTTCAGCTCCGGAGGTTACGCTGAAAACCTGAAAAAAACAACAGCCCGCGGGTTGAAAAGATGGTCAAAAATTGAAGGGCGTCAGATCTTCCCCAAAACCTGATGAAATGACAACGGGGTGGGTATTAATTGAGAAATTGCAGAGATTAGAGAGTATTATCTTTGTTCCAAAGAAACTTCATCTCCGGAGGTTACACCGAAAACCCGAAAAAAACGACAGCCCGCGGGTTGAAAAAATGGTCAAAAATTGAAAGGCGTCAGATCTTCCCCAAAACCTCATAGAATGACAACGGGGTGGGTATTAATTGAGAAATTGCAGAGATTAGAAAGAATTATCTTTGTTCCAAAGAAATTTCAGCTCCAGAGGTTATGCCGAAAACCTGAAAAAAACGACAGCCCGCGGGTTGGAAAAATGGTCAAAAATTGAAGGGCGTCAGATCTTCCCCAAAACCTCATAGATTGACAACGGAGTGGGTATTAACAGAAAAATTGCAGAGATTAGACAGAATTATCTTTGTTCCAAATAAATTTCATCTCCGGAGGTTACTCCGAAAACCCGAAAAAAACGACAGCCCGCTGGTTGACAAAATGGTCAAAAATTGAAGGGCGTCAGATCTTCCCCAAAACCTCATAGATTGACAACGGAGTGGGTATTAACCGAAAAATTGCAGAGATTAGACAGAATTATCTTTGTTCCAAAGAAATTTCATCTCTGGAGGTTACACCGAAAACCCGAAAAAAACGACAGCCCGCGGGTTGAATAAATGGTCAAAATTGAAGGGCGTCAGATCTTCCCCAAAACCTGATAAAATGACAACGGGGTGGATATTAATTGAGAAATTGCAGAGATTAGAAAGAATTATCTTTGTTCCAAAGAAATTTCAGCTCCGGAGGTTACGCTGAAAACCTGAAAAAAACAACAGCCCGCGGGTTGAAAAAATGGTCAAAAATTGAAGGACGTCAGATCTTCCCCAAAACCTCATAGATTGACAACGGGGTGGGTATTAATTGAGAAATTGCAGAGATTAGAAAGAATTATCTTTGTTCCAAAGAAATTTCAGCTCCGAAGGTTACGCTGAAGACCTGAAAAAAACGACAGCCCGCGGGTTGAAAAAATGGTCAAAAATTGAAGGGCGTCAGATCTTCCCCAAAACCTGATGAAATGACAACGGGGTGGGTATTAATTGAGAAATTGCAGAGATTAGAAAGAATTATCTTTGTTCCAAAGAAATTTCAGCTCCGGAGGTTACGCCGAAAACCCGAAAGAAACGACAGCCCGCGGGTTGAAAAAATGGTCAAAAATTGAAGGGCGTCAGATCTTCCCCAAGACCTGATGAAATGACAACGGGGTGGGTATTAATTGAGAAATTGCAGAGATTAGAAAGAATGATCTTTGTTCCAAAGAAATTTCAGCTCCGGAGGTTACGCTGAAGACATGAAAAAAACGACAGCCCGCTGGTTGAAAAAATGGTCAAAAATTGAAGGGCGTCAGATCTTCCCCAAAACCTGATGAAATGACAACGGGGTGGGTATTAATCGAGAAATTGCAGAGATTAAAAATAATAATCTTTGTTCCAAAGAAATTTCAGCTCCGGAGGTTACGCCGAAAACCCGAAAAAAACGACAGCCCGCGGGTTGAAAAAGTGGTCAAAAATTGAAGGGCGTCAGATCTTCCCCAAAACCTGATGAAATGACAACGGAGTGGGTATTAACCGAAAAATTGCAGAGATTAGAAAGAATTATCTTTGTTCCAAAGAAATTTCATCTCTGGAGGTTACACCGAAAACCCGAAAAAAACGACAGCCCGCGGGTTGAAAAAATGGTCAAAATTGAAGGGCGTCAGATCTTCCCCAAGACCTGATGAAATGACAACGGGGTGGGTATTAATCGAGAAATTGCAGAGATTAGAAAGAATTATCTTTGTTCCAAAGAAATTTCAGCTCCGGAGGTTACGCTGAAGACATGAAAAAAACGACAGCCCGCGGGTTGAAAAAATGGTCAAAAACTGAAGGGCGTCAGATCTTCCCCAAAACCTCATAGATTGACAACGGAGTGGGTATTAACCGAAAAATTGCAGAGATTAGAAAGAATTATCTTTGTTCCAAAGAAATTTCATCTCTGGAGGTTACACCGAAAACCCGAAAAAAACGACAGCCCGCGGGTTGAAAAAATGGTCAAAAATTGAAGGGCGTCAGATCTTCCCCAAAACCTCATAGATTGACAATGGAGTGGGTATTAACCGAAAAATTGCAGAGATTAGAAAGAATTATCTTTGTTCCAAAGAAATTTCATCTCTGGAGGTTACACCGAAAACCCGAAAAAAACGACAGCCCACGGGTTGAAAAAATGGTCAAAATTGAAGGGCGTCAGATCTTCCCCAAGACCTGATGAAATGACAACGGGGTGGGTATTAATTGAAAAATTGCAGAGATTAGAAAGAATTATCTTTGTTCCAAAGAAATTTCAGCTCCAGAGGTTACGCCGAAAACCTGAAAAAAACGACAGCCCGCGGGTTGAAAAAATGGTCAAAAATTGAAGGGCGTCAGATCTTCCCCAAAACCTCATAGATTGACAATGGGGTGGGTATTAATTGAGAAATTGCAGAGATTAGAAACAATTATCTTTGTTCCAAAGAAATTTCACCTCTGGAGGTTACGCCGAAAACCCGAAAAAAACGACAGCCCGCGGGTTGAAAAAATGGTCAAAACTCGAAGGGCGTCAGATCTTCCCCAAAACCTCATACATTGACAACGGAGTGGGTATTAACCGAAAAATTGCAGAGATTAGACAGAATTATCTTTGTTCCAAAGGAATTTCATCTCTGGAGGTTACACCGAAAACCCGAAAAAAACGACAGCCCGCGGGTTGAAAAAATGGTCAAAATTGAAGGGCGTCAGATCTTCCCCAAAACCTGATAAAATGACAACGGGGTGGGTATTAATCGAGAAATTGCAGAGATTAGAAAGAATTATCTTTGTTCCAAAGAAACTTCATCTCCGGAGGTTACACCGAAAACCCGAAAAAAACGACAGCCCGCGGGTTGAAAAAATGGTCAAAAATCGAAGCGCGTCAGATCTTCCCCAAAACCTGATGAAATGACAACGGGGTGGGTATTAATTGAGAAATTGCAGAGATTAGAAAGAATTATCTTTGTTCCAAAGAAATTTCAGCTCCAGAGGTTACGCCGAAAACCTGAAAAAAACGACAGCCCGCGGGTTGAAAAAATGGTCAAAAATTGAAGGGCGTCAGATCTTCCCCAAAACCTCATAGATTGACAACGGAGTGGGTATTAACCGAAAAATTGCAGAGAAGAGACAGAATTATCTTTGTTCCAAAGAAATTTCATCTCCGGAGGTTACTCCGAAAACCCGAAAAAAACGACAGCCCGCGGGTTGACAAAATGGTCAAAAATTGAAGGGCGTCAGATCTTCCCCAAAACCTCATAGATTGACAACGGAGTGGGTATTAACCGAAAAATTGCAGAGATTAGACAGAATTATCTTTGTTCCAAAGAAATTTCATCTCTGGAGGTTACACCGAAAACCCAAAAAAAACGACAGCCCGCGGGTTGAAAAAATGGTCAAAATTGAAGGGCGTCAGATCTTCCCCAAAACCTGATAAAATGACAACGGGGTGGGTATTAATTGAGAAATTGCAGAGATTAGAAAGAATTATCTTTGTTCCAAAGAAATTTCAGCTCCGGAGGTTACGCTGAAAACCTGAAAAAAACAACAGCCCGCGGGTTGAAAAGATGGTCAAAAATTGAAGGGCGTCAGATCTTCCCCAAAACCTGATGAAATGACAACGGGGTGGGTATTAATTGAGAAATTGCAGAGATTAGAGAGTATTATCTTTGTTCCAAAGAAACTTCATCTCCGGAGGTTACACCGAAAACCCGAAAAAAACGACAGCCCGCGGGTTGAAAAAATGGTCAAAAATTGAAAGGCGTCAGATCTTCCCCAAAACCTCATAGAATGACAACGGGGTGGGTATTAATTGAGAAATTGCAGAGATTAGAAAGAATTATCTTTGTTCCAAAGAAATTTCAGCTCCAGAGGTTATGCCGAAAACCTGAAAAAAACGACAGCCCGCGGGTTGGAAAAATGGTCATAAATTGAAGGGCGTCAGATCTTCCCCAAAACCTCATAGATTGACAACGGAGTGGGTATTAACAGAAAAATTGCAGAGATTAGACAGAATTATCTTTGTTCCAAATAAATTTCATCTCCGGAGGTTACTCCGAAAACCCGAAAAAAACGACAGCCCGCTGGTTGACAAAATGGTCAAAAATTGAAGGGCGTCAGATCTTCCCCAAAACCTCATAGATTGACAACGGAGTGGGTATTAACCGAAAAATTGCAGAGATTAGACAGAATTATCTTTGTTCCAAAGAAATTTCATCTCTGGAGGTTACACCGAAAACCCGAAAAAAACGACAGCCCGCGGGTTGAATAAATGGTCAAAATTGAAGGGCGTCAGATCTTCCCCAAAACCTGATAAAATGACAACGGGGTGGATATTAATTGAGAAATTGCAGAGATTAGAAAGAATTATCTTTCTTCCAAAGAAATTTCAGCTCCGGAGGTTACGCTGAAAACCTGAAAAAAACAACAGCCCGCGGGTTGAAAAAATGGTCAAAAATTGAAGGACGTCAGATCTTCCCCAAAACCTCATAGATTGACAACGGGGTGGGTATTAATTGAGAAATTGCAGAGATTAGAAAGAATTATCTTTGTTCCAAAGAAATTTCAGCTCCGAAGGTTACGCTGAAGACCTGAAAAAAACGACAGCCCGCGGGTTGAAAAAATGGTCAAAAATTGAAGGGCGTCAGATCTTCCCCAAAACCTGATGAAATGACAACGGGGTGGGTATTAATTGAGAAATTGCAGAGATTAGAAAGAATTATCTTTGTTCCAAAGAAATTTCAGCTCCGGAGGTTACGCCGAAAACCCGAAAGAAACGACAGCCCGCGGGTTGAAAAAATGGTCAAAAATTGAAGGGCGTCAGATCTTCCCCAAGACCTGATGAAATGACAACGGGGTGGGTATTAATCGAGAAATTGCAGAGATTAGAAAGAATTATCTTTGTTCCAAAGAAATTTCAGCTCCGGAGGTTACGCTGAAAACCTGAAAAAAACTACAGCCTGCGGGTTGAAAAAATGGTCAAAATTGAAGGGCGTCAGATCTTCCCCAAGACCTGATGAAATGACAACGGGGTGGGTATTAATTGAGAAATTGCAGAGATTAGAAAGAATTATCTTTGTTCCAAAGAAATTTCAGCTCCGGAGGTTACGCCGAAAACCTGAAAAAAACGACAGCCCGCGGGTTGAAAAAATGGTCAAAAATTGAAGGACGTCAGATCTTCCCCAAAACCTCATAGATTGACAACAGGGTGGGTATTAATCGAGAAATTGCAGAGATTAGAAAGAATTATCTTTGTTCCAAAGAAATTTCAGCTCCGGAGGTTACGCTGAAAACCTGAAAAAAACGACAGCCTGCGGGTTGAAAAAATGGTCAAAATTGAAGGGCGTCAGATCTTCCCCAAGACCTGATGAAATGACAACGGGGTGGGTATTAATTGAGAAATTGCAGAGATTAGAAAGAATTATCTTTATTCCAAAGAAATTTCAGCTCCGGAGGTTACGCTGAAGACATGAAAAAAACGACAGCCTGCGGGTTGAAAAAATGGTCAAAATTGAAGGGCGTCAGATCTTCCCCAAGACCTGATGAAATGACAACGGGGTGGGTATTAATTGAGAAATTGCAGAGATTAGAAAGAATTATCTTTGTTCCAAAGAAATTTCAGCTCCGGAGGTTACGCTGAAGACATGAAAAAAACGACAGCCCGCGGGTTGAAAAAATGGTCAAAAATTGAAGGGCGTCAGATCTTCCCCAAAACCTGATGAAATGACAACGAGGTGGGTATTAATTGAGAAATTGCAGAGATTAGACAGAATTATCTTTGTTCCAAAGAAATTTCATCTCCGGAAGTTACACCGAAAACCCGAAAAAAAACGACAGCCCGCGGGTTGAAAAAATGGTCAAAAATTGAAGGGCGTCAGATCTTCCCCAAAACCTCATAGATTGACAACGGAGTGGGTATTAACCGAAAAATTGCAGAGATTAGACAGAATTATCTTTGTTCCAAAGAAATTTCATCTCTGGAGGTTACACCGAAAACCCGAAAAAAACGACAGCCCGCGGGTTGAAAAAATGGTCAAAATTGAAGGGCGTCAGATCTTCCCCAAAACCTGATGAAATGACAACGGGGTGGGTATTTATCAAGAAATTGCAGAGATTAGAAAGAATTATCTTTGTTCCAAAGAAATTTCAGCTCCAGAGGTTACGCTGAAAACCTGAAAAAAACGACAACCCGCGGGTTTAAAAAATGGTCAAAATTGAAGGGCGTCAGATCTTCCCCAAAATCTGATGAAATGACAACGGGGTGGATATTAATCGAGAAATTGCAGAGATTAGAAAGAATTATCTTTATTCCAAAGAAATTTCAGCTCCGGAGGTTACGCTGTAAACCTAAAAAAAACGACAGCCCGCAGGTTGAAAAAATGGTCAAAAATTGAAGGGCGTCAGATCTTCCCCAAAACCTGATGAAATGACAACGGGGTGGGTATTAATCGAGAAATTGCAGAGATTAGAAAGAATTATCTTTATTCCAAAGAAATTTCAGCTCCGGAGGTTACGCTGAAGACATGAAAAAAACGACAGCCTGCGGGTTGAAAAAATGGTCAAAATTGAAGGGCGTCAGATCTTCCCCAAGACCTGATGAAATGACAACGGGGTGGGTATTAATTGAGAAATTGCAGAGATTAGAAAGAATTATCTTTGTTCCAAAGAAATTTCAGCTCCGGAGGTTACGCTGAAGACATGAAAAAAACGACAGCCCGCGGGTTGAAAAAATGGTCAAAAATTGAAGGGCGTCAGATCTTCCCCAAAACCTGATGAAATGACGAGGTGGGTATTAATTGAGAAATTGCAGAGATTAGACAGAATTATCTTTGTTCCAAAGAAATTTCATCTCCGGAGGTTACACCGAAAACCCGAAAAAAACGACAGCCCGCGGGTTGAAAAAATGGTCAAAAATTGAAGGGCGTCAGATCTTCCCCAAAACCTCATAGATTGACAACGGAGTGGGTATTAACCGAAAAATTGCAGAGATTAGACAGAATTATCTTTGTTCCAAAGAAATTTCATCTCTGGAGGTTACCCCGAAAACCCGAAAAAAACGACAGCCCGCGGGTTGAAAAAATGGTCAAAATTGAAGGGCGTCAGATCTTCCCCAAAACCTGATGAAATGACAACGGGGTGGGTATTTATCGAGAAATTGCAGAGATTAGAAAGAATTATCTTTGTTCCAAAGAAATTTCAGCTCCAGAGGTTACGCTGAAAACCTGAAAAAAACGACAACCCGCGGGTTTAAAAAATGGTCAAAATTGAAGGGCGTCAGATCTTCCCCAAAATCTGATGAAATGACAACGGGGTGGATATTAATCGAGAAATTGCAGAGATTAGAAAGAATTATCTTTGTTCCAAAGAGATTTCAGCTCCGGAGGTTACGCTGTAAACCTAAAAAAAACGACAGCCCGCGGGTTGAAAAAATGGTCAAAAATTGAAGGGCGTCAGATCTTCCCCAAAACCTCATAGAATGACAACGGGGTGGGTATTAATCGAGAAATTGCAGAGATTAGAAAGAATTATCTTTGTTCCAAAGAAATTTCAGCTCCGGAGGTTACGCTGAAAACCTGAAAAAAACGACAGCCCGCGGGTTGAAAAAATGGTCAAAAATCGAAGGGCGTCAGATCTTCCCCAAAACCTGATGAAATGACAACGGGGTGGGTATTAATCGAGAAATTGCAGAGATTAGAAAGAATTATCTTTGTTCCAAAGAAATTTCACCTCCGGAGGTTATGCCGAAAACCCGAAAAAAAACGACAACCCGCGGGTTGAAAAAATGGTCAAAACTCGAAGGGCGTCAGATCTTCCCCAAAACCTCATACATTGACAACGGGGTGGGTATTAATTGAGAAATTGCAGAGATTAGAAATAATTATCTTTGTTCCAAAGAAATTTCAGCTCCGGAGGTTACACTGAAAACCTGAAAAAAATGACAGCCCGCGGGTTGAAAAAATGGTCAAAAATTGAAGGGCGTCAGATCTTCCCCAAAACCTCATAGAATGACAACGGGGTGGGTATTAATCGAGAAATTGCAGAGATTAGAAAGAATTATCTTTGTTCCAAAGAAATTTCATCTCCAGAGGTTACGCCGAAAACCCGAAAAAAACGACAGCCCGCGGGTTGAAAAAATGGTCAAAACTTGGAGGGCGTCAGATCTTCCCCAAGACCTGATGAAATGACAACGGGGTGGGTATTAATTGAGAAATTTCAGAGATTAGAAAGAATTATCTTTGTTCCAAAGAAATTTCAGCTCCAGAGGTTTCGCTGTAAACCTGAAAAAAACGACAGCCCGCGGGTTGAAAAAATGGTCAAAAATTGAAGGGCGTCAGATCTTCCCCAAAACCTCATAGACTGACAACGGAGTGGGTATTAACTGAAAAATTGCAGAGATTAGACAGAATTATCTTTGTTCCAAAGAAATTTCATCTCCGAAGGTTACTCCGAAAACCTGAAAAAAACGACAGCCCGCGGGTTGAAAAAATGGTAAAAAATTGAAGGGCGTCAGATCTTCCCCAAAACCTCATAGATTGACAACGGAGTGGGTATTAACCGAAAAATTGCAGAGATTAGACAGAATTATCTTTGTTCCAAAGAAATTTCATCTCTGGAGGTTACACCGAAAACCCGAAAAAAACGACAGCCCGCGGGTTGGAAAAATGGTCAAAATTGAAGGGCGTCAGATCTTCCCCAAAACCTGATAAAATGACAACGGGGTGGGTATTAATCGAGAAATTGCAGAGATTAGAAAGAATTATCTTTGTTCCAAAGAAATTTCAGCTCCGGAGGTTACGCTGAAGACCTGAAAAAAACGACAGCCCGCGGGTTGAAAAAATGGTCAAAAATTGAAGGGCGTCAGATCTTCCCCAAGACCTGATGAAATGACAACGGGGTGGGTATTAATTGAGAAATTGCAGAGATTAGAAAGAATTATCTTTGTTCCAAAGAGATTTCAGCTCCGGAGGTTACGCTGTAAACCTGAAAAAAACGACAGCCCGTGGGTTGAAAAAATGGTCAAAAATTGAAGGGCGTCAGATCTTCCCCAAAACCTCATAGACTGACAACGGAGTGGGTATTAACCGAAAAATTGCAGAGATTAGACAGAATTATCTTTGTTCCAAAGAAATTTCATCTCCGAAGGTTACTCCGAAAACCCGAAAAAAACGACAGCCCGCGGGTTGAAAAAATGGTCAAAAATTGAAGGGCGTCAGATCTTCCCCAAAACCTGATGAAATGACAACGAGGTGGGTATTAATTGAGAAATTGCAGAGATTAGACAGAATTATCTTTGTTCCAAAGAAATTTCATCTCCGGAGGTTACACCGAAAACCCGAAAAAAATGACAGCCCGCGGGTTGAAAAAATGGTCAAAAATTGAAGGGCGTCAGATCTTCCCCAAAACCTCATAGATTGACAACGGAGTGGGTATTAACCGAAAAATTGCAGAGATTAGACAGAATTATCTTTGTTCCAAAGAAATTTCATCTCTGGAGGTTACACCGAAAACCCGAAAAAAACGACAGCCCGCGGGTTGAAAAGATGGTCAAAAATCGAAGGGCGTCAGATCTTCCCCAAAACCTGATGAAATGACAACGGGGTGGGTATTAATTGAGAAATTGCAGAGATTAGAGAGAATTATCTTTGTTCCAAAGAAATTTCAGCTCCAGAGGTTTCGCTGTAAACCTGAAAAAAACGACAGTCCGCGGGTTGAAAAAATGGTCAAAATTGAAGGGCGTCAGATCTTCCCCAAAACCTCATACATTGACAACGGGGTGGGTATTAATTGAGAAATTGCAGAGATTTGAAAGAATTATCTTTGTTCCAGAGAAATTTCAGCTCCGGAGGTTACGCCGAAAACCCGAAAAAACGACAGCCCGCGGGTTGAAAAAATGGTCAAAACTTGAAGGGCGTCAGATCTTCCCCAAGACCTGATGAAATGACAACGGGGTGAGTATTAATTGAGAAATTGCAGAGATTAGAAAGAATTATCTTTGTTCCAAAGAAATTTCAGCTCCGGAGGTTACGCTGAAAACCTGAAAAAAACGACAGCCCGCGGGTTGAAAAGATGGTCAAAAATCGAAGGGCGTCAGATCTTCCCCAAAACCTCATACATTGACAACGGGGTGGGTATTAATTGAGAAATTGCAGAGATTAGAAAGAATTATCTTTGTTCCAAAGAAATTTCAGCTCCGGAGGTTACGCTGAAAACCTGAAAAAAATGACAGCCCGCGGGTTGAAAAAATGGTCAAAAATTGAAGGGCGTCAGATCTTCCCCAAAACCTCCTAGAATGACAACAGGGTGGGTATTAATCGAGAAATTGCAGAGATTAGAAAGAATTATCTTTGTTCCAAAGAAATTTCAGCTCCGGAGGTTACGCCGAAAACTCGAAAAAAACGACAGCCCGCGGGTTGAAAAAATGGTCAAAACTTGGAGGGCGTCAGATCTTCCCCAAGACCTGATGAAATGACAACGGGGTGGGTATTAATTGAGAAATTGCAGAGATTAGAAAGAATTATCTTTGTTCCAAAGAAACTTCATCTCTGGAGGTTACACCGAAAACCCGACAAAAACGACAGCCCGCGGGTTGAAAAAATGGTCAAAAATCGAAGGGCGTCAGATCTTCCCCAAAACCTGATGAAATGACAACGGGGTGGGTATTAATCGAGAAATTGCAGAGATTAGAAAGAATTATCTCTGTTCCAAAGAAATTTCAGCTCTGGAGGTTATGCCGAAAACCCGGAAAAAATGACAGGCTGCGGGTTGAAAAAATGGTCAAAATTTGAAGGGCGTCAGATCTTCCCCAAAGCCTGATAAAATGACAACGGGGTGGGTATTAATCGAGAAATTGCAGAGATTAGAGAGATGTATCTTTGTTCCAAAGAAATTTCAGCTCCGGAGGTTACGCCGAAAACCCGAAAAAAGCGACAGCCCGCGGGTTGAAAAAATGGTCAAAACTTAAAGGGCGTCAGATCTTCCCCAAAACCTAAAAAATGACAACAGGGTGGGTATTATTCGAGAAATTGCAGAGATTAGAGAGATGTATCTTTGTTCCAAACAAAGTTCAGCTCCAGAGGTTACGCCGAAAACCTGAAAAAAACGACAGGCCGCGGGTTGAAAAAATGGTCAAAACTTAAAGGGCGTCAGATCTTCCCCAAAACCTGAAAAAATGACAACAGGTTGGGTAATATTCGAGAAATTGCAGAGATTAGAGAGATGTATCTTTGTTCCAAACAAAGTTGTGCTCCGGAGGTTACGCCGAAAAACCGAAAAAAACGACAGTTCACGGGTTGAAAAAAAGGTAAAAATTTAAAGGGCGTCAGATCTTCCCCAAAACCTGATAAAATGACAACAGGGTGGGTATTAATCGAGAAATTGCAGAGATTAGAAAGAATTATCTTTGTTCCAAAGAAATTTCAGTTCCGGAGGTTACGCTGAAAACCCGAAAAAAACGACAGGCCGTGGGTTGAAAAAGTGGTCAAAATTTAAAGGGTGTCAGATCTTCCCCAAAACCTGAAAAAATGACAGTGGGGTGGGTATTAATCGAGAAATTGCAGAGATTAGAGAGATGTATGTCTGTTCCAAACAAATTTCAGCTCGGGAGGTTACGCAGAAAACCCCGAAAAAAACGACAGGCCGCGGGTTGAAAAAATGGTCAAAATTTAAAGGGCGTCAGATCTTCCCCAAAACCTGAAAAAATGACAACGGGGTGGTTATCAATTGAGAAATTGCAGAGATTAGAAAGAATTATCTTTGTTCCAAAGAAATTTCAGCTCCGGGGGTTATGCCGAAAACCTGAAAAAAACGACAGGCCGCGGGTTGAAAAACTGGTCAAAATTTAAAGGGCGTCAGATCTTCCCCAAAACCTGATAAAATGACAACGGTGTGGGTATTAATCGAGAAATTGCAGAGATTAGAAAGAATTATCTTTGTTCCAAAGAAATTTCAGCTCCGGAGGTTACGCAGAAAACCCGGAAAAAATGACAGGCTGCGGGTTGAAAAAATGGTCAAAATTTAAAGGGCGTCAGATCTTCCCCACAACTTGATAAAATGACAACGGGGTGGGTATTAATCGAGAAATTGCAGAGATTAGAAAGAATTATCTTTGTTCCAAAGAAAGAGGGCTATGTTTTCTTCGGACAGTCACCCAGCCAGAACCCTGTTTTCCCGGCTGCTCGGGAACTACCGGGGGATTAGGGGCTATACTAGGTTGGTCCGCACCAACTACAAGGAGCTGGCTAACTACATTACCTACTGATTGTTTGTTTGTTTCCACGGTGTGGAGCCGCGCCTCCAATTCACTAAGCCTCGCCTCCAGTACTGCAAATAAACTAAATTTATTACATTTCCATTATCATTAAAGGAGGCAGAGGAATAACTGAACATGAGACACACTGAGCAAGAGAGAGCAGGAGAGCGAAAGAGAGAAAGAGAAGCCATGGCTAACTATTTAGTTTACGGGTTAGCTGTTAGTGCTAGTGCTAGCTGCTGAGCTCAAATAACTCACCGCTGTGCGATTAGCAAGAAAACGTTGCTAAGAGAAGAAAAACACAATGAGAGTGCTTATGTGGAACTAGCGAAAAATTCACACAATTCACAAATATAGTAGGTGTTAATCCACAATGCTATAGCAACACTATCGAATTCAGAGCAGCAACAACGCTATCAGTAGATACAATTGGCAACCGCAAATGACGGAATACGCTTACTGTAGCACGTCAGCACGTCCCAGTCTTAAGTACTCTGGCTGTGTTAAAAATGAAAGTACCTGAATGAAAGTAATTTTATCCAAGTAAGATTATACTCGACCGGTATAGACATCAATTATTCTTTTTGTAAGGTTATACTTTTGCAAGGAATTGAACTTTTTATTGTTTTAGTTATGGTATATTCCTGAATCTCAAACCTGGTAATCGTGTGTGTCACATTATGTCAACTCTCATATACACCTTATAACCACCACATCTATTCTAAATCATTAAAATGATTTCGGGGGGATATGTAGGAGTTAGATCAGTGTATGGGAATTGCATGACCTGGCTAAGTACCAGGTCATGAGGTGTGATGGTCATGGTTGAAGTAGATACAAGCTTGGGAACATATCAAGTGCAAAAATGCGTCAGCTTACCAAAATAACAGGAACTGCCTGTGAATGTGTGTGTGTTGCACATACACACACACGATGCATGATGACCCGCCTTTCCGTAGGATAGGTGATTGCCAAGAATTGGGAAAAACAGGAAACCTAACTGACACGCGATATCATCCAATACACACATATAACCTGGTTTGGGTATAAAAAGGCATGTCATGTTCTATGAAGTTGGAATTCTCTGTGTCTACGTTGCTGAAACTGTGCATCAATAAATGAGATCTTCCCCATCTGACACCTGTGTCTGCATCTTGCCTGATTCGCTCCTCTAATTTCCCTTTACATATTGAAAATTGTACCATCTGTATGACCTAGGAATTGACTTCAGGGGTGGACTCCTCCTCTTGCCTTCGATCTTCAAGGAGAAGATTGAGGATTTCATCTTCCTTGGAGAGGTAAATACCTGGTGGTGTGCACAGCCACTGACCATAAGTTAATGATCTTTTGGATCACTGTGCATGCCTTATCAGATCCATCTTATCTGTGCAAACATTTTTTTCTCTTATGTAGAATAATCCTCCCACTCCATATCCAACACAGTGTCAGACAGTGTCTTCTGTATATTGTTTTACATGTTTTTACATTTACAAGATGTGTTTTGTTTTTTAAGGAACATACATCTCATTTTATACATTGACACTATATTTGAAATGAATTAACATTTTATGAGATTTTGTTAAGCTCAGAGGTGAATGAGCATTTGCTGTTGCAGCTCCAAAACTATGGAATGGATTGCCACTGCACATTAGACAGGCCTCCTCGTTGTCTCATTTTAAAGCTCTTCTTAAAACCCACCTCTTCTCTCTGGCCTTTGACACCATGTAGCATATTGCATCCGGTGTGAGCAGTGCACTTTACTTATTTTATTTTTTATAATTTATTCTATTCTATTTTATTCTATTTGTGTATTTTATTTGTTTTATCCTATTTTATTCAATGTCATCTTACTTGTTTTTTTCTTTTTTTTTACCATATTTTATTTTATTTTTATCTTGTTTTATTACTTTTTTCCTATTGTGCCCACCTTTGTTTTATTTTGCTCTGTTATTTATTGTGTCTTTTATCTTGCTGTGCAGCACTTTGGAAACCTTGTGTTTGTTAAAATCGTGCTATATAAATAAAGTGGATTGGATTGGATTGTATAATGGATGACACACTGCTCACAGCCAAACACTTGGCAACAATAGGGCAGACAATGAAAGAGTCAGGACCCAAACTAAAACAAATAAAGTGCCACTTGGGTAAAAGTGAACAAGGACATAGTATGACCCAACCCAAATGAGGTAAGGGATATCACAAATATGCCTATCACACAGCTCAGGCATTACTCACTCATCTTTAGACACTGGGCCTCACACAAGAATTACCATACTAACCAGTAGCATAGCCAGGAACTTTATTGTGGGTGGGCACAAGTAAAATAAGTCAGCCTACTTCCAAAGCCATTAGGTACAGTATTTTTGCAAAAATGGACAAATATGAAAATACTTCTTAAATCACTGGAGCCCTGGAAGGGCAGATACTTGCGGTGCAACTGTCGGTGTTTGTGTGTGTGTTATAACACCAATGACCAGGTAATGCTTCATTTTAGGAACTTGATATAGCCTAATCTGTCAGATGTCTACTAAACAGCAGTAGATCACACACACGAGAGGATTTTCTCAATGCCTTTATGTTTAAACTCACAGAAAAAGATTGTATAGTGACGCGCATTAAGATAAGATAGTGCTGTCTTATGCACTTACAAGTTAGAAGTGAAATGCACTGGGTAAACTGGACTAATATTGCCGAAGTATTAGACAATTGTTGTATATTTTAATGCTTTGTGTGTTAGCTGTGTTTTGAATATCCATGGCAACAGGGATTTTTAAATGATGACACATTATAAAAAAAAAAAGTAGGCTATAGTACAGTTAAAAAACGAACGTATATCCATCTATAAAAAAAAAACATTTACAAAGGGTTTACTGTTCCAGTATTGTATCTTGAGTGATTACAAGAAAATGAAATGTTTCTATTAAACCGTATTTAATACTGTTATCTAAAAGAAAACAGCCAAGTGCAGGTGAGAAAATGCCATTGAGAATAGAGAATAGGCTAGATGACTATGTGAATGATTTAACATTTATTTTTTTATTGTTATACTGTTTTTTGGTGGACAGTACAAGGAAAAAAGATGAGAGAAAAAAAGGAGAGAAAAAGAGATGAAATAGGTGAGAATGTGAACATAATAGTCAAGAAGGCCATAATATAATAAACATATTTTTGACCTCATTAATTGTATTTGACCATATTTATTTAGCCGCCTACTTAATCTTTTAAAACTGGGCCATTCTTCAGCTATGGTTGATTTTCTGTCTTCATAATAATAAATACAAAACTTTTTTT
The DNA here is from genome assembly GCA_029490765.1 of Euthynnus affinis. Lineage (NCBI taxonomy): Eukaryota > Metazoa > Chordata > Actinopteri > Scombriformes > Scombridae > Euthynnus > Euthynnus affinis. The sequence goes on from JARJJI010000030.1 coordinate 95,556, forward strand.
TGTAGCACTTTGTTGACACCAAAAGAAATATACAAAAATACATTGTGGTGAGATGGAAAGGATGATTTCCTCTGCATGTTCAACTAAAGTGAGAAAAAAAATCACAACAGCTATCATAATGTATTTCTGCAAATAATGAAGAAAGAAATTTACACAAAACATATTTGATTTTCCAAATTTTCCAAGACCAAATTTGACCATACTTGAAGAATGCTGCTCTGTCCCACACACTGACAGGTTATCATGAAGGCATACATTTCTTTTATTACCCCAGAAATTGGCCCACTGGGCTTGTTTACTTTATGTATTATAATAAATAGTTAATACTTCGTTACAAAACCTTTATGCAAAGACAGAGAGAGGAGCAAGGAGAGAGGGCAAGAGCAGGATGAAGGGAGAGGAAATACAGATGGTGCAAGACATAGAGGAATAAGGTGAGAAAAGGACATTGATTGTTACCCACCTCACAAATTGTCTATAATAAGAAAGTGCAATATATTTAGTCATTTCATGGAACACTTTGTATTACATGGTAATGTAATACTACTTCCTGCTTTCATACAGTGCAGACGCTTTTCTGCTTGCTCTCGCTTCTGCTTACATTTTTCTGCTTATATTCTCATTTTCCTCTACGATAAAATATGAGCAGCAGCTCCTAGATACTTGTAAATCACTGGGACTAAAACATTTTTTAGATATGACAGGCTATTAGCCATATTTCAACATTTTTATAATCTCCTCAATACAACGCGAGTGAGGCCTACAAGCAGGACAAGCCTGTAGCTACTGCAGTAGCACTTAGCCAAAGCTAATTAACAGCAAAATGCCTCCCTTCTCCACGGACGACTACCACAAACTTCTACAGAAGATTGCAGTGCTGGAAAACAAAATTCACCGGATTGAAGTGAACATGGAAGTGAATGGACGATGTGGGAATAACACCACCTTACCATGGACTCAAAGCAGCGGACAAGAGCATGCTAACACATGGCTAATTAGCACCACCAAGACTACCAAGAAACAGGAGGGCTGTGAACCGGATAATAAATCCACAAGTGGTAGTTCTCCCTGGAACTCTCTAGGAGCAAAGCCTAAGAGTAAATCATTTCCTGGGAAAACAGGAGGACAAGTAACAGGCAGCGCCCAGCGCCCAGCGCCCTGAGATTTGTGATGCGACTGGCCGGCCTGCACTATCCAGGCAGACTGCTTCCTCAACCCCTGTTCTTAGTAGGACACAGCGGTGGACAGCTGTGAAAGGGAGAAATAACAACAAATCTCCCCAACAACCGAGTGTACAGCTGGAGAACAGATCCTCCACTCCTGCAGGACCCTGGATCTCCATCAGATGACCTGGATAACCACTCATCTTCACACAGCAGGGTAAGGAAGGAGAGTAAATTAGAAAGTAAAAGGCTACAGGGAAAGCTAACAACTGGGCCTGAAACACTGATTTTGGGTGACTGTGCTATAAAAGACTTAAGAAGCATGTGCAGTAAGAACACCAAAGTACTCTGCTTTCCTAATGATTGTGTCTCTGACATGACTGAGAGAGTCCTGCATATCATGGCTGCACATCCAAATGTGAAACACATCATACTGCACATAGGGGCAAATGATGTTGTGAAACAACAGTCTGAAGTGCTGAAATGAGACTTTGATGATCTGTTGAACACAGTCAGCTCGCTGAATGCTGAGGTGTTTATCAGTGGCCCTCTACTGCCAGTCAGAAAAGGAGTTGAGAGATTCAGCAGATTGTTGGCGCTGAACACATGGCTTTCAACTGCTTGTACTGTCCATTCACTGCACTTCATTGACAATTTCAACTTTTTCTGGGACCGTAGACATCTTTTTAAGGCAGATGGACTTTTCCTTAACAAGCCTGGAGTAAAATTGTTAATCTCTAACTTATTTTACCTCCTACGTCACCAATCTGCCCCTATGCCAAGGTCGAGCGACAAGAGAGATCAAAACAAAGAAGATATGACAAAACACGTCAGAGACCTCGAAAGGGAGCCGCCTCCGCCTGAAGTATGCTTTCAACAAAGTCGAGAGGAGGAGTCTTCGCCCCCGTCACCAACTCCCACGTTCGAGGATTCACCACCTTCACCCCCCCGAATCCCATCCAGGACACTCTTTTCTCCAGTCACCCTTTCTCCCTCCTCCCCCCTCTTGGAGTTCACTGACCAGATGAAAGAGCTGGTCACTGCAGGGACCAAACTCACACCTCGCCCTACTCCCATTTTCTCTCCCCTAAACCCCCCTCGGTGCCCACCTCCACCAATGACTTTAAGCCCAGTCCCAACAGCTCCATCACAGTTACGGCATATATATTTTTAATACATTAAATTCAGCTTTATTAAATATCAGGTCTTTATCAGGAAAGACCTTTTAATCAATGATTTTATCATCGAGCACAACCTTGATTTTCTGTTTTTAACTGAAACTTGGTTAGACCTGGATAACAGTGCATCTGTTCTTATCAAATCAGCCCCTCCCAACTTCAGTTTTATGAGTGAAGCTAGAATGCATAAGAAAGGAGGTGGAGTTGCCATTTTGTTTAATGATTCCCTCCAATGCAAACAGATGTGTTATGGAAACTTTGATTCTTTTGAATATGTGGCTCTTCAGTTGAATTCCTCCACTCATGCGGTATTTCTAAATATCTACAGGCCACCTAAATACTGTGCAACCTTTTTTGATGACTTCTCTAAACTGCTGTCTATTGTCTGTATTGACTTTGACTGTGTAGTTATTGTTGGTGATTTTAACATCCATGTTGATAATCCCCAGGACAGAGGGACTAAAGAACTGTATTATGTTCTTGATAACTACGGTCTGACTCAGCATGTAATGGACACACAACACACACACACACAACAAGGGGCACACTCTGGACTTAATCATCTCTAAGGGTCTGAACATTTCTAAAGTTGTGGTGACTGATGTTGCTCTCTCTGATCATTCCTGTGTTTTCTTTAAGAGTGCTATCTCCATGCACACAAATGTTCAAACAGAGGTAATCACAAAATGCTATATCACTGAAAACACCAGTGAAAAATTTATTCAGGCCTTCTCTGTCATACCCGCCCTCTCCTGGGTCTCGGTCAATGACCTTGTAGATAATTTCAAAAGATCTCCATGGAGAAATGCCACACTGGTCAGATTGGAAAAAAGAGAGTGTCGAAAAGCTGAACGCAGGTGGCGCAAAACAAATCTCCAGGTTCATTATGACATCTATAAAGAGAGACTACACATTTAAAATTTGGAACTGAGAAATGCAAGGCAGTCCTTCTTCTCCGAAATCATTGCCAAAAATAATAATAATGCACGTGCCTTATTTGCTACTGTCAACAGGCTAACAAATCCTCCTGTGTCAGTAGCCCCTGAACTTCAATCCACCAAGGCTCGCAATGAATTTGCTTCATTCTTCACTGACAAAATTCAGAAAATCAGACAAACAGTCAGTTCCACCATATCAGGTGCAGGATATGTGTTGTCCCTGAATCCATTTAAAATCAATTTCAGTAGTATGACACAATTCCATCCAATCAACCATAAAAACCTGGAGGACATTATACAACATCTGAAATCCTCCTCTTGCTGTCTTGATATTCTGCCTACAGGATTTTTCAAAACGGTCTCAAATTGCATGGCCCCAGATCTTCTACAGATTGTTAATGCATCTCTTCTGTCAGGTGTCTTCCCACAAGCCCTGAAAACCGCTGACATCAAGCCACTCTTAAAAAAGAACAATCTAGACACGTCACTAATGAGCAACTATAGGCCCATATCAAACCTCCCGTTCTTAAGTAAAATCATTGAAAAAGCTGTTTTTCAACAACTGAATAACTTTGTGGCACTAAACAACTGTTTTGATGTCTTCCAATCAGGATTTCGACCACACCACAGCACTGAGACTGCTCTTGTTAAAGTCTTCAATGACATACATTTAAACACTGACAGTGGCAGAATTACAGTATTAGTATTACTAGGTCTCAGTGCTGCATTTGACACAGTCGACCACAACATATTACTAGACAGACTGGAAAACTGGACTCAGACCTGAATTTCAACAACCACATTAAGACAATTACTAAGTCAGCCTACTATCACCTGAAGAACATATCAATCATATCTTCAGTAGACTTGACTACTGTAACGCTGTCTTCACAGGTCTCCCTAAAAAATCGATCAGACAGCTGCAGCTGATTCAGAACACTGCTGCTCGAGTCCTCACTAAGACCAAGAAAGTGGATCATATCACTCCAGTTCTCAGATATTTGCACTGACTTCCTGCCTGTCAAAGAATTGACTTTAAGATACTGCTGTTGGTTTATAAAGCACTGAATGGTTTAGGGCCAAAATACGTATCTGTTCTGCTGTTACTTTATGAACCATCTAGACCTCTCAGGTCATCTGGATCAGACCTGCTTTCTGTCCCCAGAGTTAGATCTAAACATGGAGAAACAGCTTTCAGTTTTTATGCACCACATATCTGGAACAAACTCCCAGAAAACTGTAGATCTGCAGAGACTCTCAGTTCTTTTAAATCGCAGCTCAAGACTTTTCTGTTTGCCGCTGCCTTCCATTAAACAACATTATGAGTTATTTTACGCTGTACTGTTACTTTTATTCTTATTCTTATCTATATTCTTATTTTATTCTTATTTCCTTTTTAGCTTTTTTAGTAATTGTTTTTATGTCTTTTTTACAAATCTTACTTTTAAATTCTGCCTAATGCCTTTTATGATCAATGTAAAGCACTTTGAATTGCCTTGTTGTTGAAATGTGCTAAACAAATAAACTTGCCTTGCCTTACATCATTGTTGTCAAATATTGTTTTTAAGACATGCTTTTTGCCTTTTTCTTAGAAAAACAGAATATTCCTTATTCCTAATAATTCCCTGTCATAATTCCTTGCCAAGATGCCAGCTGCTTCCTGGGGGCTAAGCCCCCCTAAAGGTCAGATCCTAGAATCGCCCCTTCTTGGACTTACTGAAGTTCAAGGTGGAGAAGAGCTTTTCACACAAACAAGTGAAACAAATGGCATCACAAAGAAATATCTTTACAATGTTTTGAGGAATAAATCTCTTTCTGCAAATGATTCAGTACATTCCATTCACCCAAAATATATATATATTTTTAAATAATTCGTCCGTTTGCAGAGCAAACGTGGAGAACATGAAGCCAGGACAGTGGGAAACCATTAACCCATGGTTCGCACCTCCATGGCTGCAAACCATGGGATGTAGCCATGGAGGGGTTATTTATTGTCTTTTATTTTCTATAATAACTCCATGGATGCAGCAGGCGCTGTGAAGCTAGCACAGCAGCATCTGCTGTACGGTGTTTTGTTACACTCTGTATTTATGATCTCTGTCGGATTAACACAAGTGTGTTCATGAAAACGTACATATTAACTTTTAATTCACTTCACAACGTGGCATTATGTGACAGAAATATGGACATACATTATAATCTGCCAGACCTACACAACAAACTCAGAAGTGTTAATTCAACTCCTAGGGAGTTAAATTCAACACTTTTAAAGTGTCTATATTGGTCCACTCTACACAGAGTTAAAATAACACTTTTAATAGTGTTAAGGCGTCAGTGTTGAATTTACACTGTGAGAGTTGAAACAACACTCTCAGTAGTTGAAATTTAACACTCTTTGTGTAAGTAAAAAGTTAACACTGAGTGTATTTTTTAACACTAAATAAAGTTCAAATTATATCAACACTATGGAGAGTGTTATAAGTATAACCAATAGAAATCTTTTTGTAATTCATTTTAAGAAATACTACTTGGAGTTGATTAATAATCAAAGAACAATGCATGCTACTGGATTTTACAAAGAAAAGTTGTACCGGTAGTTTGAATCAACAACCTGTATTGGCACATAAACACAGCATTGGCTTTGCAAAAAACAGGTCAGATAATATGACAGTGTGGTACAATATATGTTTTTTCACACATCTCGTTTGAAAACTGTCTGTCATATGGTCTGTAATAAATCATCTACTTAACTAGATCATCAAAATAAAGAGTATCCACTCTACAGGTCAACATGAAAGCTTGCTTATCATGTATAATAATGTTGGTGACCTTTCTGAAAACAGGAATTTCCATATTTGTTCCAGTACAAACAAACATTCCAATCTGATACTCAGTTCCATAATTCTTCACAAAATTAGTGGTTGACACTTCACAGTATGCATTTACATTAAACGCAGAACTTAAAACCTCATCTCCCACCAAGCTATCAACAGTTTCTTTCTTCACTGGACCAAACTCAAATCTCTGAAAATCAAAATTCTCCAAGTCTTTTTGACACCAAACACTGAAACCAACATAGGATTTTCTTGTAGAGCTGCACAATGTTCTGGATGGATTTCTCTTGCTCTCAGCTCCTTGACTCTGGGACTTTCCTTGGCACTTCCCACGTCAATGTTGAAAACGGTGGTTTGGATGAACGTATAGAAGGTGTAGAGGGATTCATGGTAGTTGATGCTGAAAGTGAAGTATGCTTTGAAAAGTTCGTTGAAAGCTGCCAGGGATGTCTGTGCCTTGTAAGGGATGGCCTTATGGTCAATGATTATGTAGAATCTCTGGATACTGTTCTTCTTTTCACCTACACATAGGAGGAAGGGCTGTCCTGGCTCCAGCCCCGCAATAAGGGTTTCAACACTGGCTCCCATCTACAACAAAAAATTAAAAAGAATCATCAGAAAATAATGTATAACACTGCTACATTCAGATGACCAATTCTGCCAGTAAAAAAGTGCTCAGAATAACACAAAAAAATGCATACCTGAAGATATTTCTCAACATGGTCAATGGCTTGACATGAGCTGATTTTCCCACTCTTCTTGTGGCCTTTAGAGGTGGGGGGAAGCAAGTGTACCAAAATCAAAACACTTGACAGATAGCTGTCCCAGGCAAGGGGAAAACAGGATAAATATCAGTCACATTCTGATATTTTTTTCAGATAATTGATGAGTATGATTATGAGCAAAACTTACCAGAACTACTGGAGTTTTGCTGCATGAGGGCTTCAATGTGCTCATTGGAGGTTATTTTTTTGCAGTCAGCCAGGATCTTAGGTCTGAAAAAAGTGGGCCATTTCGCCAAAAATCTTCTGGACACTTCTTCTCCAAACATCATGTTGAAGTCTTGGTCAATCTACAGCAGAACACACATTTCCATAATTAAATATAGTTAATTAAATATAGTTAAACAGTACATCAGTACTTGAATAATTTCACAATTCACTTTAAAAAAAAAAAAAAGGTTTCTTTCATACCAAGCCAGGGGTGTCAAGGAATCTTGGGAAGACATCCAAGACTGTTGAAGAGCACTGCTGATCTTGAACCAGTGACTGGCAGTACTGAAATGTGGCCCTCATCTTCTCTTTGATTGCAGCTGCATCAGTTGAATGTTTCAGAAAGGATATTGCTTCATGACACTCATCACCGAACAGCTGCTTATCAGAGCAGAGAACCTCTCTCCATCTCTTTGGACTATCTTGATAGACAGTGGTGGTGGAGGACCTCTGGGACTGAGCTACAGAGTTGCGCGGAACAGTTAGCCATACCCACTCTGTGGGTCATAGAAGTGTTCCTGTAATATTAAAAACAATATATTGTAGAGTGAGATCAGAACATTTTTCTATTTCCTAAGTTGACATACAAGGTCATCATTTACAAACTTACATATCCATTGTCTGAGTATGGATCACTGAGGCTGGGAAATACAGAAATGATATCCAAAGCATATTTACTTCACACAGAGATTGGCGGGGTCCTCCTGAAAGATGAATATGACTGATGAACATTACATTTCCTTTTCCTATTACATTTTACTAACTAAAGTGAGTTATAGGCTTTCTCAAAATAATTTCTTTGTTTTAGCCTTTAATATTTATTGCTGTCAAAAAAGAAATTAAATCATAAATTGTACAGTATATGTATTGCTTGTAATAATGAATATGCAATATTCTACTATAAGTGAGCTCTTTTAAATCATTCAAAGTAATGTGCAAATATGAATTTTGTAGTCTTACCCATGAAATTCAACCATGTCAGCCACAAGAAGGTTTACCAACTGTCTCTGTTTGCTATCCTTCAGTGATATCCGTTCAACATGGGTTCTCCTCCCTCCATTTGTCTTAACAATCATGGTTGCATCTGATGAATCAGAGGATGCTAGCAAGGACTCTCCAGACACAGATGCTGGTGAGTTGTCGAACATGGATGACTCCAATGAAGTGTACGACAGATCAGTCTGAAGTAAAACTGTAAAACAGTTTGAAAATGTACACACACACACAGAATGAATAAAACAACTAGTTCAATATACATTACTGATAATCCACTCCTTCCCTAACAAGGCTGGGTCTTACCTGTTGACTTTTCAGATGTCACCCTAACAGTAAGGTTGCCTGCTTGCAAAAGCTCCTCAAACACATCTGCATCAACTTCTGACCCTGATTATCTGTCAAGTGCAGCTCAGACTCAAGTGGAATGCCTAGCTTTTGAATGACTGATAAAAACACATTAGATTTAGAGCAATAAAAAGATTACACTACGCTGCAAACCCAGATAAGTTGAAACAACTGAAAAAAATTGAGGAAACTGGTTGTACTTAAAACTGTTAGGTTATGTGATTAAAGAACTTGAGTTATGATGGACTTAAACTATTTAAGTTAAATGAACTAAATTCCAAGTTGACTTAACTTAAAATCCTTTGTACTATAACTACTAATAACTAAAAATGTTAAGTTAATTTAACTTAAATCCTTAGTGCTATAACTTAAAAATGTTAAGTTGATTAAACTTAAATTATGAATAATATTTATTAAAATAATTCCACTCCTAAATAAAATAAACACACAGCATTCATTACTTTCAAACATTAAACATTTATTTTCAAGCAGTTCAAACAGCATCTCAACTTCCACTTACAGTCATGTGTAAAATGTGTAATGTGTAAAATTACCATTCAGGTCCAATAATTACACTTCCAAATTAACTGATTGCCAAACATTTCCCCCTTTTTTCACCAAAACAACTTTTGGGGATTTAAGACAATTTGTAGAAAAGATCAATAAAATTGTAACAATTGCACATTTACACCAAATACAATGTATTTTTATACACAGTACGCTGTAGCCTTATTCTCCACATAAGAGCCTAAGGAAATAAGGCAAGACATGCACAAATAGTGCACACAAGACTTCTGTCTGATTCCATGTTAAATTGTTAGCTTTGGGGTACTTGCATTTTTAATTTTAATACATAGATCATATTCTAATTCGACAGTGGATTTGACAAGGATTTTCATATATTGTACTCAAATCAATGTGTGTACAGCACTGTAATGTATAAGAATATAGTGCATTTGGTGTATAAACAGTGTGTATACAGATTATATAAAATAAAGCACTCAGCACAATAAAGCAAATATACAGATTTAAGAGTATAAACACAAAGTGCTTCATTTAGAACTATTTGCAAGCCCCATTACAATTCCTGAATGAATAACATTCATCCCATGTAAGAACATTCTCCTTAAATAAAGTACTGTCCTGCACTTTTTGGAGCATGGGGATACTGGGGACATTTCCACAACATATTGTATTGGGTCTACCAGCAGAAACTCTCTGCACACATATGATTCTCTCCTTTTGTTCCTAAAAGTTTATTTTTAGCACAAAAACGCATCATGTTACTTTTGACACAGCACTACACTGAGCACCACATGTCATCAATATCTGCATAATATCTCTTCAACAGTATGTAGAAGTGGCTCTAACAGTTTATTGGTTTGAGCTGTTCTACCATTTCTTGCACAGAACTCTCTGGTATGTGCAGAACCATTTGCATCCTTGACAGAATTGATGCTAAACTGTGCTCAAGTTGGTTTTCTAAATCAAGACTCATCCACACTAACCTCTCCAATTCCTCCATAACATAATCATTTAACACTGAAGTGGCTAGTTTGGAAGTGGTTACTCTTCCAGCTGATTTTTCAAAGTTAGAATCTTGCCCTTTGGCTCACCTCTGCCCAGGTTGAGCATCATCTGCTGAATGAATGTGAATGTAGGTTTCATCCCCAGCGGGTAGTCCAAGTGTAGAGCATAGATGAGGCCAAAGAGAAGACAGACAATATAACAAACAATATAAACTGGATTTAAACCCAATGGCATGCAATACCATTACCGATACTTTTTTTTACTGACACTTATTATTGGCACTAATCTAACCCCATTACTGATACTTTTTACTGACACTTAATATTGGCACTAATCTAACCCCAGTACTGATACTCACAGATGAAGCGTTCAACACACTGGCACGCCGCGTTCTCCCCCGTGCTGTGTAGCGTCTGCAGCAGGACTCCCTCTTGTTTTTAGCCGACAGAGCAGCAGCACATCGCGGCCACCACACCCCGCCAATTTTCGGGCTCTCCCGACGCGTGCAACCCGTCTAACAACGGCACACACACGGCGCAGGTCCGCGGTGGATGTCGGGCGCTCCAGTCTCCTCCACACTAGCACAAAAACGACCGCCGCTGTGCGACTTTCCCTGGGCAGTCCGACGTCTCCAAACAGCCACAAAATACACAACAAACGCGGTGTTTTTCTCCACGCTTCTCCTCCACGTCAATTCTCTCTGCAGCCCGCACCGCTCTCTCTGTCTGTCCCAAAGGGAGCGCGCCACCTCCAACAACAATTACAAATTAAAACAAAACGAAGTAGTCCACAGCTTCTCTGAAAGAGTGTACACACTATGAAATGGCTGCCTCAGTGCCTCTGCGCGCAAAATTCCCTGCGGTTCTCTCAATTTAATCATTTTAAGTTTATCGGAAGTAAAACTCAACTTTCTTTATGCATTTGAACTAAAACATATTTACATATGGCATTATTATAAAATGTTAAGTGCATTCTACAAATTGATTTGTTGAATGTACTAGATTGTTTTTAGTTATGCAATTCAACTTAAAAGTTCTATTTTCATTTTATTGATTCATTTGAGTTGATTTAATCTCTGGGCTCACAGTGTATGAGCAGCATTACCACAACATAGATTTTTCACAGGACATTACTATTTGCTATCATAAACACAACTCCACGATATAAACTCCATAATATAAATATTAAATAAGTTCAACAGGTATTATAGCAAGTACTCTGTTAACTACAGTCTTGGCTGTTTGAAAGGTGCTGCCAACCTTTCTGAAGGAATGTGTCGAAGCTATCATAGCTCTTTTCAGTCTCAGCCACTTTGACATATTTCTGAATTTCTCCAAATCTCACCTTCACCAACATGATGTACTGTGAGGAGAAAAAAGAAGAAAAGACATCCACACCATGCCGTCAAGCACATCATGAATGTATAAATGTTTTTAGCCTTACTCCCTACTTGTCATGGTAGAGGATTGTAGACAGACCCAAAAAATGTAGTCATAACACGAGAAAATGCAAAGGGGACAACTGCAGGAAAATCTCTACCCACCCTAATCCGTAAATACAGAGATACTAATAGTATCTGAGATCCTTAAGTTAAGATAAAACTGTATTTTCTCTGCTAAAAGCTAAAAGCACTCCTTCCACCCGCGAACAGCTCCGGTTTTAGGGACGTGGCGGGGCTAGGTGCCTTCAGTAAATTCAATTCAATCAACATGTTGAGTAATGAAATAGCAAGTTGCACGTCTCTGTCGTGTTAACTTCGGACAAATTTGTATAGTTACATAAAGAAAATTGTGCATATTCATCAACACCCTTGTGCAAACGTAACTTTTATCAAAAATAGCATAAAGCAATCAGGCCAACCTTGAACCAAGGCTTGCCTCCTTATAACATTAGCTGCTAACAAGACTCTGCCACATCTAAACTAGCCACTTTTTTAGTCCTTCATCTGTATCAGGTTAATTATCGGCATATAAGATACGACTGCACAGAAAACATTATTTAATATGAATGTTATTGTCTTTGATATACTTACACGAAGTTGGTCGATCAGAACAATAGGATGGTGGTGCTTCTGCTGTCCTCGCGCGTATTCTCCGTTGAGGTTCTGGGAGAGTTGATTGGATTTAACTCCCCGGATTGACACCAACTCTTTTGAGCAATGACTCTCACATAGTTAAATTTAACTAAACATGTGTTGAATTGACGCTGCATTTTTAACACATAACACCAACACAGGGAATTTAACACTTTTGAATTGCTGTGCATAAAGACGTCGATACACCTGGTTCTGTTTTTTTTTAATGTCACACACTGTAGAATCACATGCACGAGCCTCATTTGCTGTAACAGTACGCCAAAAATGGATGTAAAGGTCTTTAAACCTCCATTTGTACATCAACAGTTCTGTCCGTTCCGCTCATCAGACCTCAGTGAGAATTACGCACAGCCTCTCCAACAGCTAATCATTACGCACGGCTGCTGTGGATATTTGAAACGACATTACCCCTAATTCATCACATTTTTCTGCAAACCGTCACCACTTTCAAGTGTCAGTCATCACTATTACACATCAGAAGAATTATAAATGATTTATTGGTAGAGCTCTGCTGAAACGGACTTTACACAGTGCTTCAAAACAAAAGGGTAAATAGACCGTACTTGTATAGCGCCTTTCTAGTCTTCTGAAAGCGCTTTTACACTACAAATTACATTCACCCACACTGAATGGGTACAGGGCTACCATATAAGATCCCAACCTGCCTATTAGGGGAAAGCTAACCATTCATACACATTCACACACACTGACGGCACAGCCGCATTTCGGGGTTAAGTATCTTGCCCACACATTGACATGCAGAATGGAAGAGCCGGAAATCTAACCGCCAATCTTCCGATTAGCCTCAAAAGGAAATGATCCTTAACAGAGAGATGATGCTGAAATAAACAGAATGATGCTTTAATAGGATTTAATAATTCACCTTTGAATTTTACTGAAAGCTGTTCAGTAAACGACACAATTTTGCATGAGGTGCTCACATTCTTCCTGTAGCATAGTTGTTGTGAAACAGCCATATACAGCCATATGTGATTGGCAGGTTCGTTCAGCTCCAACTTGTGCAATAAAGGGATCCTCCACACACATCACAGTAAAGTGCCATTCATATAAAACTCGCGGGCTAATTGAGATTGAGACCCATGCTCCAATATAACCAGAGCCGTATAAAAATAACATAACGTTAACTAACCAACGAAGACAACGAGTACTGGCCAATCAGAGCAGAGAGGTTCTTCGTGGAATGCGGGTGGGAAAAAAATTCAGGCGAACGTAAAGTTACTGCACGGAAAATCAGAGCGAAATATATATTACCAACAGTTTGTTTCCAAAAGAAGAGTAAACACAACTGTTATATGTATGTAAGTCTTGATTTTATCTCTCAGTATTGCTTAGTAGGCGTTGTACATTACACTTTTGAATGTTGTTGACAGTTAATAGTAGTTGGTGTGTTTTTTCAAACTACCACTGGGAAAAGCTAGCCAGCATCCTATTAGCCATTTTGCTAAACTGTCAAAATATTTGGATTCAGTGTTAGGTTTAACGTTAGTTTACATGTATCCTGTGACCAGTTGAACCGCATAATGTGATGAGGAATATAAACCAGTACTACATTGCAACTGCTTCATAGTGTTTGGATAGGCTAGACATTTTGGTTGTTAGCTCTAAGCTAATTGTTACCAAAAATGGCGACAGTGTGGAGAGGATCACACCATAGACTGTATAAAGATCACACATTAATTTGATATTACTGGAAGCAGAAACCTAAACTGTAACTAAAGTTGACTTTGGCTCAATGCAGTCTGGTGCGGCGACGGAGCCGAAACGCACTACCTCCATTCAAAGGAATGGGAGGACCGATGTTTTCCGCACAGCTTAATTTGGTCTGAATAGGCCTAAGTAGCGTTAAGTACAGGTGGAATATTCCAATCCTAAACTTAAAGATGCAGTCGAGTATTGACTGCACCCGAACTCAGAATATGGAGACTCAGACTTGTTAATTTATAATATATATATACATAGCCACACTGTGGTTCAATTCAGCACACAATGACAACTACAGCACAGACTGTAGCCATACACACACAAACACAACATGCACGTTGCAAATACAGCGCACAGACAGTACAGCCACACACACAACATGTCGATGGTGTGGATGTTCTTTAGCGTGAGTGACGAAGACACAAAGCTCGAAATTTGTAATACCTTTAAATGAAAAAAAAAAATATTTTTTTTTATTTAGAAAGAAAATCAGAATCACACAAAGATGTTGACACGTGTGTTACCGTGGTTACCAGATAGTTATATAGATCACTAGTGTTTTAACTGCAGTATGTTAAGTGTAAAAGCAACCATGAATACAAATTGGCTTTAACGAGTTTGACCTCTCTGTACTGACAGCATCTTCTGTTAACAGCTGGGTTGACCCGATGAAACATGATGACTGCATTGCCATTCTCCTGTCCTGTGCATTTTGGTGTTGTTTCCACTGGAGGTGTACATGCTCAGCTGCACAAATACACTTTGGAGAGAAATCTGACCAAGTTGGAAAAGCTGCTGAAGAGGGGTATGGACATTTTAGTTATAGTAATAACACTAGTATTGTATTCTAATTGCACTTATAATACATTTGGGCTGGCATCAGGCAAATAAAGATGAATTCAGCGTTATTCTTAAATCACCCAGTGCTTCAAATAAAAGGACACTTACAGCTGAAAACCAAAAACATAAGCATGATGCCAGTGTGTGTTCATGTGTTCCAGGTGTTGATGTGGACTGTGTGAATAATCTGGGTCAGACCCCGCTGTTCTGTGCTGCTCTGTTGGGCCAAGTGAAGATGACAGAGCTGCTCCTGCATTATGGAGCTGACCCCAACCAGTAAGTCAGGTCATCTCTCAATAGTTTTCTATTCTCAAAAGGTGTGCCTCTGAAGTATTGTTCATATTGATGGAATGGTTTTGTTTTAAAAGAAACTGAGTAGTAGGAAGAATTAGTGTCAGAGATGTGGACTTGGGTCACATGACTTGGAATAGCGTCATGAATCTGATGACTTAAGACTCAACTTGACAAAATCAAAGAACTTTAACTACAATGATTCATGACTTCGCTCAGACTTTAGCTTTTTGACTCGGAATGACTTGATATTCTATCTCTAAAAATGATGTTATAGAAAAGTGTGCAGTGAATTAACTCTCCATATTTCTGACATTGGTTATAATTTTAATTAAAAGTGTCATCTGTCCCGCCTGCTCTGAGGGACAGATCAGATTTCTCTGATGGCAGATTATTACAGCTGTAGCCACCTAATGTTAATCGTGTAAGTTACTTACCAAAAGCCAGAATTTAACATTGTGCTTTTAATGTTCTCTCTGCAAGCTGGTATTTGTACTCGGTCAGAAATCATTTGTGAGGTAAAAGAAGCATTACTCTAATATCACAAGTTGACAGTATGTTTTTGTCGTTAATTTTTCATTGCATTACATTACAAATGTTCTTTGGTTGTAAACAGATGGATTCAGTAAGATATTAAACTAGATTCAGATTTGATAAAATTACATTACATGTCCCTATTCCCAGGACTTGGGTCCCCATTCCTAGGAATACTACATAAAGGCATACCTGACAATTTTTCTTTTAAAGGTTATACATTTGAAAAAGTATTTATTATTTTAGGACTTGGGCTTGACCTGAGACTTGTTGGTCTTGACTGTGGACTTAATAGCCTTGGGACTTACTTGTGACTTTAAAGAATTTTGGTGTTCTTCCTCTGGTGTTTACATTCACTGTCTTACATCATAGTGAATCGTGGCTATAGGGTGGCAGCATATTGATGTCAACTTTCTTCCAGTCGCTGTGAGGATTGGAGCACCCCAGTCCATGCAGGCGTATTTTCCTGTAACCCTTCAGTGCTGAGTGGCTTGCTAGATGCTGGAGGAGATCTAAGGCTCCATGACCGAGAAGGCCAGACACCCTTTGACTGGCTCATGGCTGCGAAGATGGAAGACAGTGCCAGAGTAAGTTGCTGAGTTGAAGCGGTGTGATTTTTACTTAGGATCTGGAATGGAATGATTTTTTTGAGAGTCATAGTGTCTGGTCTGCCAGTGTTCTTTCTCACTGAATGTAGGTGGAGGTGTGTAGGTGTGACATATAGTTGCAAAAGCAACAGTGGAAGCAGTAATAGTTCGACTGCTTAAAGGTGCTCTCCACTGATTAAAAAAAAGGATGGTCAAAACTGAAGCAGCAGAGGCTAAGATATCATGACTTTTAATATGGATCAAACTCCAAAAACAGTGGAAGCCCAATTTTAACTGCAAGCGCAACGACAGAGCGCAGAGTGGTAGGTCTTGGATGTGCGGATAGCATGGGCATCTCCATGCGCAACTGCTATTTTGGTTCATATATGTTCAGCAGTGTGAAGTGCAAAAGGACTGGATGAATGTGAATGTGAATATGACAACAAATGGAAAGCACTATATATGATTGCAGGTGATGATGAGCCCTGTAACCAGACATCTCGTTCATAAACAGGCAGAATATCAAGTTGTAACTGACCAGTCTGATATGTGCAGAGGTGTGTGTTGTTATTCTGTTGCAGCCAGGTGTTATCAAGTGGTTGAATGAAGGTCAACACAGTGAGCAACCTGCACTCTGATGCAGCACTTCTCTAATCAGAGGTTGCAGATTAATCAACCTATCTGTCCTGCTGCCTTCAGATGCTACTGGGATTTCATAAACTGAACATAATAAAGTAACTGTGGACAACAGACTATATGCACTGACCACATTCATAGATCATGTAGACTGATTTACTGACTTTCCTGTTTTAAAGCTGGACTTTTGTCTACCTCTTCTGGCAGTGAGAAATTACAAAAACAGTGTTGACACATGCTTATGTTTTGAGTGTCACACAACTGCTGTGAAACTAATCAATT
Source organism: Euthynnus affinis (assembly GCA_029490765.1). Taxonomy (NCBI): domain Eukaryota; kingdom Metazoa; phylum Chordata; class Actinopteri; order Scombriformes; family Scombridae; genus Euthynnus; species Euthynnus affinis. The sequence goes on from JARJJI010000030.1 coordinate 112,519, forward strand.
CACTATCAGAATTTGATCTGAATTTGATTTGATTTCAGCTGCACGATTAAATTTTTTTAATCCCCATTTAAGTTAACAGAGAGCTAGCGGGAAGTTAGCCGACTCTGTTGACAGAAGTCTGTGCATGCTCTGGCCATAGAGCATGCATTCTTCCAGCCAGCACAGGAATGTCAAACCTGACACTCTGTATACTGTGAAATACAGAGAAATTTATCTGGTGATGGTAGGCTTAATCAGTATTGTATGAACCCATTTGGCAGGTACTTGAATGTAACGGATGTTAATTTATATGTTAAAGTTACACACTTTAGGTTTAACCATATTAAACGTTATTTTCTGTCGAGTAAGGACATCAGTGAATGGCACCAAGAGACTGAAAATAGCAACCCCCTTTGCTATTCATTCAATCAAGAATCAGTTTTGAATTGAGGATTGATTTTGAATTGTATTGGCATCCAAGTATCGTGATAGTATTGAATTGTAAGATTAGCATATCGTGCCAGGCCGACAAGATAAACACCATCGTTTGTCACAAAGCCACCAGATTTTATTAGAATCAGTGTTTTTTTAAGTCCTGCTGCTGGGAACTCAGAGGGTTTCTATCTCATCAGATGCATGACTTCCTGGAAAGCTGCATGTTCTCCATGCAACATCTGTGTCAGGACGCAGCCATGAGGAAGCTCTACTGTAACCCATTCCACATCTCAACCTCCATCTTGTTTCACCCATCGTCTTTGCTGGATCGCTTAAAATTATGGTATGATATGAATATTAATCATACATTTACAATTACACTGTCTTTTTGCTTTTTGTAGTGAGAAGTTTTTACTTAAGAATTTTCTTTTTAGGGAAAATTTTATGATTTTGAGAATCCTGAATAGCTGAAAAAGATATTTTTGTTTAATGCTACTGAAAAAAGCGGAAAAAGAAAAAAGATGTGTGCAAATTCCTATCGTATAAATCCTATTTCAGTGACATACACAGATTATCCACATCCTACTGAACAAGAAACACTACAGTTCAATACTAGCAATGGAGATCCTGGTATTTTGAGCTCATTCTCAGCAAATTCTACTTGATTGTTGTTTAAGCCTGTTTTAGCTGTTTATATTTGTGTGTGCATTGTTGTAATAGAGCTGGTCAGTCATTGATTTCACATTTCATGCTAAAATGATGCAGAGCATTATCCAACAAGAGGATTTATTTATAGTATATTGGAGGGCACAAGATTGCACTAATGTGACAAATGAGTGTCTTAAGAACAATGGTGCAGTGGTGCAAAACAACATCACTGCATACAACACATGCTTCTTCCCTGCCACTGCAGGTGGCAGGGAAGAAGCATATATAGTATATAGTATATAGTATATAGTATATATGGCCATACACTCCCATATAACCACTCAGACGTATCTGATATGAGGATATGCTGTAAAACAGAGTATCAGGCATTTGTCCATTTCAATTATAGTGTACTTTAAAAGGAATTTTTATTCTGCTAGAAATATTATCACATAATCTAAAATATATGAAAGAATAACATATCTATCATCTATATCAAAAATTAGATCAAAGACATTTTTTATGAATAATTATCTGTTGTTGTGTAATCTATAATGCAAGTGATATGTTTGTGTGTGTTTCTACTCAATTAAGTGGAACTGACATACGGCTCAATAAGAGGACAAACAGCAAATCTTCCTGTACAGCAGCCCACTGTTTAGGCTTCGGAAAGGTATTCCACATCAGCATATAGAGTAGCTATTTACACATTGTTATGTGTGCAGTCAGTGTTGGGGAGTAGTGATAGTATATGCTGCAAGGTTAACTATATTTTCCAATAATGTTTGGGTTGCGTAGCTATTTTTCAAAATCATGCGCATCATTTCTCCAGTGGTGAGCTACTTTTAATGGCTGGCAATGTCAATCAGTCGGTCCATCACTTTGGTCAAGATTGAAATATCTTAACAGGTTTGCATTTTTGACTTTTAGTAAAATTTCTTGACATTTTTTAAATGAATTGCTGTAAAATGCGGAACAGGTAACCATGGTGCCCATAAGATGAATCCCACTGACTCTGGTGATCCTTTGACTTATCCCTAGTGTCACCAGTAGGTCAAAGTTTTCACTAATCCATACAAATATTTCAACATCTACTTGATGGACTTGCACAAGTATTTAAACAGAAATTCATGGTTCCAAGACAATAAAGACCACTGAATTTGATCCTCTGACTTTACCTCTAGTGCCACCATAAAGTTGGCATTTGTGGTTTGAAAGTAAATGTCTCAAAAACTATTGGATGGAATGCCATGGAATTTGGCATTTGACATTCATGTCTCTCTCAGGATGAAATGTAGTAACTATTGATCCGTTCACTTTTCATCTAGTATCTGGTAAATTTTAATTTTCGGCAAAATTTTCGGTTCATGACCAAATGCCTACAAAACTAATGACATTCCCATCAGCCCTATCTGTACTTTGTGTTGAGTGCTAATTAGCAAATGTTAACAAGACCATGCCATGCTAAACAAAGATGGTGAACATGGAACATTGTACCTGATATACATCCTTCTGTTACCATGCTAGCAGCATTTAGCTCAGCTCCCCAGAACTACAGTCTTGTAATCTTATGCCGAAGTAGGTGGGCCTCTCATTTGAATGTAGCAGTAAAACATGAGACGCAAAGAATGGGGCAAGGTCCCTACCAACTCCTGATGGAAATGTCTGGCTCATTATGTTCACCAACTGTGTCTGTTAGCGGTTTGGTGCTGAGGAGGTAGTGTACAGTGGGTATATCAGAGCTTTTCCTCTAAAACAGCTATTGCTGCTTTTGGAAATAATAGATCAAAACTATGTTAATCTCACTGTATTAAACCTTATTGTAGGAATAATATACTGGGCCTAGTGCTTCAGATTTATTTTTGACTATCATTTGACTATCACTCTTTTGTTTACAGTGTTACCCTGCCACATAATGCTTTCATTCTCATGCATAATATCATACATCTCCTGCTGCTCTCACAAAATAACATGTGATACAGCACATCACTGTGAAACTACAGACATGAGTGTTCTCCTGTGTACATTTGTCTAGGTGTGTGTAGACAAGTCATGCCAGGTGTTGGCTGTGCCAACATCAATTCCGCTGATCAGAGAGAGTGATCTGACCCAGGCTGATGACCCTCTTTTCTCCTTCACCTGTTGCTCCTTGACTTCCATGACCAAGTAAGACTGTTAAGAACCATGGCTCAAACCACAACAGAATCACACAGTTCCAAGTATGTTGACACATACAAAGGGCCCTATTTAAACGATCTAAAACGCACGGTCTGAAGGGCGTGGGTGTGTCCAAATCCACTTTTGCTATTGTAATGGTCGATGCACCAGACGCATGGTTCAAAGGGGTTGTCCATAGTATGTAGATGTATGTAGATGAAACCATTGTGTACACACATGCGAAAACAGCTGAATTAGCTGCTGCTAAGTTAACAATTACAAAGGAAAGGATCACTCATTGGCTTAATCAATCATGTCTGAATCTAAATGTAAACAAGACAAAGGGTATGTTTTTCTCTAAAACCATGGTGAAACCTCCCCATCCTGATATTGTCATCAAAGGTGAAAGGATTGACATAGTCACTGATTTTAAATATCTTAATGTGACACTGGATTCAAATTTGAACTTAAAGAAACGGTTAAACCATAAAGTACAACTTAGCAAATTTGAGACATATTAGAAACTGTCTCTCTTTTGACACAGCCAAGATATTTATGCATGCCATGACATTCATAGATTTGGTTCTAGATTGATGTTTTGATTTACTCTTTCCATTTGACCGCGGTAGTCACTTTTATAGGTCTGAAAGGGAAAAATCACACTGAATCGAATGTAAACATTTATTAATGTCAACCCTGAGTAAGATTTATTTTCCTTTAGTCCACTCAGTCAATAGGAAACCAAGGCAGCCCTGAGACAAAGGGTAAGTGCAAAACTTAAAATAATAACTTAAATCCATATTTTCAAAAAACAAAATCAAACAAACAATAGTTGCCTGCTACATTCAGCTGCAAAGTGCACACAAGAAAATTGATAAAATTTTAAAAATTTATCACTATGAACGGATGATTATTCTAACCGATTTTGTTTCTTTTTCTTAATTTCTCATGCAGATTAGCATGTAATTGACATTTCTGTATTTATTACATAATTATAAAGTAATGAAACACACAGCTTTGCTATTTGCTGAATTTTATTGATTGTTTCAAAATACAGAACAGCTGTTAAAATGCTTGTTTTGCTGCTGCATCTTGTTGGCTTGTTTTTGGCAGTTTGCTTCAAGGAGACTATGTTTTTCATTGAGAGAAAATGGCTTTCTTTGCCCCATCATGATTTCAATGTACACAAATTAGGATTATACTGAGTGTATGCCTCTTTCCTTTTGGTATGTCAAGATACAGGTTTCTGTTTTATTCAGTAGCTTGCACAGATAATAATGCCAGTTAATGGTGGGAGACCAGAATACATATGTATAAGGAGGTCAGAAAGGGGGGGCATAAATTGAGATAATGCCTTACCTGTGGAATGTGTTTGAAAACATCAAAAGAAAGCCCAGGTATATAAGCTACCTGTGAAGGCTCCTCAGGGAGCCTTTGCTCTATAACCCCACTTGTCTGTTGCATTGTAAAATGTTCCTTCTTGTACAAGAAAATTCAACTTAAACTCTAATTCTTCAGATCCAGTCTCCATCATTTAAAGGGCATTAAGAAGAAATTCTTATGACAGTGTCATTGTGTCTGTGGGATTTAGCAAGCTAACACATGTCTGAAAAAAATTGAAAACAGCGTTATGCATGCCTGAAAAATGGGAATCGATTCTTGGAATTTCTGAATAGATAGAATTGCAATTCCTATGTGAATTGATTTTTTGTGCACTCCAATTATTCATTTCTAGTTGACATTATGGGTGTATGTGATGTGCTATAGTGTGTAGCTTTATATATTGTATAATGTGTCCTCTGTGTTTTTTGCTTTTTAACGTGTGTTATTGTGTGTTTTAATTGTAAGGGACTGCAGATGAAAATTAGCGTTACGCTAAATTGGGTGTAGTATATCAAATGTTACCATTTATGTTGAACACTGAACATGGTCCCAATAAATACAGTAGCACAATTATGTGTTTCAGTTTAAGCTGGAGGGGCTCCAGGGTGACAGTAAAAACAATGAAGGACACTCAGACAGCCTATTTGGACCTGCTCCTCATAGAACAAGACTACTGCAGGTGAGTGTGTGTGTTGAAAAGTCACACTTTTGGTTCTTGTTTTGTTAACTTGTATAGGTGCTGTTTCATGTATGGAATCTGTGATGTAAAATATTACAGGTGTGAAGTAGAATGTATCTGGCATCAAACGCCATCTGCTTGTTGATACTGTGATATTTTTTATAGTTGACCCAAAAAAATCTTCATCCTTTGATGAGGTAACTATACATAGAGCACTAATTTTACTGTGGAATCTGCTTTATTTATTTTTGCAGTGATTATTTAATGTACACTTAAAGAAGTGTCAAACAAATTGGGTTCTGAATCTGAACACTGCATCTCTGGTTTGATGAATAATTCTGACACCTGAGATACTGTATTTTCAGAGTGACCTAGTAGTACAAAGATGTGTAATTGTATCAAACCTCTTTAGTGATGCCAGATAAAAACTGGGTTTAAGAGCTTACCGACATGTTTTCAATCACATCTCCTACTAAACTTGACAAATTCCAGTTTTTTATGTGTGATCTATAACATGCGATCACATTGATGGGTCTGTAGCAAAGCTGTTAGAATTCCTTTTTGCAAATAAACTTACTTTTGTCACAACACCCAAGGACCCTAAGTTCTTTGGATTTCATTAGTTGGGAACTCCAGAGCCGCTAGCTAAATGTGACCATAAAGGACAACACACATAAGCAGAGACACAGTGCAGTGCTCTCTCTCCCTCACTCAGTTGTTAGTCAATCAATCTAAAAGTGCATTCACAAACAAAAACTGTACAAATGCAGATCCATTACAGTTAAGTAACCACGTTGATCCATTTATCAGAGATTACGTCTATGAATATTCTCATTTGACCAGGTCATAGTTATTTCTAGGCAACAATTAATTCAAAGGCAACTGGACTTAGATTTGTCTTATGAGGATGTTTCGCCTCTTATCCAAGCGGCTTCATCAGTTCGTAACGTATCGGTCTGACTAGTCCTCACTTGTCTTACAACAAAGTGGAGATAGACTCAGGTATTTATCTCTGTGAAAGTGACCGCCCAACCATTTTTTAAGACAATAGTTCGTTAGTGGAGTTTCACCTGACCATTATTTTGGCCTGTGAGTCATCCCTGTGAACGACAGTCATTAGGAGTGAATGGGCTACTGGCACATTACAGTCATTAGGAATGATGTGTGGTTGCCTGTGAACGACAGTCATTCTGTTCGTTAGAGTCACTTGTGTTTGGTTTCGGCCGAAAGTGCAGCATTGTATGCATTGTATGCTGCACTTTTGGCCATTCCCAGGAAACTAAAGAATAAACGCTACCTGAAACCAAACAAACCTAATAAACTATTGTCTTAAAAAATGGTTGGGCAGTCACTTTCGCAGAGATAAATACCTGGGTCTGGGTTTGTAGCAATTATTATTCTCTTTTATTAGAGACCGAGCACTGAATGGTGCAAAGCCCTCTTGTATTTGTAGTGATTATTATTAAGGCCCGAGCACCTACTGGTGCGAAGCCCTATTGGATCTAAAGGAATTATTATCAGGGCCTGAGCCCTGGAACAGGGTGAAGACCCTATTGTTCCTGTCCTCTTTGTTTATTCTTTCTTTCTTTCTTTATCTCTTTCTTTCTTTCTTGTTATACCGCAACTTCAACGCTTAATTTGACCCCACAAACATGCTCAAAAACTCACCAAATTTGGCATGTACATCCAGTCCGATGAAAAATTTTATAATATATAAAAATTACCCCCCCCCCACCACTGCCCAGAAAGTATTCAATAGCGCCACCTAGGTGCTATATCTGCCCGTAGGAATGTCGTAGAGAGATGGAACCAACAGTAAATTGTTCGTCTCCTCAAGACTTAAAAATCATACACTGACACCCCAGACCTAAATCCAACAGGAAATCTGCAAAATGCACAAATGTCAGATTTTTCGATAATTTCCGGCTACAAACAAAAAACATGTCCTACGGAGTTCATGTCATTGGCTTCAGATTGTAATATATCACTCATGAGACTGTGCTGAACTAAAGTTATTAAAAACTTTGTAATTACTCGTACAGTTTTCTTAATATCTGACCTCAAAGTCGGTGAGTGACATTTCCACTTATGATGCATTTCAATGGGAGAGGCTTTCCCTGAGCATACACATTTTAATCTAACTTTTATCTGGTGATGTGGGTTAATAGTCTTTACTTTTTCTAACATGGACTTGAGGAAAATTAGGACACTCATTTCTTTTACATATCATCTTTTACACTTTAACTCATCATAAGTTTTCTACATATTGATTCAGATTACAGTAAAGGGACACAAATGGACTGTACTTGTATAGCGCTTTTCTTGTCTTCTGACTACTCAAAGTGCTTTTTACATTACAAATCACATTCACCCATTCACACACATTCATACACTGAATGGGTACAGGGGCTACCATACAAGGTCCAACCTGCCCATCAGAGGAAACTAACCATTCATACACATTCACACTCTGATGGCGCAGCCATCAGGAGCAATTTGGGGTTAAGTGTCTTGCCCAAGGACACATCGACATGTGGACAGGAATCGAACCGCAAATCTTCCGATTAGAAAACGACCCGCTCTGCCTCCTGAGCCACAGCCGCCCCACAACACTTGTATAATGTTGATGACACTGCTGTGAGCCACACACACATCTCCTTCTGCCGAAATTTGTCATTCTCACACCGTTGACATTTCATGTTTCGCCATGACAGGGAAGTTGCTATAACTTAACTGTACATGCTCCTATCTGCACTGCACTTTACATGGCTGCAGAGTCACACCTCGATCTTTTTGTGATTGATAAGAGCCCCACCCTGAACACATCTATGTGTCAACACTGGATCAGAGTCATAGCGCCACCTTCTGGCGACAGAAAGATACATGTTTTAGACTTTGATGCCCTGTGGGTAGCACGGTGATCGGATCCACCTCAAATTTAGCCTCAAGACCTTGGAGATTATATGTTGTGAAGCTGATGACTTTTCATCAAAAGCTGTTGCCAAGACGATGTGGCAAATTTTGATGTCTCACCATGAAATTTCAAAGCCTTATAACTTCCAATAACACTTATAATCCAAGTTTTCTGTTCTTTTCCAAGTTTCATATGCTTGTTAAGAGTCCCGATCTGAAGACATGTTCAGGCCCATATTTAGCGAAAGTCATAGTGCCACCTACTGGCAACAGGAAGTAACATGCATCGTACTTTGTCTAATTGCTCCTAGGAAATTTGGCCGATGCACCTGAAATTAAATCAGCTAATAAACAAGACCTTGGTGATGCTACATTTGGCAGGTCATGACCCAAAACCAAACACTGTTACCATGGCAACACATCCTTCGCCATGAAATACGATACTGCTTTCCAGGGACAAGGGATGACGAAACATGACACACATGTCTAGAGTTACGTTAGCTTAAATCCTATGTAGTTAATTTGAATGGGCGTGGGAAATGGCTCAACAGCGCCCCCTTGAAAATGTCAAAGTTGAAGCCCTGCCTACCAGATTAATGTAGAAGAAAGAAATTCATAAGGTACATGTATGATGTCAAGACGCACAAAAAAGCCTCTTGGAGCCATATCGTAAGTCCTACAGGATGTCCGCCATCTTCGCATTTTTTTGGCCATTTCGCATACCTTGTATTTTAATAAACTTCTCCTACAGAATTCATCGGAAGGACTTCAAAATCAGTGTGTATCATCTAATCAGACTAGTGTATGATCAAAAGTCATCAAAAGATTTAGTTTACATTCAAGTGTTTGGCCACGGCGTGGTGTTGAGTCTTGACATTGCTATAACTTTAGTGTACATGGTGGGATCTGCCTGAACCTTTACAGGTTTGATAACAGTCTAGGCCTGAGCACGTCTACATTACAATATTCAATCAGTGCTGCAAACTGGGTCCATAGTGCCTCCATAACACATTTCAGGAAAGCAGCCCCAGCAGCAGGCAAATGAGTGGACAAAGGAAATGATGTTTCTCTCCTTGCTCTGCTCCCGTGGCAGAGGCTCTTTGACTGCGCTGTGACCTGATGTGCGCTGGGGTGCGAGGGCCCGATCATTGCTGCTTGCAGCTTTAATTATTATTATTATTATTATTTCGAAACAAGCGCATTTTCAAGGGCCTAAACAAGACCAGGTCATGACCCAAAACCAAACACTGTTCCAATTCCACCATTCAATTCAATTCAATTCAATTCAATTCAATTCAATTCAATTCAGTTTTATTTACAAATCACGACACAAAGTCATCTCAGGACATTTATATGTGGAGCAGGTCTAGACCATGCTTTTTAATTTACAGAAAGAGAAACCCAACAGATCCCCCCATGAGCAAGCACTTGGCGACAGTGGGAAGGAAAAACTCCCCTTTAACGGGAAGAAACCTAAGGCAGACCCTGGCTCAGGGTGGGCGGCCATCTGCCTTGACTGGTTGGGTTGAGAGAGAGAGAGAGAAAGAGCGAGAGAAGGGGGTGGGGGGGTTGGACACAGTGAAAGAGTACAGCAACAACACCAACAATTAACAAGCAGCAACGAACAGTAGCAACAGCAGGAACAGCTGGCGACGGGCAGAAGAAGGACGCCAACATATCAGCATGGTTTATAGTTTATGGGGCTTCCTGTGGATAAGAAAGCACAAAAGATGACAAAGAGATGGAGAAGAGGAAAGAGGAGCTCAGTGCATCAATGAAAGTCCCCCGGCAGTCTAGGCCTATAGCAGCATAACTAAGGGCTGATCCAAGGCAAGCCTGGTCAGACCTAACTATACGCTTTATCAAAAAGGAAGGTTTTAAGCCTACTCTTAAACATAGAGAGGGTGTCTGCCCCTCGGACCGAATCTGAGAGATGGTTCCACAAGAGAGGAGCCTGATAGCTGAAGGCTCTGCCTCCCGTTCTACTTTTAAATACTGTAGGAACCACCAGTAAACCTGCATTCTGGGAGCGCAGTGCTCTAGTGGGATAATATGGTACTTTGAGTTCTTTAATGGTACTTTGAGTTCTTTTATGATTGTGCCTGACCATTAAGGGCTTTGTAGGTAAGAAGAAGGATTTTAAATTCTATTCTTGATTTTATTGGAACAGGATTTAATGGTCAACAGTGTCAAATGCTGCAGTAAGATCTAACAAGACAAGTACAGAGACAAGTCCTTTGTCAGATGCAGTCAGGAGGTCGTTTGTGACTTTAACCAGTGCTGTCTCTGTGCTATGATGCGCTCTAAATCCAGACTGAAAAGCCTCAAATAAATTATTGTTATCTGGAAAGTCACATAACTAATTGGCGACTGCTTTCTCAAGGATCTTAGACAGAAAAGGAAGGTTAGATATGGGTCTATAGTTGGCTAAGACGTCAGAATAGAGAGTAGGCTTCTTAAGGAGGGGTTTAATTACAGCTATTTTAAAGGACTACAGTACATAGCCAGTTACCAAAGACATAATGATCATATTTAGTAGGGAGGTGCTTATTAAGGGTAAGACATCCTTAAGCAACTTAGTTGGGATGGGATCTAACAGGTAATTCGAAGGTTTTGATGAAGAAATCATAGAAGTTATTTCAGGAAGGTCAATCTGAGGAAATAGTCCTAAATTAAGTCAGGTTTTGTGGCTGTTTCAAGGGTTCTTGATAAATCTGTGCCTGTTGAGAGGAGAGACAGTTGAATTTTATCTCTAATTGTTAGAATTTTATCATTAAAAAAGCTCATAAAGTTGTTACTACTGAGAGCCATTGGAATTCACGGATCAATAGACTTATGACTCTTTGTCAGTCTGGTCAAGGTGCTGAAAAGAAACCTAGGGTTGTTTTTATTTTCCTTAATTAATGCCGAGTAATAGGCGGCTCTGACATTACAGAGGGCCTTTTTATAAGTTTTAAGATTTTCCAGCCAGGGGGGCGTGGCCAGCAAGCTATGGAGTAGCTGTGCTCTGGAGAGGCTCTGTTCGTTTTTTTGACCAAATATTAATATCCCAGTCAACTGCAAACCTCATGAAAGCCATTAACTCTCTGAACACGAATGTGGAGACCAAGTTCGCCACCATTTCGGCTAACATGGATGCCTTGCAGACTACTTTGGCTGCAGTGACAGGGAAGGTTTCTGACGTGGAGAAGGCTGTGAATGAGCACGATAACAAGCTAGCTGAATTGGAGGGTTAGTGTCACAAACTACAGGACAGTTTGAATGAACAGCGGAAGAAGCTGACTGACCTGGAGTCCCGGTCAAGACGCCAGAACATCAGAATAATTGGGATCCCTGAAGGTGCTGAGAAAGGTAATCCAGTGGCGTTCATCACTAAACTGCTCCCGGCTCTGTTTGGGGATGGACACTTCACAAATCTGGCTTTGCTAGTGGATTGAGCGTACAGCTCTCTGGGCCCGATGCCAGCAAATGGAGGCCGCCCTCAGCTGTTTATAGTCAGACTGCACCACTACCAAACCTGGGACCTCATCCTTAAACTCGCCGCACAGAAATCCCCACTGCACCACAAAAGATCAAAGGTTTACATCTTCCCGGATTTGACAGCGGAGGTCCTTAACCAATGCAGGATATTTAACGAGGTCCGCAAAACATGCAGGGCGGCTGGGATCCGCTACGACTTCCTTCACCCCGCCAGATTTCAGTTGACGTTGGATGGAAATACCAGGATCTTCAGTAAGGCCGATGAAGCTGAACACTTTCTCCGTGATAAGTTACCCGCCAACTGAAAGCCAGTGAATGTCATGGACATGTTCAGTGTGGTCCGACATTAGATCCGATCGTAAGCTTTTGTTGTTCTTTGTACATTTTTTCTATTTTATTTTCTGGATAAGGGATGAATAAGTACTTTTATTACCCGAGCGGAGCCGGTTAGGAATGAGAGCGATGCCTACGCACTGATGGACAACAAGGGGGTTTGAGGCAGGCCTCAGTTGGGGAGGCACGTCAAGTTCCAAGGGGTGGGGGGGTAACCTATTTAGGGTGTTCAGCTTGTTCATGTATTGTGGTGGTGACATAATTGTCATAAGTTATGTCCGGATATTAACAGAGGGAATGTATAATGCTGAGGTTGTAAATGACACATACTGGTAGTAGGTTACAAGTGGCACAGTTAAAATAATAAGCTGGAATGTAAAAGGCCTAGGTAATCCAGTGAAACGGTCTGAGGTTCTTGCTCATCTTAAATCATTAAACCCTGATGTTGTCCTATTACAAAAAACTCATGCCAAACGCTCAGTGCAGATGGTCCTGCGTGCCAACTGGTTGGGCCAGATGTTTCAGGCTAACTTTGGAGCGAAAGCCAGATTTTTATTGTGACCTTTATAGCTCAAAGTATACCACCAGTCAGGATGTGATTAATGAGTTTCTTGTAAAGTTTGATCTACCTGAATTCAGTCATGATGACGCAGCGGTACTGGATGCTGACATCACTTTAGAGGAAGATAAATCAGCAATAGCCCAGTCTCTGAATAATAAGGCCCCTGGGCCTGATAGGTTTGGGGCAGAATTTTATAAGGCATATAACTCACTGCTGGCGCCTTTAATCCTTAGTATGTTCAGTCATGATGCTGGATCCCTACCTAATACGCTATATCAGAGCAATATCGCTTTACTCCTGAAGAAAGTTCTGGCTAATCGTCTAAATAAATACATATCCAAAATTATTCACCCAGACCAAACTGGGTTTATTCCTAATCGGCATATATACTTTTAACACAAGAAGACTGTTTAACATCTTATCTTGGGATCATGTATGCTGGAGTTGTGGTTGTTTCAATTTTCATGGCGAAGGATCAAAATTCGCCACCCAGCCACGCCCACTTGGAATGTTGTATGCACACCATCTAAATAACTTTTCATCTCCTATGTCGTGTAGTTGATACTGACTGAATTTGAAGTTCCTGAGGTCAAATCTCTAGGAGGAGTTCATTAAAGTATGTGGGCTGGTAATGGCAAAATCACCGTAAAAATTGCAACTTTGACATAAAATGGCCGACTTCCTGTTGGAGTTAGGGTATGTGTCCAAGAGACTTTTTGGTGCGTCTCCTCATGATACATAAGCATACCAAATTTCATTGTTCTACGACAATCTGGGTCGAGGGGCTCAATTTTCTTAATTTTGTAGGGGGCGCTGTCGAGCCATTTTGCCCCACCTTATTGTTTTGTATTGTATTGTTTTGGCGGAATAATAATAAATCCTTCAGATCCAATAGGGCTTCGCACCGGTAGGTGCTCGGGCCCTAATAATAATTCCCTCAGATCCAATAGGGCTTCGCACCGGTAGGTGCTCAGGCCCTAATAATAATTCCTTAAGATCCAATAGGGCTTCGCACCGGCACTCAACTGCCCCAGTTCATTAAAGTTTTAATGCTGAGCTCTTGAACTCCAGTCTTCCTGAATTCTTTTTTCATATATTGTCTTTCTTGATCATACTAAGCACAATCTATGCTTGCATTCATAATAGTCTCCTCAGCGAGCTGGAAAAAAATATGTGCATATATCGGTATCGGCATCGGCAATCGGCCACAATAAGTTGGAAATATCGGCATTTTGGATACAGATAAAAAATCCAATATCGTGCATCACTAGAAATAAGTATTCAACACATCAACAATTTTTTTCAGGAAATATATTTCTAGTGCAGCTTTTCATATTAAATTAAGACCAGGTATTGATATTAGCTCAATAACACAACACAGCTAAAGAAATGATTACATTCTAATCCATAAAAAAGTTATATGCATTAAATTGGAATGGCACAGGGCACAAGTATTGAACACGTAGTAAGAAAAAGCACTGAACCAAGCAATTCCACTAATTAGTCCTCTTACCTGTGCTGATTAGAATCAGTTGGTTAGTGCATGTGGCTATTAGTACTTATTAGTACTACTTTTAAAAAGGGTTAGACATTGTTAATACATTACTTGTTTCCAAGCTGTCATGCAAGAACCATCTCATGATGATTAGAGGCAAAGAGCTCTTCCAAAACCTTCTCAACGAGATTGTTGCGCAACATAGGAATGGCACAGGTTACATGCCATTTGGGCCATGTTGTTTTAATGTTTGTTTTTTAAAATTTTATAATATGAGGTCTGTGTGTGTGTGTGTGTTTATGCACTGTACATCCAGCCAGCTGTTCCATCCGCAGCTGCTGCAGCTGATGGCAGTGAGTCTGTCTGATGACCTCCAGAAGACCAGCCTGGTCTTTGAGCCAGTCAGCATCGGCACACTGCACAACTTGCTCCACAACAGGGTAACAAAAACACATGGAGGATTTTAAAGTGTATTCATTCTATACTTGTTACTAGGTATTTTCTTGACTGTGCTATGTTGGTATGCTGGTGACTTGCTGTGTGCCACAGTGGGAGGAAAGGCCCAGTAGAGGGCACGGGAAACATTGTGATTACTGGGTCATCAATGTGTCAGAAAAGTGAATTCAGCTTACAAAGGATCATCATCTGCTCTTGCCAGTATATTGTAGCTGCTGTATTCATATTTAAAACGGATAATGTCCCAGACAGTAACAAGTTACCTCTGAGGAAAACTATAATTAGCCCCACAGCCTCAAACATGCCCACCTATAATGTATGATCATGTATTCTTTGAGATCCCGCTCCATATCCAAGTGCACCACAGATGTGCCTTGCCTGCCTGACCACAAAAATAAGAGTATTTGGCATCAGCAAGGAGGGATGTTTTCTGCGATTAAGGTGATTTCGCTCCTGTGGGTTAGAGTGGGTCACTGAATCAAATACAGGATGTATTTAAAAAAAAAAAAAAAAACTTCTTCTTTTTTGGTTTATAATGGCATTTGGCAATCAGCGTATTAGGTGTATTACTGCCACCTTTGGCTTTGAAGTGTAGACCAGAGGTTAAATCCAACCCAATCCTGCCTGTCTAATAAACTCAAGCAAACTCTACTGTTTGACCCACTTGGCAGGTTCATTAAAGTTTTAATGCTGAGCTCTTGAACTCCAAGTTCTTCCTTCATAGGTTGTCTTTGTTGATCATCCTTAGAACTTTCTATGATTGCATGCGTAATAGTGTCCTCAGCCAGGTAGAAAAAAGTATGTGCATATATCTGTATTGGTATCAACAGCAGCTGTGGCAGCCATAGAATTCTAAATCAGCCATCTTTGTTCGCTACATCTTAGCCTTTCTTACTCCCAGGTATGCACAAACTATTATGTACTTTTTAAAATACAAAAATGTTTTAAAAAAAAAAAAGTTAAATTATTGGTTATTTTATCGGTATCAGCCATGAGAAGCAGATAATTATTGGTTATCATTATTGGCTAAAAAATATATTTTGTGCGTCCCTATTGGCAACCCTGATAAAAAAAAAAATATGTTGTGACAAAATATGTAATATGATTAGACTAATTACAAATGAGTAGGAATTAGTGTGTATGAATTGAGAAATTTGTGCACACAAATTATTAATTCAAGAACATGAATTTTTAAATTAGGTGCACAAATTATCTTCTCCCAGGTTCCGTAGTCTTCTAATCAGAGAAATCATTTAAACTGATTTTGGGTGGATTAAATTGATAATCCACCAGAAATCTTTACAACCTCACTTCAGATGTCAGCTGGATACAGCTCAGGTTCCCTGGAATCATTTGTAGTGTAGTAGTGGAGCCTCCTCCAGTAGTCTGTTCTTTGTGAGACACATTTCATCATTGTCTGACAAAGATTGTTTTTTGTGTTTTACAGAGTATTGAAAACATGTTTGACGCTAATTTCCTATCAATTTGTTTCTTTGTTTCTTTACACACTTAATAAGCATACACTGCATATCATCTTTATCTTATGTGTATTTTCTTAGTATTTATTATATTTATATAGACTTATATTTATCGAGGAGATGGAAAACTGCTTCACAGACTTAAGAGACAGAAACAAACTAAAAAAAACTATGTTAAGACATTTTGCATGTAAAGGCAAGCCAATAACCAATGAAATGCATCATTAAATATTCATGTGAACTGTTAATAGATATTGGCATTTATAAACATTTACAGGTGAGTCTGTCTGGTAAAAATAGACGTGGCATATAAAGATAGCGGATGGGAGGCTGCGAGTGATCATCCTTGCCTAGTGGATATAGAGGGTCCATCATTGAGCACACTCAACCTTGCCCCAAGTAATTCAATTCAATTCAATTCAATTCAATTCAGTTGGGGGGGTTGGGACACAGTGAAAGAGAACAGCAACAACAACAAAAATCGACTAGCAGCAACAGCAGGAACAGATGAAAGATGAGATGATCATAGTAATTTTGGGGTTGTCTCATACTATAAGACGGGCAATTTATTATTTGCCTTTGAATGCTAAAATAGTTCATTTTTCAATGGTAAATGAAAGGAAGGTTGTGTAAGTTGCATTGTACTGCTGTCCTTCCAAACAATGGATAGTAAACATGTAGCTTGTGAATGTGTGTGCTGTCTTCTGCCTTTCCCAGCAGCACGCAGAGTTCCCAGTGCTGCAGAACAGATGGCTGCTGTCAGTTGTATTGCAGGTTTGTGAGGGTCTGCAGTACCTCCACAGAGGAGGCCTGGTGATGAGGGCCCTGTCTTCTCACAGCGTGGTCCTCACAAAGCTTGCAGTAGCCAAACTAACTGGTCTAGGCTTCATTATCCCCAGGTAGGTAAGCCAAGACCTAACAAGGCTTAACATATCCTCAGTGAAGGAGATACAAGTTAAACTACCCTCATCTGAGTATAAAAAGTGTTAATATCCAATTATTTACTCAAACCGGACTGTGCATGTCCATGAGTTCACACTCAGGCTGGTCTGGTTTTTCATGAAGATTGTTCACCCTGTTAAAAGTCCATCAGAAATCCCAGCAGAGTCCCAAAAGAGGGTTTCATCAACACTTCAACACTTAAAATATTCACAGTTACACAGTTATTTCAGACATTCAATCTTATTTTCAAATGTTTACAACTTTAACATTTTATTTTCAACCCTAAAAATCATAGTTTTAATGATTTCTGAGAGTAACCAGACACATTAGCTAGTACATATAGCTCAAAGTTACTCAGTTAGAGTTTTCTTGTAAAAATACTGTTTTGGTTATATTCTGTGTTTCTCAGCAAAACACATGGTGTGGCCTAAGAAACAGGCCAAATGCATTTCAAGCAGGTTTAATCAGACTGGGGTCTGAAAATATTCATTGTTTGTGCAAAGACGATTTTGTAGTTCCATAACCATCCTTACCATCACAACTGACTCATTTATTATTATATTATTATTGTATCTGCTTTGAATTTTCAGGATTATTGGACACTGTGAATGGTGAAATATTATCTCCTGTGTGCAGTATGTGATGCTGGAGATTACATATTTACAAAAGTGCCAGGTACCCAAACGAAAACTCACAAAACTTTGCACATGCAAAAGAAGTAGTGGAACTTGATATCTGATATGGGTCTTGGGTTTGGGTGTGGCAAAATGGTTCAAGGGCACCCCCTGGAAAATTTCAAAGTCAAATCTCCCACCTTTAGTTTTGACATTGATGTATGATATTTGGTAGGTAGATGTACCATCTCCAGATAACAAACTCCTCCTAGAGATTTGACTTTAAATTGCAAAGCTTTTTAGTTTTCATGAAATGCTCTCAGTGTGGCGTGCTGGCCAGTCCAAAATATGTTTGGGGCATTAAAAAGGAAGTTGTTGTAACTCGGCTTTACATCATCCAATCTGTCCCAAATTCAGTATGCTTTATTTGAGTCCAGGTCTGAACACACACATGTCAATATTTGGTCATAGTCATAGCGCCACCTACTGACAACAGGAAGTTGGCCTTACATGAAAATTACATCCCAAATAGCAAAATTGCTGTAACCCAGATCTGGCCCACCACCACCTGACACTTTTGGCACTTTCATCCTGCCCATATACCGCGCGGAACGATGGCACTTGGGCAGTCTGCTCCTGTTTCCCAGATCTGGGCCACAAGCAAACTGTATGTTAGGCAGCTAGACTGGTAGACAGCTGAGTGACAGCTTGAGTGGCCAAGTAAGAGCCTTGACTTAAATTGGACAGAATATCTGTGGATGGACTTGAAGAGACCAGTCCATTTGAACAATTCTGCAAGGAACAATGGGCAAATACTTCTGCAAATACCTATTTGCTTAATTTCAGTATGTATGACAAATAAATTAAATATTTCAAAGGGGTATGATGATTTTCTGTAAGCACTGTATTGTAAGTAAGGGTCAGTCAATTCTGGAAGCAAAAACCTCTGCATAAATCAGTGTGTGACATCTATGGGAGAGCTACATTATGACACTTAGTTTAATGTCTGTGCCAAAGAGACAGAGGCTGTTTGTTTTCAGTACTTATGGTTCAACACCGTGACTCTATCTCATGTTGATATATGATAACCATCTTCTATTAAAGCTACAATCCATCAATGTAGATTCAACCTACAGCTAAAATGAAAGAGTATCTAAATGTGCCATTTGTCAAATTGTTTTAGCTATTAGTTGTTGGTCTGCAGTCAATGTGTAATTGTTAGACAAGGTACTGTAAACAGAAAAATATTATTTACTGGGGATGAAATTAGATGGTATAAAAAGGATTTTTTCTCCACACTCCACCATTTATGTGGATATTGTAATGATTTACTCATTGAACTCATAACTTTAAATAATTATTTTCACATACAGGTAAAATACAGTTTAAATGTGTCCCTTTTACATATACAGGTACCGTAGTTATAATGATATTTCATGTGTGTATGTCCAGCAGTGAAAGCGCATATGTCAAACCCTCCGTGCACATAGCCCTGCCCCCAAGCCTTTACAGATGGGCTGCTCCAGAGGTCATTAAACAGCAACCCTGCACAAAGAAGACAGACATCTATAGTCTGTGTGCTCTGATCCAGGAACTCTACACAGGTAGATCTGACATACTATCATTACTCATTCTTCTCAAACATTGTATGTCAGGGAATATGTTTTAGGCTTTCCTATTGTTTTGAGGATTTCACAGCCACTGTAGTTTAATCATTTGATGAACAGAATTCAGTTTTGTTAGTAACATGGTGATTTTTGTTTTACCTTTTTCTAATGAACAAAAATTGGCCTAATGGACTTTGCCCCAGGAATAAAGATGAATACATAAATGAACGTCAGAGAAGCACTAATGATATTTCAAAAATATAATAGTTAACATGTTAGTTTACAAAGTTGTGATTTGAGATTTTGTGTAGATTGAGGCTCTATAGTAGGTGACAGTTTGTTCAAATGGAAAATTACCAGAATCCAACATTTTATACTTTCCTTCAGACAATGAACCATGGGGCACAGCGGACCTGGACAGGATCAAACAGGTGATGGATGCAGGCCAGGCCCTGGCAGTGGACAGCAGCATTCCACAGCCTTACTATGATGTTGTCTTAGAAGGCCTGCAGCCACACCCACAGGACCGCACATGCAGTCTGCAGAGCCTGTGCTACACGCTACAACAGGACATAAAGGTTTATCTCACTCTATACGCTCCAGTCCCTGAAAGGTCATTGGTTTAGGTTGAAAATTGCTTGTGTGTGTGTGTGTGTGTGTGTTTGTGGGGACATAAATCCATTTACAGTCCAGGTATTATCAGATAATTCCTTGTTATTCCTTTTTGAATTGAACATTCATCATACATTCAGCCAATTCAAGTTTGTGTTGGAAACCAAAAACAGAAGTCATGTGTTTTTTTCCTTTTTTCATTATTAACCAAAAATGAAAAACAAAATCAAATGGTTTATTCCTTTTTTGTTTCAAAACGAGAAAAAAAACAAGAAAACGAGAAATTCAAAAGATGGTGCATCCATCATTCCTTATTTTCATTTCTCATTTGGGACAGACAGTGGCATCATGGACAGACAGGAAGCGGAAGTGAAGTATAAAAACGTCAAAATAAAAGCGAAGAGAATCGCCATTCTATTAAAAATGTAACACCCAACATTATGCAAGCACAGGATCTAAATTAATATATAAACAGGCCTACATATACTACATAAATAAATTTTCATTTAGACATGAAATATCTTTTATCCAAAAAATGTGTGATCTATTATTTACTTTGTAATTTCAGTTCAATTCAATTCAATTTTATTTATATAGCACCAAATCACAACATAAAGTCATCTCAGGGCACGTTTACATGGAGCAGGTCTAGACCGTGCTCTTTAATTTACAGAAAGAGAGAGAGAGACCCAACAGTTCCCCCCATGAGCAAGCACTTGACGACAGCAGTAAGGTTTCTTACTGTTAAAGGGGAGTTTTTCCTAAGGAAGAACTCTGCTCTGGTTGTGCGGCCATCTGCCTTGACTAGTTGGGTTGAGAACGAGAGAGAGAGAAGACAGTGAAAGAGAACAGCAACAACAACAACAACAATCAACAACAGATACATAACTAGCAGCAACAGCAGGAATAGCTGGCGAAGGACAGAAGAAGGACACCAACACATCAGCCTGGTTTATGGGGCTTCCTGTGGATTAGAAAACACAAAGAACTCCTTGGGAAGAAGTAAAGTTAGTAACATGCATTAATGGTATAAAAAAAAAATACATGCAGATGGAGAAGATGAGAGAGGAGCCCAGAAGTCCCCTGGCAGTCTAGGCCTAAGCAGCATAACTAAAGGCTGGCCCAAGGCGAGCCTGGTCAGACCTAACTATAAGCTTTATCAATAAGGAAAGTTTTAAGATAGAGAGGGTGTCTGCCCCTCGGACTGAATCTGGGAGATGGTTCCACAAGAGAGGAGCCTGATAGTTGAGGGCTCTGCCTCCCATTCTACTTTGAAAGACTGTAGGAACCACCAGTAAACCTGCATTCTGGGAGCGCAGTGCTCTAGTGGGATAATATGGTACTATGAGTTCTTTAAGAAATGTTGGTGCCTGACCATTAAGAGCTTTGTAAGTAAGGAGAAGGATTTTAAATTCTATTCTTGATTTTACTGGAAGTAACTGTAACACTGTAGTGTGAATTAATAGCCTAATTAATTACACATGTGGGAATAGCCTGTGTCATCCTTCACAAACACATCCTTCATCCTTCACATCCTTCACAAAGTGACAAATTGTGATTAACCATTTCACAAAAAGATGTCACTCATTTCAGTGCCATGACAGCATTGACGGGGTGAAATAATTTATCCAAGAATAGTTGTAGTGTGCACCAGCAACCAACTGGTGGCACATGTGAGCAGTCCAAATGCAGTCTTTCTGTTTCTCTGTATAATAATAATAAGTCAATACAAACCATCCATAATACAGAAAAACACCATGAAACTTTTTGGGAATCAGTCACAGCACTGTTATATTTTCTGCCAGGCCTCTATAGCATACCAACACTTTACACAGTCTTAGTTTCATAAAGGACATTTGTATCATTATATTTAAATCAACCATCCATCAACACAGTCTAGACCTCAGTATATGAAACATGGAAATCTGCCCACCTCAATGTAATTAATTGGACATCAGATTTTTCCAGAAGCTGAAAGAAAGCTGATTTGTTCTTCTCAATATTAAGAGTTAAAGTGACTTGAAAACGCACTGGATGTGTATCATTAACAGAAAACCTGCTGTGTCTCATTTCTGTTCATGTTCAGCAAGAGTGAAAAGCCAGTCTCATGGAAATTCATGAAATAATCATGAAATTTAATCTATTTTTTCATGTACAAGGACTTTTTTTTTTTTGTGATACTCAGCATGACGTTCAAACTGATGTATTTCAGTTGGAAGAAAGTTTCGTGCCTGCAGCACTTTTTTTCCCTGTCATTCGGAACTCAGGAGGGGCTGTATTGTTTTTTTTTTCATTTGTTATTCATTTTTAACTATAACCACTACATCACTCAACATTTTTCAAGATATTACAAGACAAGACATTATCCTTGTTTTAATTTGTTTTTATTTCTTTATTTTAATTTTACCAGTCTGGTGGGCAGACTGGACAGGTGTGCTGCATATATACTTTCCTCACTATCGATTTTAATATCTTTAACATTTTTCAGTGAGAAAGTTGAACCAGAATCATTTTTTGAAGAAACATAACCTGTAACACTGCACTGGATTGTACCATATGACAAAAACATTACTAGGAAGAGGGGAGAAATGTCTCTTCGTTTGACATAAAACATAAAAAGTAAAGTTAGGCTTCCCAACTTATTTTAAAAAGGACGAGAGAGAAAGACAGTGGTCTAGTGAGCTAGAGAGTGGAGTAAGTAGTCGGTGAATCAGATCAATGAAATGTTATTTTCTGACTGTTTCACAGTGGTTACCTTCCCCACACACCTCCGCTCAACTCTGCAGCAGTGGTAGTGAGAAAGCATAGCGGTTACAAATAAATATCCTCACAACTAGACAAATCTACCGAGGTGCGCTGTAACGCCTGATAATGGCATTAGTCAATTCAATTCAATTCAGTTTTATTTATATAGCGCCAAATCACAACATAAAGTCATCTCAGGGCACTTTTACATGGAGCAGGTCTAGACCACGCTCTTTAATTTACAGAAAGAGAAACCCAACAGTTCCCCCCATGAGCAAGCACTTGGCGACAGCGGAAAGGAAAAACTCCCCTTTAACGGGAAGAAACCTAAGGCAGACCCCGGCTATGGGTGTGCGGCCATCTGCCTTGACCGGTTGGGTTGAGAGAGAGAAAGGGAAAGAGAGAGAGAGGGGGGGGGGGTGTACACAATGAAAGAGCAGCAACAACAACAACAATAGTCAGCAAGCAGCAGCAATAGCAGGAACAGCTAGCCGAGGGCAGAAGAAGGACGTCAGCACATCAGCATGGTCTATGGTTTATGGAGCTTCCTGTGGATCAGAAAGCACAAAGAACTCCGGGGAAGAAGTGAAGTTAGTAACATGCATTAATAGTAATAGAATACATAGAGATGGAGGAGAAGAAAGAGGAGCTCAGTGCATCAATGGAAGTCCCCCGGCAGTCTAGGCCTATAGCAGCATAACTAAGGGCTGATCCAAGGCGAGTCAGATCAGACCTAACTATAAGCTTTATCAAAAAGGAAAGTTTTAAGCCTACTCTTAAACATAGAGAGGGTGTCTGCCCCTCGGACCGAAACAGGGAGATGGTTCCACAAGAGAGGAGCCTGATAGCTGAAGGCTCTACCTCCCGTTCTACTTTTAAATACTGTAGGAACCACCAGTAAACCTGCATTCTGGGAGCGCAGCGCTCTAGTGGGATTATATGGTACCAAGAGTTCTTTTAGATAAGATGGTGCCTGACCATTAAGAGCTTTGTACGTAAGGAGAAGGATTTTGAATTCTATTATGGATTTTACAGGAAGCCAATGCAGCGAAGCTAAGATGGAGGAAATATGATCTCTTTTTCTAGTTTTAGTCAGAACACGAGCAGCTGCATTCTGGACCAGCTGCAGAGTCTTTATAGACCTATTAGGGCAGCCTGATAATATTGAGTTACAATAATCCAGCCTAGAAGTAACAAATGCGTGGATTATTTTTTCTGCGTCTTGTTGTGAAAGGATATGTCTGATTTTAGAGATATTACGTAAGTGAAAAAAGGCAGTCCTTGATATTTGTTTTATGTGGGAGTTAAAGGACATATCCTGATCAAAGATTACTCCCAGATTCCCTACGGTAGTGTTGGAGGCCAGGGTAATGCCATCTAGATTAGTTAAATCATTAGATAATGTGTTTCTAAGGTGTTTAGGGCCAAGCACAATAACTTCAGTTTTTTCCGAGTTTAGCAGCAGAAAATTGCAGGTCATCCAGGTCTTTATATCTTTAAGGCACACTTTGAGTCTAGATAACTAATTGGGTTCATCTGGCTTCATTGATAAATATATTTGGGTATCATCTGCATAACAATGGAAGTTTATGGAGTGATTTCGAATAATATTCCCTAAAGGGAGCATATATAAAGTGAATAATAAAGGTCCCAGAACAGAACCTTGAGGAACTCCGTGTCTAACTTTTACTTTTATGGAGGATTCATCATTAACATGAACAAACTGAAATCGATCTGATAAATAGGATTTAAACCAGCATAATGCAGTACCTTTAATGCCAATGAAATGTTCCAGTCTCTGTAACAGGATCTGATGGTCAACAGTGTCAAATGCAGCACTAAGGTCTAACAAGACAAGTACACAGACAAGTCCTTTGTCTGATGCAGTCAGGAGGTCGTTTGTGACTTTAGCCAGCGCTGTCTCTGTGCTATGATGCGCTCTAAATCCAGACTGAAAAGTCACAAATAAGTTATTGTTATCAAGAAAATCACATAACTGATTAGCGACTGCTTTCTCGAGAATCTTAGACAAAAAAGGAAGGTTAGAGATGGGTCTATAATTGGCTAAGACGTCTGAATCGAGAGTAGGCTTCTTAAGGAGGGGTTTAATTACAGCTACTTTAAAGGACTGCGGTACATAGCCAGTTATCAAGGACATATTGATTATATTTAGTAAGGAGGTGCTAATTAAGGGTACGACATCCTTAAAGAGTTTAGTTGGGATGGGATCTAAAAGACAATTCGAAGGTTTTGATGACGAGATTATAGAAGTTAGTTCAGGAAGGTCTATCTGAGAGAAACAGTCCAAGCTTAAATCAGTTTTGTGGCTGTTTCTAGGGAGCTTGATAAATCTGTGCCTGTTGAGAGGAGAGACTGTTGAATTTTATCTCTACTTGTTAGAATTTTATCATCAAAAAAGCTCATGAAATTGTTACTACTGAGAGCCCTTGGAATACTCGGATCAACAGAGTTATGATTCTTTGTCAGCCTGGCCAAGGTGCTGAAAAGAAACCTAGGGCTGTTTTTATTTTCCTCAATTAATGCTGAGTAATAGGCGGCTCTGGCATTACAGAGGGCCTTCTTATAAGTTTTAAGGTTTTCAAGCCAGACTATGCGAGATTCTTCTAGTTTAGTGGAACTCCAAATCCTTTCAGATTTACGAGACAGTTGCTCAGAAACAGTTGTTCAGAATTATACCACGGAGCTAATCTCTTATGCTTTATTATCTTTCTTTTTAAAGGAGCGATGGAGTTGAGCGTTTGCTGTAGAGTACCTGCAGCAGTGTCAACAAAATTATCAAATTGGGAAGGACTAAAATTATCATAAGAGTCCTCTGCGGTATTGATAGAAGGAATTGAATTCAGCGCTAATGGAACTGTTTCCTTAAATTTAGCTACAGCACTATCAGTAAGACATCTAGTGAAAACATTTTTGTCTAATGGTGTGCAATCTACCAATAACAATTCAAAAGTTATCAAATGGTGGTCTGATAAAATTGGATTTTGAGGAGAAACTATCAAATGTTCAATTTCTATGCCATAAGTCAGCACAAGATCCAGGGTGTGATTATGACAGTGAGTGGGTTTATTTACACATTGAGAGAAGCCAATTGAGTCTAATAATGAGATAAAGGCAGTGCAGAGACTATCGTTATCGACGTCCACATGTATGTTAAAGTCACCTGCTATAATTACTTTATCAGTACTGAGGACTAAGTTTGATAAAAACTCTGAGAATTCAGATAAGAATTCAGAGTACGGGCCAGGAGGACGGTACACTATAACAAATAGAACTGGCTGTACAGTTTTCCAGGTTGGATGGGAAATATAGAGAACAAGGCATTCAAAAGAATTATAATTAAATTTAGATTTAGGTCTAGGGCTGACAATAAGGCTGGAGTTGAAAATGGCTGCAACTCCACCTCCTCGGCCAGTATCTCGAGGAATGTGAGTATTAATATGACTGGGAGGAGTGGATTCGTTAAGGCTAACATATTCTTCATGAGCCAGGTTTCAGTAAGACAAAATAAAGTCTTGTTAAGCTCCTCTTCCCTTCGAGAAATGATTGCCTTTATTGCAGATAGGGCAGGTTTTATTTGTTTTTCTGTCAAGTACTCCATTGCTTGCAGTCTCTCCATGGCACACACTTCACTTCCTTCTTGCCCCCCGGAGTTCAGTCCAGGTGAAAACTGTTGCGGTGTCATTGCACCATCTATGGGATTTAGCAGCTAACTTGGAAAACAGTGTTGTGGCAAGACTGAAACATGTGAATTGATTCTTGGAATTTCTGAATCAATTGGGAATCGGCAGAGATAGAATCACAATTCTTATGTGAATCAATTTTTTTGTGCACATCTACTCAACAACATGAAAGGTTATGGCCATCTGTTTTATTTCAACTTTGATTCTGAGAAATTAAGTTTTTTTTGTCAGTTTTGGATGATAGCAGAGGTGGCTACATTAGCCTACCCATGATCCTCAGTGACTTTTAATAGTAAAGAGGCCAACTAAAGCTATGACATAACCTGTATTCATTATAACAATAGACATGCATTTCCTATACCATGGCATGTTATATTTAATATTTATTTGTTTTTGAATTACAAATGAATTATGGATTATCCAATGATACCTGGACTGTTTACACACTAACTTGCCTTTTGCCTTTTTAGGACAAAAAGCAAGTCCCCATCATGTAGATCATAAAATTTTAGGGTGGAGACTTTGGTTAAACTTCAGGTTATAGGGTTAAAGTAGTTATTAAACCGAGTAAACTTTACTTTGTTACATTGTTTTGGCAATATACTTGCTGTTAGTTTAGTCTTGACATGCTCATTGATGTGTTTTTAATTGTTGTTTTTGGACAACAACAGAGATGTACCCCATAATGTAAAGGAATGATATATCAGGCTTTGGGTATACTTGTAAGTAGGATCAGTTCATTGTTGGTTTGGCTCTGCACGAGATTTGCAGGACATAGTATATTTTCCTGTACTATGATCCAGAGAAATGCCTGGGAATTAACCTTTACATCATACACTTTGTACGTGTGTGCAGCAGAGCATCTCCCCGGATGGACAGCTGAATGGTTGTATGTGTGCTTACCCAGAACTGGGGCCTTGCTTCCAGACCATAACACAACATGCCAATGGGGATGAACCAGTACATAGTGGTAATGAGTACAACACACAAACACATAGGATTCCCATGTATACTGAGAGAACTAAAGATTAAAAAAACTATGTAATTACACAACACAGTTTTTGGAAATATTGCATGTGCTTCAGGATTACTTATCACCTGATATCTTCTATGAATAAATGAATAATATTCATAGAATTTATTTGTAGAAGATGCCAGGGCAGTCATAGTCAAGGTAGCTTCATCATCTAATGGAGCAGACACAGTAGTGGACAGACAAGTCCGCCTGAACAAACTCCTGTACAGAGGAGCAAATCCAGAGCTGAGGGGAGAAAGAGGTGAATGTGCCAACAAGTGTACCCTTACATACACATGCTTGGTGACTTTGACTCAGGTGATGTTGACGAGGAACCAGAGCCAGACAGTGAGATATTCGAGGACCTGGATGACTTGTCCACAATCACAATGGAGCAGCAGATCAGCATCATTGAGGTCAACCTCAAAGTGTCCCAGGAGCTGCTGCAGCAAGTGAATAGGAGTCTAGACACACTGGAAAAACACCTCCAGCTGGACCACAGAGGGGAGAATCATCTAGACTCAGTGACAGGGTTTAAAGACGTTCCTCCCTGTATGCATGTCTCCTCCTCTTGTGCCTTCTCTTTCTCCATGTCCTCCACAAATCTTTCTGGAGTTAGTACTGCTGTTGGACCGCCTTCAAAGCAGTACAGTCGCATACTGCACAGGGGATATCATTGGACAAAGAACCTAGAGGCCCAGCTTTTGAGCAGAGATTATGAACTCTTTAGCCAGGAAGAACCGGTTTTGTGCCTGAATCACTACCCAGCTGAACTGCTGCAGTATAAGCAGGACTGCTTGCTGGAACTTTCTTCAGCTTACATGACAGACAGCCTTTCAGAGGAAGCTGTCCATAGCTTAGAGGAGCCGAGCCAGTACAAATCAGCTCTGGACTACAGCCTTTTCAACATCCTCTCTGAGGAGAAACTGCAGGTATATGGTAGCCGTGATGGGTTTAATGTTTCTTGATATTCAGTTCACTCATACATATAATCCACCCGTTTAAATTTGATTAAGTCATGCTAAAGTTAAGTTATATTAAGTTATCCATAATTAAGGATGTGGCCGCACTGAGTGACAGGTGGGTGCCGTGAGTTCAGTTTTTGTAACACTTCATACAGTATAACAGCAGTCTGGGTGGATCAAACTGGATAATTTTTGTTGCTTTGACACAAAATACTGTTTTGTTTTGTTTTGTCACTCAAACTCAAACACTGACAAACCTCTGTGGATTTATAGCCCATCTTGCATGCTATACTTTGCATACTCTTAAAAACTGTTCAAATTAAAGAAACATGACACAAAATTTAATAGCACAGCTATTTTCTACAGTATGCTACATCTATATCTACTTTTAAAAACATTTTTGCTCAAAATGAGGACTGTAGATTTTGCCCCTCATCACTTATATTGTAAGTGCATTTGGACAAGATCTTAAAGGACCAGTGTGAAGGATTTAGTGGCATTTAGTGGTGAGGTTGAATATTGCAACCAACTGAATTCCCCCTTCCCTTCCAAGTGTGTAGGAGGACTATAGATCGTGGTTTGTTGACTCCAGTTTTGAAGCCTCAGGTTTGCATTCTGACTATCGCCATCTTGGATTTTTGAAGCCAGAAGTGACCATATTTGGACGATAGAGTGGAGCTGATTGAAACGCTAGCTGCTAGCTTTGTTAGCACAGTGCATTTACAGTCTTTCAATAACGGTAATGCTAATTTTTGCTAGAGAAAAGCAACATTTTGTTTTAAACCATTAAAACCATTTTTAAACCATTATTTACCGGAAAAACTCCTTCGAGTGTCTTTTAGTACAACCAAATGCTGAACAAACTAGTTTAAGTGACCAAAATATTACAATTAACTTTCATGAACTGAAAACATACTGAAATAGCGATGGCTATGGTTACACCATGATTACATTACCTAACCAATATTGTTGCTGTGGTAGCAACTTGCCTGTGACGGCACCCACCTGTCACTCAGTGTGGCCACATCCTTAATTATGGATAACTTTATATAACTTAACTTTAGCATGACTTAATCAAATTTAAACGGGTGGATTATATGTATGAGTGAAAATCATTGGTAGCCCATTGATACTAATAATTGTGCAGTGGTGTTCACAGCTATAGAATGAATATAGGGGATATACTGCACAAAATTCTACACACTGGACCTTTAACGCTATGTATTGTGAAATTAAAGGGTCAGTACAAAAAGGTCCAATGATTACAGAGTAAACATGTGATATGTCTCCTCCAGACATCCAGTTCACAAGATGTCACAGTGGAGGTGTGCAGGCCAGTAGCCAGTGGAGGTCCACTGTTGGACATTCTCAATACCAGTAAGACATTGATCTGTCATCATTCCAGGGTGGAATTATGAGGAAAATATTTGCAACCTGGTCTCAGTGTTTAACTAAAGTCAGTTCCTCTGTTTGCTTTTCTCTTAGAGTATGAAAGCTTTTCAAACAGCTGTGAGGAAACGGACACTGATCCTGGTGTTAGTGGAGGACAAGCACAATATACACCCAACACTATCCTGTAAGGAGACTGACATGGACCTGACATGGATGTGCTTCATATTGTTAAGTGTATTGAAACACCTGTGACTTTGTGCTTTAAGAATAATCTTTACTGTATGTTTACGCATACAAGGAATTTGACTCTGGTTTAGGAGCTCTTAATGTACTTTGGCTCAGCATACAATCTTCAGAAAGATATATAAGTATATATATATATATATATATATATATATATATATATATATATATATATATATATATATATATATATATATATATATATATATATATATATGAAACTGCTTCTTTGGACTGTAAATAGTATGAAGAAGTGCTGAGATAAATATTATATGATGAAAAGTAACATTATCTGATATACATAGGTGGTAGTTATGTAGGCTTAGTATATAATATAATATAATATAATATAATATAATATAATATAATATAATATAATATAATATAATATAATATAATATAATATAATATAATATAATATAATGTTTAGTTTACTTTGTAGGTATATATGTATGTACCACCAATTTTCCAATTTGTGGACGACTTGCTTTACCTCCTGAGCCACAGCCACCGCTAAGGAGTGGGTTGTTTGCAATCTTGTTAGCCAAACAAAGTTTAGAGAGAAAAAAGGCAGGTATCTCCTTGTAATCTACAGTTCTGTATCAGAGTATGGATGGTGACTGAAATAACTGGAGGGTAATAAGATGCATGCATGTATGTATGTATGTAAGGAGGCAATCCTCCATTTTGCTCTAGTTAGTTTCTCTTGCCCCTGGCTCACAGGTGTGTCTCACTGTCGATGCCTCATTTATTTCTTATATTAATCTAGATGCTTCTTTGCATCTTATTACTTATTACGAATGTATTAGACAAAATATGATCGACTGAGTCTTTTGGAGAAGAGATTAGATCCCAGAGAATATATTTACATATTGTGACTACTGTTTTTTATATGGTCCAATCCAGAGTAATATTTTCCTCACAATCTTTGTGTTTGTACAGGACTCAGTCAGACATGGCTCTGCTGTCTGAACTCTCCAGCATCAGATGCACTCCAGCTCAGCCTCCAGAGAAACCCCCTAGTATCAGTGGACGAGCTCTGCCCTTTAACAGTACCCCACATAGCACAGGTAAAGCCACACACTTAACCCACTGGAAACCTGCGCTTAAAGCTTTCATGAAAAATAATTAGGGCTACAGTTTGACTGCTAATATTTTTGACCTGCTGATAATAACAGGTGGTTACATGTATGTATTATATGTATATGAATCAAATCTCTAGAAAATTCAAATCAACATAAGGAATGCAAGGCTGTGCCAAATTGATGCTAGTATGATGAAATGTACTCAATGGATAACAATGAAACTTTCAATTCAAGTAGAAGAGACAGGAGGTTTCTCCAGTTACTCATGTTCTGTTTTGACTTACAGATGTACACCGGCCCCTGATGACAGGGTTTATTGAGGCCAAAGCCCCAGACTCCCTTGCCTGCAGCTACCTATGTTCAGATTATCTCAGGACTGTGAGTTTCATCACACCAATAGAAAACACAGTAAAGGTTCCCTTCACCCACTCATTCCATTCGCACGTGTGTGTTTCTTCAGATGACTCTGGATTGACCCAAATCAATCTAATGGGGGAACAAAGTGTTAACTTACTCATCTTTCACTCCAGCTACCATATTCCACAATATAGTCCAGACAGTAAGTACTTGGAGAGTTACCTATTTTTTATTCTTCAGACTGTGATTCAGCACATTCAATATGAAATTAATGAAATTATGTATACTGCATTAAAGTGCCAAGTCTCAGTTTTAATTTGAGTAGGTTTGCATCAGTATAGAAATAACTGTGTGGGAGATACACTAAAATCCTGTTAAACACATAGGGCCCAAAGTGTAGAAGTTCAAAAGCAATTGGACAGATACAACAAGATGATCATATTTAATATTTTGTGGAAAATCTTCTGCAGTCAATAACTCGCTGAAGTCTTGGACCCTCAGACATAAGGAGACGCTTTGTATCTTTCCTCGAAATGTTCTCTCAGGCCTTCACTACAGACACCTTCAACTCTTCCTTATTATGGGCAGAGGCCTTTAGTCTGATTTTCAGCAGGTGGAATGCAGGTCAAAGGGATTGAGATCAAAGGCTTATACTACAAAGCAAGTTCACCATACTCAAGATATCTTTTCATTTTCTTGCTTCACTGAACCTAATATTCGCCATCCAGAGAAACAGTACTACGAAGCTAGTTATCAACTAGCTCAGTCAACCCAGGGTTTTCTTATACAGCTACAAGCGCATTCATGTGAAAGAGGTGGGGCTGTTAATTACGAGCGGCGTCATCACAAACCATGATATGACCCAAACCATGTTACTGCCACCACCATGTTTCACAGATGGGATGAAGTTCTTATGCTGGAATGCAAAGTTTGCTCATCACCAAACATACTGCTTCTCATTCATCCACAGGACATTTTTCCAGTTGCTTCCTGGCTTGTCCATGTGGTCTTGAGCAAACTGTAGATAGCAGCAATGTTCTTTTTGGAGATAAGTGGCTTTTTTCCATACTACTCTGCCATGCACACCATTGATGATCAGTGTTCTGAACTCTTAGCTTATTTAGGTGATGCAGTTCAGATACCAGGTACCTGTGTGTAACTTCTGTTTAAGAGACAGCAAAAAGTCATATTCAAGAAAGTAAATGATAGTCTGTAATCATACAACAAAATAAGAAGATGTAGGACTTTTGTCAATGTCAGGATCTTGTAGGAATGATGACTCTTTTTTCCAGTGATCTTGTTGGAGTGTTGACAGGTTGTGATCTGATCCTCTGAAGTTAACTGTTCGGTATAAGTTACAGAAAGGGTAAAATACACACAATACTAATCTAGCTAAGTGTACTTATATACAAATGTGAGAATGTGTGTGTGTGTGTGTGTGTGTGTTGGGAAGACAACGGTAAGATGAGTGAGCACATGGCATGCCAACAATTTGGCTGATAAAGGGAACTACAGAGGTAAAAGGCCAGACCATGTGGTGTTGTAAACCACATGTGCTGCCTGAACCAAAGTTTGCAAAACCATGTTTTAAACCTTATAATTGTGTGGTTCTCTATTCAAAGCCAATCGGTGAATGCTAAAGGTGCCAGGTTAGGAAGAGTTAGTAGTTGCATGCAAGGCCTAGTTATTGGATGTACCCTGTGTTAAACATGCTAACATTAACCTAGCGGTGTGGCTATGCTGCAACCTGACTGAACAACAAGGACATCACAACAACAGTTCAATGTATAACCTTAGCCAAACCAATAGATTTACTGTACATTGATTACATTAAACATTCTTGCTTAGCTATGCTATGCTTCACTGTGTTGCTAGGCTATGCCCAGCTGTTACCAGTCCATGAAGGAAAGAGATGCTTTGTGGTGAGCTGCTTCTCAGCCGGTGAATCCGTGGATGAGTCAGGCTGAGAAGGCTTTGGCTCTGAAGTTGAAATTGCAGGCATTGCTGGGGAGACAGCACTCCAAAGGAGTGCAAAGGGCCCAGGTCACTCCTTTGTTAGAGTTAGCCTCTGTTTCGTGGCTCCTGTCCTTGTTAAACTAGCCGGCACACTTGTGTGGTAGCTGCTGGCACATGGGAACTTAGTTTCTGAGTCTTAGGCAGGCTCTCGCGTCTTCTGCTGTAAAGAAAAGACTGTGCGTGTCTGCTGTGAGCAGGCCACACAAGAGATCATAGAGCTGCTCCAGCAACTGCTGCTGGAGGTGTGAATTAGCAGGAAGCTGCTCCTTCAACAGCTGTGGAGGAGAGGAGCAAGGAGCTGCTCCAGCAGCTGGAGGAGACAGAGAAAGATAATAGTGGAAACCCTGGTTTTGATAACCTGGATCTGTGGGTGGGGCGTCACACTTTATGTGTGAACCCCCAGGGCTCAGGTTACTTAGGGTCTTGAAACATGTGGTAAACTGTGGCCCACATGTAGTCCCAACAATGGTCACCTCATTACTTACAACTCCACCTCAATCTAAATGGCAACTCTAAATCAAATCATAGCAACATGTAAGCTCTTTTGTGCTGAACCAATATCAAAATTATGCATAGCAGACCAAAAAAATTTTGTAGCCACATGTCCCTTGCATATTTGCACTATGTGTTAAAAGTGTTATATTTCTCACAAAGTTCTTTCTATACTGATGTCAACCTACTCACATTAAAGGTGAGACTTGGCATTTAGTGTACTATTCATTATTTTATTTCAAATTGAATATGCATAGAGCCTGAAGAACAGAAAATGTGTAACTGTCCAAATACTTAATGCCCTTCACATTTGGATATACTGTATGTTCTGTGTTGGTCGAAGAATATTTGAGAATATTGTGTATGACAAAAATTAGTTCTTTAAACTGACTCATATGTGCTATCCAAGTTTAGTCTTAGTACATTCCATAAATTCTAATGGACTTGACACTTTTCAGCCTCCACCTTTCAAGGTAGACTCCAGCAGTCCCCAGGGCTTCATCACAGCCAGCCAGATAGAGGGGCTGTTTACAGCTACTGAATCTCCCAGCACCAGCACCCGTGGATGCTGCAGAACTATGGAAGGACAGCAGAAACAAGAACAGGAAGAGGAAGGAGCAGTAGAATCTGAGCAGGAGCAGAGGGTCAAAGAGTGCAAAGGAGAAGAAAATAGAGAAGAGGAGAAGGGAGGAAAGCATGTTGTAGAGGGCAATGAGAAAGAGGAACATAGCTGGTGTGACCCACAGAAAGGTGAGAACCAACAGGCTGTACAAACAGCACCAACATGGCTGATGAAGTACTGTGTGTAGGACTCCTGCAGCACAATGTGTCACTAGAGAGTAATGCTCTGCAGCATTGAACATTTAAGAATAATAAGAAACATGAGTGATGACGATCAGAGGGGCAACTGAAATCTGATCTCGTGCTGCACACACAGCATGACTACTTTTTCACACAGCAACAGGGCACAGTACAAGGCTTTATTGATGAGGTATTGAAGGTGTGCTGGTTCTTACAAAACTGCAGTAAAAGAGAATGATGTCTCATTTTAAAAATGCATTTTGATGAATGATACTGTAATCACTAACCTTGGTCAGTGACAAATACATTTCGTATCTTGTACAGTAGCTGCTTCACAATAAAAGCAAGTCATCAGGTGAATGCTTTTAATGTGAAGCAGCAGCAGTAGGAAATGTTGGGTTAGTATTAGCAGTAACTTAATCCAGCTCTTATACAGCTGTAGGAGAGTGAACAGCAAGCTTAAAGGTTGATGTCA
Organism: Euthynnus affinis; assembly: GCA_029490765.1. Classification (NCBI taxonomy): domain Eukaryota; kingdom Metazoa; phylum Chordata; class Actinopteri; order Scombriformes; family Scombridae; genus Euthynnus; species Euthynnus affinis. The sequence continues at coordinate 147,579 of JARJJI010000030.1, forward strand.
GTTAAATAAAATTAAAAACATTACAAAAATGATAAACTAATTATGAACACTACTATATAAAATAAACACATTTAACTACAAAAAGGAACTTGACTTAACTCTAAAATATTGACATATATTTAAAAAAAAAAATGCAATATGTTTAGTATAATTTCAATCACAGCCCCTCTCACTACTAGAAACATGTTAAAACTGAAGATTTTAGTTTAAAAGCTTGCCATCAAGTCTGGAAACAGTCAACTATTCCTCATGCAATGCTACTTTATTTATTTATTCCTGTATTTCTTTAGAAAGATGATAAACAGAACTGACCAGCCTTGGATGGTTGTGGTCATTGAGCCCTCCAGACTGATTTGACCCTTAAGGGAAAATATTTCCTGAAGCCATACTACGAGAACATGCAAATGCACTTATAGCTCAGGGGCACTATACATAAAAATAACAATAATAAAACTTAAATCTAACAGAAGAATCTTTGAATTCAGTAGAAGATTGTTTCCATTGTGTTTTTTGGAGCTTTATGCATTTGACTTTGCTTTACAGATGTGGGATCAGAAGTGGAGAAGGAGAAGGATAAAGATGATATTGAGGACAGAAGGAAGAAAATAATAGGATTATCTGGCAATGGTGAAGAAGTAGGAGACAACACCTTTGTTAACATTAGTAAGCAAAAAAACATGACAGTGTAACAAATCTTGAACCATGTGACCTTCAGTTTCATTGGGAATAGTAGTGCAGTGTGTGTATTATTGGGTTGTAGGTGTTCAAGTCTTGGATTGATGTGTCAATGCAGGTGAGCTTGGTGCAGATACAGTGGCTGCAGATCCAGAGGGCAAGATAGAGCTCAGTCCTCATTTATTGGAGGACACCAACAGGTGAGTGACAGCAGCTACAGTGTTTGTTACATGTTTGCCAGAACCCCTATCTACTCATGACCCTCCAGCCCAAATATGAATGGCCCGACACAGGGAGTAGCAGAAGCATTAGCAGTGAAGTCAAATGCTGACGGTACTGCTGAATGATTATAGATATACTGCTAGTATCACACTGTGAAATTAAAAGAGCATTTGACAGACTTCATCCTTGCTTATTTGTTAAGTAAGAAGTAACGAGTAGAAACATCTTACAATAAGAACTAGAAAATGCAGCTGAATTAAATTGTAAACCATTGCTTAAAATGTAGACATCTTAAATGTATTTTGCTTGAAAAAGCTGAAAGCCCACATCCACTACACTGCTGAAAAACCTGGAAGATGAAAAATGTGAATGGCATAATTTGAAGCTGAACTGCATCACCTAAATAAGCTAAGAGTTCAGAACACTGATCATAAATGGTGTGCATGGCAGAGTAGTATGGAAAAAAGCCACTTATCTCCAAAAAGAACATTGTTGCTATCTACAGTTTGCTCAAGACCACATGGACAAGCCAGGAAGCAACTGGAAAAATGTTCTGTGGATGGATGAGACCAAAATCAAACTTTTCAGCTTGAATGAGAAGCAGTATGTTTGGTGATGAGCAAACTTTGCATTCCAGCATAAGAACTTCATCCCATCTGTGAAACATGGTGGTGGCAGTAACATGGTTTGGGTCTGCTCTACTGCCTCTGGACCAGGACAGCTTGCAATCCTTGAGCTATAAGTTCTGAGTTGTAGCAGCAAATTCTACAGGAAAATGTAAAGGTATCTGTCTGTGAACTGAAGTTCAGGAAGTGGGTCATGCAGTAAGACCATGACCCTAAACATGCAAGTCACTCTGCCACAGAATGGCTAGAGCAGAAGAAAATTAATGTTTTCATGCGGCCAAGTCAAAGTCCTGACCTCAATCCTATAGAAATGCTGTGGAAGGACCTGAGGCAGACAATTCATGCAAAAAAGCAACCAACATCCCTGAGTTGAGACTGTTTTGTAAGGAGGAGTAGGCTAAAATTCCTTGAGGCTGACATACAGGGCTGATTAACAGTTACCAGAGACATTTGGTGGAGTTATTGCTGCAAAAGGGGGTGTCACACCAGTTACTGAAAGCAAGGGTTCACATACTTTTGCACAAATATGTAAGACTAAATAGTTCCTCAACAAATAAATAAAAAGTTTATTTCTGCATAGATATGACCTAATATATGATCAGATTTTTATACATCCTTAAACTGGATAAAGGGAATCCAATAAACAAATAAAACAAAAACATTAGAGACAATTCTAATGGCTTCACAAACTTTCAAACAGCACTGTATGCACCAAGATGGTAGGTACACTTGGAGAAGCCCACATAGTCCATGTGCCTTAGACCTACCACGTTACACTGGTTGTTGCACTTGTGCAAATAAAATAGGACCCAAACTATTAATTATAGAAGACATATTTTTGGCAATGCGTCTTACTGTGCTATAAGCTATATTATTCAGTTCAATTCAATTCAATGTTTCAATTCAATTTTATTTGTATAGCGCCAAATCACAACAAAAAGTCATCTCAGGGCACTTTTACATGGAGCAGGTCTAGACCATGCTCTTTAATTTACAGAGAGAGAGAGAAAGAGACCCAACAATTCCCCCCATGAGCAAGCACTTGGCGACAGCGGTAAGGAAAAACTTCCCTTTAATGGGAAGAAACCTAAGGCAGAACCCGGCTCTGGGTGGGAGACTATCTGCCTTGACCAGTTGGGTTAAGAGAGAGAGAAGAGGGTGGGGAGTTGGGACACAGTGAAAGAGAACAGCAACAACAACAACAACAATCAACAACCGATACAGGACTAGCAGCAACAACAGGAACAGCTGGCGAAGGACAGAAGGACGCCAAAATGTCAGCATGGTTTATGGGGCTTCCTGCAGATTAGAAAGCACAAAGAACTCCGGGGGAAGAAGTCAAATTAGTAACATACATTAATAGTAAGAGAATACATATAGATAGATTATGGATCATATTATTCAGTGACCTGGGAAGACAGGCCACCTCCCTTCTTGCTCATGCCTCAGTGACATCTATCTGCTTGGTTTTGACCTTAAATTAATAATTCAAGGATGATTATTATCACAGTAATTTAACTATTGTGTTCTCCTTTTTCAGAGCTCATTCAACACTCGATGATGTGTTGCAGGGCTTTCTAGTGGAGGGCATTAGGGGGAGCCCAGGACCAAGTAAATGGATCAGTACAAAGTGAGTACCAAGCACACACAAATGCAGCTGGAGGTTGGTTAAGGTGTCCCTGATAAGATTTCAGAACATGTTCACTTTTTTCAGTTTATTCTGACAGGGAAAGACAGTCACAGGCATTAAGTGATACCACTGTGGGTCAGCCTGCGCTGTGCATCCTGGCAGAGAGCCTCTCTGGCTGGCATTTCAGTGATATTAGTTCATACTGGGGCTCCTGCCTGTTGTTGCTTCTAGGTGGAGATTTGGTGTTGTTATTTGCTGACAGTTTGGAGGTTTGTTTCTTGAAGTGTGTTTGGCTTGTTTGGGGAACTTGATGTCCTTTGGAGGGATTTTCTTCACTTGGAGCAGTGACAGTGAGGGTTTATAATAATAATAATAATGATAATAATACTGAGTAATCAGAGTAATCAATAAAAAACCCGTCCTCTGTATGTGATTGACAGAGAAGGTGCCCCAACCAGACCATGCTATGCCTGTCAGAAAGAAACATCACATATTATTTATTTATTTTTAACAATTGAGCACACACTTCTTAATCTGTTTCTGACTAAACTAAATATAAATTAAATTTATAATGAAATGATGATAGAACATGCGCAGCAACGAGCAGCAGCATAGTCGGATAACTCTTTACTTTACTTTTTTGTCAATTGAGGATGAGTATCATCTCAGGATACTTTTACATGGAGCAGGGCTAGACCACGCTCATTAATTTTCAGAGAGAGAAACCCAACACTTCCCCCCCAATGAGCAAGCGCTTGGGGAAGAAGTAAAGTTAGTAACATGCAAAATACATACAGATGGAGAAGAGGAGAGAGGAGCTCAGTGCATCAATGAAAGTCCCCGAGCAGGCTAGGCCTATAGCAGCATAACGAAGGGCTGATCCAAGGCGAGTCTGGTCAGACCTAAATATATGCTTTATCAAAAAGGAAGATTTTAAGCTTACTCTTAAACATAGAGAGGGTGTCTGCTACCAGCTGGAGAGTCTTTATAGACCTATTAGGGAAGCCTGATAATAATGAGTTACAATAATCCAGCCTAGAGGTAACAAATGCGTGGATTATTTTTTCTGCATCTTGTTGGGAAAGGATATGTCTAACTTTAGCTATATTGTGTAAGTGAAAAAAGGCAGTCCTTTAAATTTGTTTTATGTGGGAGTCTTTAAGGCATGCTTGGAGTCTAGTTAACTGATTGGATTCATCTGGCTTCATTGATATATATATTTGGGTATCGTCTGCATAACAATGGAAATTTATGGAGTGTTTTCGAATAATATCCCTAAAGGTAGCATATACAAAGTGAATAGTATAGTTCCCAGAACAGAACCTTGTGGAACTCCATGTCTAAATTTTGCTTTTATGAAGGATTCATCATTAATATGTACAAACTGAAATCGATCTGATATGAATTAAACCAGCATAATGCAGTTCCTTTAATGCCAATGAAATGTTCCAGTCTCTGTAATAGGATTTGATAGTCAACAGTGTCAAATGCAGCACAGAGATCTAACAAGACAAGTACAGAGACAAGTCCTTTGTCAGATACAGTCAGGAGGTCATTTGTGACTTTAACCAGTGGTGTCTCTGTGCTATGATGCGCTCTAAATCCAGACTGAAAAGCCTCAAATAAATTATTGTTATCTAGAAAGTCACATAACTGATCTCAAGGATTTTAGACAGAAAAGGAAGGTTAGATATGGGTCTATAGTTGGCTAAGATGTCTGAGTCAAGAATAGGCTCCTTAAGGAGGGGTTTAATTACAGCTACTTTAAAGGACTGTGGTATACAGCCAGTTACAAAAGACATAATGTAAGAATCATGTTCTTTGATTTTTCAAGTGCATTCAAATCCATCCAACCCTTCATACTCAAAGACAAGCTCAGAGAGATGGGAGTGGATTCCTCTTTTGTTTCCAGGATCACAGATTACCTGACAGTAAGGCCACAGTTTGTCAGGTTGGGGAACTGTGTTTCGGAACAGTAATGAGCAGCACGGGGGCTCCACAGGGGACTGTACTGGCTCCATTCCTGTGCACATTGTATACCTAAGACTTCAAATACAACTCTGAGTCCTGCCACATCCAGAAATACACGGATGACTGCTATTATGGTGTGTATCAGGAATGGAAAGGAATCTGAATACAGGGATCTAATAACAGCCTTCAGTGTCTGGAGTCGGAAAAACCACCTTCAATTGAACACCTCAAAAACAAAGGAAATGATCGTGGATTTCCACAGGTCTAAGCCGCCTCTGGAGCCAGTGACAATCTGTGGGGTGGACATTGAAGTGGAGTACACCCACAAATAACTAGGGGTCCTTGTGGGTGACAAGCTGGATTGGTCCCCTAATACTGATGCTCTCTACAGGAAGGGGCAGAGCCACCTGTTCTTCCTGCGGACACTGAGGTCCTTTGATGTGTGTGTGGTAATGATGACCATCTTCTACCACCCGGTGGTGGCCATTACACTCTTTTTTTGTTGCATTGTGCTGGGGAGGCAGCCTTACAGACAAAAACAAACACCAGGACTTGTATAAAACTTGCTGTGGTCATTCCAGGGGCCCTAATTATTAAAAACCCAAAGGCGCTCTTAACAGGTCTAGTTAGGTGGAACTCCTAAAGATAAGTGTCCTATCAGTCCTAAATGTAGGACTCCTACATTTTTGATCTAAGAGTAATTCATAAAAAGTTAGCGCTAAAAGCAGCTCTTAAGTCTTAAGAAGTTACAGGAAGCCTGGAGGACTTGGCGCACACATATATCTGGTAAATTAGCTCCTGCAATCAGTTTTATCAAAAAATGGGGAATCCAGTCAGCTCACCAACAAATTGAAACTCTCTAACGACAAAGGAGCTGATGGTTTGTGCAACACTCTGCTACTGGCAAACTGGAAAAATGCAGTCTGTAGGGCAGATTAACTTGCCGTATCTATCAGAATTATTTATAAAACTATAATACTCTTCAGAATACAAATTGATCTTAAATCCTTTAAAGGTTCTATATGTAGGAATCAGAAAATCCTTCTCATTAGTGACATCTGTGGCCGTTAAATGAGATGCAGTCAACATTCTGGTGACAATTGCAGGTGATGTCTTTTTCCTCTCTTACACTATGTTGTACTCATAATTATATAAAAGATCTCTAATGTTGTGTTTTGCAACATGTTTCAGCAAAGCATCTCTTACTGACAATCTGTCAGTTCCCCACCCCCCCACCATACATAGATGCTCCTTCTGCACTGCGGTCGCTGGCTGGTGAGATCTAATCTGCACCTACCACTATGTTGAGGAAATAATGGTGTTTATCTGTGTATGTTTGGCAGCTTGTCATTGAGGGGGTGTTTTGTGGTGAAATGTGTAGTAGTTGACAAAAGTAGCTAGCTGTCTCATTAGCTAGAGAGTTAATATCTGCAGGGTGTTGCTAGTCAGGTAGCATCATTTTTGTTGTGTTGTTATAACAGTGGTTTGTTGATGTTGTTGGAGAGAGGCAAGGCACTCGGGAGCATGCAAAAACGTCACTTCTGTTGGAATCCAGCCTGGGTCCTTCAAATACAAATCTGTCCAGACAGGAAGGTCTTAATTTTTACGTTATACTACTACCTGTTCACTCATTGGCAACAAAAAAAACCCCATTAAATATAAAAAACATTAATACATGTAAATTGCTTCACAAATCTACATATAGAACCTTTAAGTGTATGTTACTCAACAGCCACAGTAAATATATAAAGCTGATTTCCTCGATTCTGTAAATTTACACATCAAAAGATGAAGAGCTTTTTCATCTAAAAAAAACAAACCCAACACTAAAGCAACAAGCAGATGGTGTTTGATGGTCGAAATGAATGATATCTTTCCATATATCTTTCTTTATCCTTCTATTGTTTCTTTCTTCATAGTTTTATTTCACATTCACTAATAGTGAGTAGGTGCATTGATGAAACATGTCATCCACAGCAACAGGTTAAACTTCGCCCCTTCTGTTAGTTTAGGAGTTCTCTCAGTTCCTCACTAAAAGTTGTTTTCAGCAGCTTTGTGAATTAGGAAACTCTTGTAAGACTCCCAGTAGAAAGACAAAACACCTTGTGAAAATGGCTCCTGGTCCTCAGGTGATTCATCTAATTGATTTTGGCAATCATTTTAGCAATTTCTTCTTGGCCTCTCAGAATAGCAACAAAATATGCACAGCGTATAATTTTAGTTTTGTTGTCTGCTTGATACCTCTATATTGAAGAGTTGTTGCAGTCTTGAAATGTCATGTGGATATGTACTGCACAATATACAATATAACATAGTGCTTCCTATGACTAGGTGTGAGGTGTTTCAGGGGCAGACTGGTGATGGAGGAGAACCTGCACACAGAGTAACAGCCTGAAAACACTGTCAGCTGGTAAATTTTAAGATTTGTCTTGTTTCTTTTTCCTAAAATAAGATAGTCTCTTACATACAGTTTATTTGTGAAACTGTAGGCAGAATATAACTGTTCACATGAAGACATCTTTGACAGATGTAAAAACCTTTGTTTAGACATGCGTTCTGCTCCACCAGTCATTCCAAGTTTCCCAGACTGTCACACCTGATAAAATAAACCACACTAAAATAAACGAAAATAAACATCAGTCAGCGCTCTCTGCCTTTAAACAAACAGCACTGTTACAAATTAAGTGCAAGGTAAACATACTAAATTAATATCATACACATATTGCACATGCTTGTTTCTGTTTTTTAGCTTTACAACCTACAATAAAAGTTAAGGCAGACTCATTTTATAAAATTGTTTTAAAAAAGTGCAATACTTCAGGGTGTTGCACCCTTATGTTACCCAACCAATTAATTCTTCAGTTGATTACATTATAGCAACATGGAGGCAGCACACAAAGAACAAAGGAAAAATAGATAAGTTGATTTCACATCAAGCGGACACTGAAGTAACAGTTGACAGCAGCAGCCCTTAAGGCATGTTTAGCTCACAGAGGTTGTGGCAGAATCATATGGGTAGGGTTGAAGTGAAACATTTGAAACCCTCAAGTCAGCTTAATTATTTATGACCCACTACACTTGGCTAGTAGTAATGCTAATACCATATTTAAAGGTCAGATCTAACAGTACACTCACCTGAATAAGTCATTGAATTAATTATTTACAAAATACTGTTTTTCTCTTTTCTTTTGTTGTGACATCACAGTGACTGGCGGATCTGAAGTTTCATCAGTGCCACTTGAGTACAAGGGGACCAGACTCTTCATCCAGCAAACAAATCAAAGGAAAATGTTGTGTTTGTGTGAAAACGCAGATTAGTTTTGTTATTAGTGTATTTCCAAGGATATTTTGTTTGTAGTGCACTGTTGCTAGTTTGCCATTTTCAAGAAAGGTTGTGATTCTGTCAATTTTTAGAATTTTACTAAAACAGCTGCTGAAGGTGTGAATAAAGTGTTCATACTGTATTGTTGCTATCTTGGCCTGGGCTCCCTTGAGATTACCATTTCTCTTGAGAGAGGTAATCTGTATAGGATTCACCTGATTAAATAAAGGTTTATTATCACTATGATTATGATGATGATGATGATTATTATTAATAATAATATTAATAATAATACAATTTTTATTCAGTTCGTATTCAGAAATCATTTTGATTGACACAGATCATTTCTCTAAAAGCAGGTAGAACTCACACTATCCCAGAGGTCTGATTGAGTCACCAGGTTCCAACATTAGAGGCATTTGAGCTTAACATCTCCATGTAATGAGGACAAACAAAACATTGTATACAAAAGTGTTTATTTTACTTTGTGCTGTATAAGACTATGAGGATAAAAGTGATATACAAAGACACCAATCAATTTTATAACAATGCCATCCCAATGCCAATCATACTACACACCTGAACTCTCACAACATGAACTCTCACATTTGTCCATAGATGTGAAGGTGAATATGAATGTTCGAGACCATGCTAGCCAAATGAATGGCATTAAAGGCGAGCTTTTCTTGACTTTGTACTGAACTCCTTTTACAATGTAGCAGAAAGCCAAGAGGTTGTGTTAAGCAGCACAACAAGCTAATGAAGCTGTAAACGGCAGTACATGTCTGCAAGTGGTGTCGGTGGGGTGAAAGGACATGTCACCTAGTGCAGCAGTGTGGCTCACTGATGTATTTAGTATTTATTTATTAGTTTTGGGACAACAATGAAGGTCTACAGCACAGAGGAATAAGATATATCAGACTTTGGATACACACACAATACTTTAAGACGTTACAATGCAATACGTTAATAGATCAATTCATTGTTGGTTTGGTTCCAAACATGACAAATACATATATATCCCTTAAGACAAAACCCTTTGACTGATATCATTTTGTTGTATAATATAGGTATATCTGTGTCACTCACATGCAACACTAGATGCTTGATCTTTCAGTGAGCTCACCCTTTATAATCCAGCAGCCAAATCCAGCACACACACACATTATCCACAGTCTCCAGTTGTTGATCCATCTTATATCACAAGGTGAAAGTGGCCTTTCCTGTCAGGCTCAACTACAGAGAGGTGCTGCAGGACCATCAGCTTGGCATCACTCACCTTCATTTTCAACTGCTTCATTTTCTGCACACTGAGGGAGCCACTGCAGGACATGAGGAGACAGGAAGACACTGTTATACAGACCTTTACTGTAATGGAACTAATACAGTTGAAAAATTGGTGAGAACATGAGCAGCACTACTAAGAGGAAAATGAGTCATGTTAAGTATTATACTTGTCTATTTTTTGTTTATCAGCGATGAGAGAGTCACACAACATGTAATACAATAGTGAATGTGCTATAGGACAATGATGGTTATCCATCTTCCACAAGGAGTTAAAACCTGTCTAGGAAACCATGCTGAGTCATTTTCAGTCTGACCTGAGTTTTGTCATTCGGCTCAGATTCAGTTGTCTCTGTTTGGAGATGTTTCAGCATTTCTTTGAGCTGTTTTTTTGTCTCAAATCTTTACATCACTGCTCTGATGCTCGCAGTTTTTCTGACCGCTGAGCTCCTGCCATACTCCATGTTACCATGACAACTGTCAATGTGAGTTGTCATGTCTTTAGCTGTAGGATAACTACATAAAAGAGTTTTTAATAGGTGAGAGCTCAACAGTTTTTTTTTAATGTTTGGAAGTATAGACTCATAAAATGCACTTAATGTAAATGTTTCCCTTTTTTAAAAAAAAATAAAAAAAATAAAAAAAAAAGTGGAAACATTTAAAATGCACAATAACCAAACCACTAATCTACTAAACTGCTGTGGTGGATGTGATTTTATGTGCTATGACTGTGTGATGCTTTCATATCTTGTTTTATGTAATTATTTTTACGTTGGTCTGTGATTGTTAGCAACTGAGGTGTGATGTGGTACTGAACTGTGCAGTGTTAACTATGCTACCACTGAAAGTTATGAAGAAAAAATAAGCCTAAATTTCTCAGTAAGGGGTGAGATCTTTTTTATCTTTATGAATCAGCAGGCTATGAATAAGAGGTCAGACATTGCCTCTATCTCTCCTAAGGCTGTCCATGGTTCTAAAACACTCATCATCACAGGTGTATCGCTTCAGCTAACCAGTTTACCTCTGAAGTTGAATAAATGTATTAATTTGTTTTTAATCGATGGTGAACTCATCTGCTACCATGTTGTGATGCATGTGTGCATGTCTATAAGATCATGTAGTGATAGCAGTGCACTCCTTAACATAAAGTTATATATTCTTACATCACCTATATGTTTGATGTTATGTTTGCTATATATGTATTTGTAATGTAAAAAACAAAGACCACCTCATTAGGACTGGAAAAGTTGCAAACCAGGTTAAAAATCTTACAAATTGGCAAACAACAAACAAACTTTTGAATACTTTATTATCAGCACTCATATAGAGTGATGTTCTCTAAGGATGAGCCAATTTATTCTGATCAATGTGTTACATGTTTTATTCTTCAGTAACCTCTCCTCCACCACACTCACTGCAGATGCTCTCACACCTGTTGTTTTTGCTGAAATGCTGCTGCAGCTGCCGGTAGAAGACATTGAGGTCAGCCAGTTTGATGTTGGAGCGTATGCTGAGAGGAACCTTCTCCAACATAGCTTCACTCAGCTCCTCATATTCATAGCCTGTTGACACAAAGACAGAGAGTTCAGCCTAAAAGTTCAACTCAGTCAACAGGAGGAGGAATATGCAAAACTGCATAAGTACACTACAATTAAATTGACAGTGGAAAATAATGTGCCATTATATGTTGATCTGACCTCCAGTTCATGGAAAGCGCTTTAATATACATTAGAATGGCAGGAAAAATGGTAAGTGGGCAACAGAACATCTACAGAGGTCTCTCATCAATCATATATGATAAGGGTACAGCTATACTGCACCCAAGCTACAGATTGTTATACGTCTTCACCTACCCCAGAAAATAAACCTTTTCAGTCAGCTCACTTAGTCTGAGAGATTTTTATTCATGTCTTTTATGTTGTCAGTCTTTTATTGATGGTCTTTTGATCTTTTATTAGCTGCTTCCACAGTCTCTCAACAAAGCATACAAACAGTCTGAGTAGTACTGTTAAGATCTGGTGAAAGATTATTGGAGTGTAACAGGGATCTGGTTCTTTTTGCAACCAACAGGTGAGAAGAAAGTCATTGAACATAATGAACCTGTTTGAGTGGAATTGAATTCTTCAGGACATCTAAGCACATCACCTGCCTGTTAAACTCTGGAACTGTTTGCTGCTGTTATGTACAGCTTTCATTAAGCGCCAGGAGCTCAACGGTCCCTGGCACTTTCGGTGCAAGGAACATTTTGTTTTTGTAAAGATTATTAGGGCCTAAGCACTGAGTGGTGCGAAACTAAAAGACACTGAAACTGCCTCTTGAAACTGAAATATTGTATCTGAAGGAATTATTATTATCATTAGTGACACGGAGTATCGCACAAGTCACTACGCTCCATAGCTATGCAATAGCACACATTTAAGATGGTAACTTAACGGGAGGTGCTGCTGTAGTACAGCTAGCTGCTTAGTCTGTGTGTGTGACTGGGTGATTTCGGTGGTTGAAGAAGTTATCCGATCCCTTTGTGAAGCAAAGTATCTCACATTAACGCCAAAAAAGAGACTGTGTGAGGTTGTGGTAGATCTGTGCTCTGCTAAGTAAATTTAGTCTTTCTGTCAAAGGAGTCTGGTGTATTTGAACGGCAGTGAGGCTCAACGGCCAAACAGGTAGATGATATCACAGATTAAAACTGACCGTAAATACTGTTAGTGTAGTAACGTAATGCTGCTGGTTGAAGAAGTATTCAGATTATTTTATTACTAGTAAAAGTCCACTGTGAGAAATCCTTTTCAGTGAGATAAAAAACTCTTCTTTTACTGTTCATATAAACACCTGACTGTTACACACCCGGAGAACTACGTATATATTGCTTCATATCTATATTCTACTATCTATTGGACTATATACATACAGTCAAGCCTGAAGTGATTCATACCCTTTGCGGCAAATTTTGTCTTAAAGTTACTTTTATTCAAGCGTATTATTTTGACTGGAAAATAAAAGCTGAGAAATATTTATTTCCACAATGATGCTTCTTTTACATCCTCTTATTATCTTCTGGTAGACGCCTGTGTCATTTCACATCAAGAAAAATCTATCTATCTATATATATATATATATATACAGTGCATATATATATAGTCATATATATATGCACTGTACACAGAAAATAATAATTTACCAATTTACACAGTGTCTAATAATCCTGAAAATTCAGAGCCGTGCCAACAGCCCTCCAGTATTAATACCACAGCTGCTGCTGCATTTTTAGGGACTGAGCCCAAAGGTCGAGGATCCCATTGTTTTTCATATGTTTGTTTGTTTGTTTCTTTATTATTACGATACTTAAAGGTCCACTGTGTAATATGTGTGGCATTTAATGGCCTCTAATGGTGAGGTTCTAGCTATTTTTTTTTTACAGTCTATGGGTTCTAGATTGAAGCACTCCGCTGCTCACCCCTCCCCTACCTAAGACTTTGGAAAGGTTCCCGAAGCCACGGTGGCCTTCAGGGACAAGAAGCTATTTGCTGAAAATGTCATTGTCATGGTCTTCCATTTCTTATTATTCCTCTTCTGTACAAAATTTAGGTGTGTAAAACTGTGAAAATTTTCCCATAGGAAATGAATGGGGGGGGCAATTTCAAGCTTCAACTACTTTGCCATGCTTTGAGCTATAGACTTCTTTCAGACTTTAAAATGTTCACAAGGTTGTCAGTTATTAAACTTGTATTCAACTTTTTGATATCACTGATACTTTTTAATCTGTGACTTTTAAAGTTTCATGCCCGATTTTGGATAAATTTTGAGTTTAACATGAGTGTGTAATGTGTGGAATGTTCAGAGCTAGAGTGGCTGACATCATTGCTAGAGTGGAAGGGGCTGTTTAATTTTTCCTGAACAATTTCTGGATAAATCGTCCTTTCAGCCACATATTTTGGTCTACACAAATATTTTTTTCCACAGCAAAAAATTGCTTTCAGCAATAACACACTGTTCTTTTGTTCTTTCTGTTCAGTTATTAAATGTTTAGCGTTTTGGCTAATAACTCATGAACGGTAAGTCCTATCAAAAAGCTTTTTGGTCAGGATGTTCCTTGGATGATGATGATTAGAATGATATAGGCCACGCCCATTTGCGTCTACAAAAATTTTCCGTCATTTTGTTTTTTTTCCATAAACATATATTTTGCCTGTGTCGGCACATATTTCATCCAATCTTCACGAAACTTGGTACATACCATATTTAGAGGACCCAAACAAGACTAAGTCTGCATTCACACCAAATCTGGTGGTGCGGCGAAAACTCTAGTCGTCCCACTCATTTGAATGGGGGTAGTGCGGCTCACCTGCGGCCATTTTGGCCGCTGCGGCGCCACACCGGACTGAGTCAACTTTTGGAAAACCACAATCCGATGTCTCGCTGCGGTGGCCAATCACGCAGGTCGACAATTAGACCAGAAGAGGAACTTTGTTTATTTACCATGTATCATTGTAGCATTTCAGCGTTCTGCTTTAGACTGAAGATGATTAATTGATATTGAATCGATATTACTTTATTACGAAGATTATGGAGGAGTGACTCATTGCTGCTGTGAATAATTTCCTAGAGGTGTACAATGGTATGAGTGCTTCTTCTTCTTCTTCTCTTTTGTTGTTTCATGGCGGTTGGCAAACTATTTTCATACTTTCAACTAATTTCATACCTTCTGGACTGAGAGGGTTAGCAGATTATTAGCATTATACAACGTGACGTCACACAAATGGCCCATGTAGTCACATGCCCACAAATCCGCATTGACCCACGGCGATTCGCCACACCGCCGGATCTGGTGTGAATGCAGCCTTATTCATTTGTTTTCAGATATCACTTACCGTTTGTCTGTTATTGGCTAACAAACTTTTGGAGGCGTGGCCTAATGCACTTAATGGCTGATAACTCCTCAATAATGAATTGGATCGCGACCAAATTTGGCCCCACCTTGTGGCCATTAGTGAAATACCAACATACAACTTAAGTTCCACATTTCTTAATTTCAACCTTCCATGGTGACCAAATTCAGCAAAATTGTACAGATGGGGATACTGAACAAGTGTGTGGTATTTGATACAATTTCACCTGTAGGTGGCGCTACAATTTTTTTAACAATTGCTGCTCAAGCAGAAATTTGCAGTGGAGGTAGCAATAAGAGGAATAGCAGCAGCCAGCAATGGCAGCGGCTGCATCTGGCAGTTTGTGGTGGATGTGTCTGGCAGTTTGCAGCTCCCACATGCAATTTCTTATGAAATTGTTAAATTTTCTAGTTATTATATATTATTTTGCCGTTCTTCGTAGTGTAACTAGTCCTACACGATTTGTCGTATCAACTTTGTTTCAATGTCAAATTGTACATCCCCATAAGGAGATATGTGCTATTACTTTTCTCATCTCTAACATATTCCATTGATTTTATATAATTTTTAAAAAAATTAAAATTTATAATGGAAAGTCAATAGGAGCAATGTTTGAAAGCTCATATCTCAAGAAGTAAAAGTGCTAAAGTGTTCAAACTTAATTAACACGTGGCCCATATGCAAATTCTTCACATATTTTAAAATGGGATCTATAGCACCACCATGTGGTCAGTTATTACATGTTTTACATTTTGGCTTATAACTCATGAACTGTTAGGCGTATTCAAACAATTTTTGCAGTGTGTTCCTTGGATGGTCCCAATATACTGATATAGGCCACGCCCATTTGTGTCTAAAAATTTTTCCATTGTGACCAAATTCAGCAGAATTGTACAGATGGGGATGATGAGCAAGTGTGTGGTATTTGATAAAATTTCACCTGTAGGTAGCACTACAAAATTTTGAATAATTGCTGCTGAAGCAGAAATTTGCAGCGAAGGTAGCAATAACAGGAATGGCAGCAGCCAGCAGTGGCAGCGACTGCATCTGTCAGTTTGCAGCTCCCAGACGCAATTTCTTTAGAAATTGCAAAATTTTCGAATTATGTGCATGCTATTATGTACACATCATGACTTAAAAGTCATGTAATATATAGAATTATTAGAATTATATATATGTATTATATATATGTATGTATATATATCTTTATGCTTTATGTATACATGATACAGAAAAACTCACAAAGTGTAACGATCAGCACTAATAATTAACAGCCATACCGCTGCCTGAAATCATAACAGCTATCAATGACACAAATACCATTAGCTCCTCCCGGATGAGTGTTCCCCATCAGCTGCTGAGGCTCCTTCACACATGACCGACTGTCACCGGCCCGTGTCTCTTTCAAAATTTCTGCTGCAGAAATTTTCTAGTTTATACACTTATTTTCTCATATTCCTACCCATTCTGTACAATATCAAAAATACCAGCACAACACAAAGTTGTATTTACATAACAGCTCTGTGCTTTACATCACTGTAGTCTGTATAGTTTGATGTGTCATCAGTGAAATGTGAGTCAGTAGCCCCTTTTACAGCCCGTTCAAGGCATACTGCACCTGTAATCCACCTCACTGCTCTGTTTAGTCCGTATTCAGAACAAATCAGGTGGTTCAGCGTACAGCTGCAGGGTTGAGGGGGTATGTGGGTGTGTTTGTGCTTTAGAAACTAACCGCTGTAAAACCATCAGAAAATAACGTTTATTGATCTGATTCACAGGCTTTCTCACCAAGGCGCTCACTCGGCCACAGCTGCTCTCTCTCTCTCTCTTGTCTTTTTAAAATGAGTTGGGAAGCCGACAGAAAAGTCTAACTTCACTTTTAACATTAACGTTATCAAACAAAGATAAATGTCTTCCCTTCGGATCCTCTTTACAGCTATAATGCGGTTCCTCTGTATAAAAGAGGCTACTGAAAACATCAGCAACACAACTGAATGATCATGTAAATACCATATAGGGACAGTATTGAGCGGCAATATTTTGACTTTTTAAAAAGTGTAGATATGTTTGGGAACACTGGACAGCCTACAATCCATATTCTGCACTACCATCACCATATTTCCAACACATCATTAGACTTATAACTTCTGGTTCAGCCGCTGGCGGGCTAAATGGTCACAGATTCATCAGAGATTCAGCTCGACGTAAACGTCAACTGTGCACCATAAGTATTGTTTCCTTACGTTTGCCAACTTCCAAATTAGTCAAAGTAATGTTTTTGAATAATGAGACGTAACGTATGATACGTGTTAATTGCTATATGGCAACTTAGCTAGCTTGTAAACACCCCTCAGCTAATAAGGCATAATGGCTAATGTTAGCTAGTGTTAGCAATGCAATGAATCCTCCATGAAAGCAAAAGTTAGACACGGAGTTCCTCAAGGTTCTGTTCTGGGACCTTTATTATTCACTTTATACATGCTTCCTTTAGGGAATATTATTCGAAATCACTCCATAAATTTCCATTGTTATGCAGATGATACCCAAATATATTTATCAATGAAGCCAGATGAACCCAATCAGTTATCTAGACTCAAAGTGTGCCTTAAAGATATAAAGACCTGGATGACCTGCAATTTTCTGCTGCTAAACTCGGAAAAAACTGAAGTTATTGTGCTTGGCCCTAAACACCTTAGAAACACATTATCTAATGATTTAACTAATCTAGATGGCATTACCCTGGCCCCCAACACTACTGTAAGGAATCTAGGAGTTATCTTTGATCAGGATATGTCCTTTAATTCCCATATAAAACAAATATCAAGGACTGCCTTTTTTCACTTACGTAATATCTCTAAAATCAGACATATCCTTTCACAACAAGATGCAGAAAAAATAATCCACACATTTGTTACTTCTAGGCTGGATTACTGTAACTCAATATTATCAGGCTGCCCTAATAGGTCTATAAAGACTCTGCAGCTGGTCCAGAATGCAGCTGCTCGTGTTCTGACTAAAACTAGAAAACAAGATCATATTTCCCCCATCTTAGCTTCGCTGCATTGGCTTCCTGTAAAATCCAGAATAGAATTCAAAATCCTTCTTCTCACGTACAAAGCTCTTAACGGTCAGGCACCATCTTATGTAAAAGAACTCTTGGTACCATATAATCCCACTAGAGCGCTGCGCTCCCAGAATGCAGGTTTACTGGTGGTTCCTACAGTATTTAAAAGTAGAACAGGAGGCAGAGCCTTCAGCTATCAGGCTCCTCTCTTGTGGAACCATCTCCCAGTTTCGGTCCGAGGGGCAGACACCCTCTCTATGTTTAAGAGTAGGCTTAAAACTTTCCTTTTCGATGAAGCTTATAGTTAGGTCTGATCTGACTCACCTTGGATCAGCCCTTAGTTATGCTGCTATAGGCCTAGACTGCTGGGGGACTTCCATTGATGCACTGAGCTCCTCTCTCTTCCATCTCTAAGTATTCTATTACTATTAATGCATGTTACTAATTTCACTTCTTCCCCGGAGTTCTTTGTGCTTTCTGATCCACAGGAAGCTTCATAAACCATAGACCATGCTGATGTGCTGACGTCCTTCTTCTGCCCTCGGCCAGCTGTTCCTGCTATTGCTGCTGCTTACTGACTATTGTTGTTGTTGTTGCTGCTCTTTCACTGTGTACAACCCCCCCCCCCTCTTTCTCTCTCTCTCAACCCAACCGGTCAAGGCAGATGGCCGCCCACCCAGAGCCGGGGTCTGCCTTAGGTTTCTTCCCGTTAAAGGGGAGTTTTTCCTTTCCGCTGTCGCCAAGTGCTTGCTCATGGGGGGAACTGTTGGGTTTCTCTTTCTGTAAATTAAAGAGCGTGGTCTAGACCTGCTCCATGTAAAAGTGCCCTGAGATGACTTTGTGTTGTGATTTGGCGCTATATAAATAAAATTGAATTGAATTGAATTGAATTGAATTCTCTTAGGCCTGTGCAACATGTGGGCATGAGCGTTATTGGCAGAACCAGCCAATGCTGCACCGAAACATGCAGGCCTGCAACCTCTTATTGAGTGGTGCCATCCACTTTTCGGGTTGCATGGCTACACAGACTTTAAGAATGCTGAAGCTGTTTGGGCTTCAGTGTATCAGTGCTAGCACCTTCTTTCGCCATCAGCGACTTTACACAATTCCAACCATTGTGCAGGCTTGGCAAAATGAACAGGCAGGGATCATCAAAGATCTGAATGAGATGGGGGGTGGGCTGATCCTCTATGGTGACTGCAGGTAGTACACTTCAGCTTGCTTGTATCATTGATACAGAAAACAGGTCAAAACAATGTGATATAGTTTAATGTATCACATTTGTGCTTTAATGTCTGACCACAGATGTAAATTAGTTATATAGCTTACTCTGGCCCAACATTTGTGTTGTGTATGGCCCCTGTTAAATAAACTAATTAAACTGTTTTTGACATTGATAGGTCAGACTCTTCTGGCCACTGTGCCAAATATGGCACATACTCTTTAATTGAGGACAGAATTAACAAGATTTTGGATCTTCAACTTGTTCAGGTAAGTTAACATTATCAGACACAAATCAATTGTCTGCTATCACAGTTAGTAATAGGACCGAATGTATTTTACAGAGCTCAGAGGTCCCGAGTAGCACCTGGTGTGAGGTAGAAGGTCTGAAGAGCAGCATAGAATTTCTTAAGGAGCAACAGATGAAAGTGTCAGCCCTCATCACTGACAGAAATCGGCAGGTAAAGACACGCAACAGCAAATACGCACACACACAAAATCTTGGCACTGACAGTATTTACAACAAACTACATATTATGATTAATGTGTCCCCATGCTTTAGGTTGCTAAGTGTGTGCGGGAGGAGTTGTGTCCATAAGGAACAAGCCATTACTTTGATATTTGGCATACTGGTAAAAGTATGCATCTTGATAAAGGTAATTTTGTTTAGGCTGGCTGTTTATGATTACATTTTATTTTTTAACACAGTGTGTTTCTGTTCTGAAACAGGTGTAGGGAAAGCTCTGGATGCTGCTGCAAAGGAGAGGGAGTGTGAGGACCTGAAGCTGTGGAGGCCAGCTGTTATTAACCACCTCTACTGGACTGCAGCTTCCACACCTAATGGAGATCCAGATGTGATGGAAGTGAAGTGGAAAAGTAAGATCAACCATGTTCAGGACATCCATGAACATGACACTCCTGCATTTCCCTTCTGTGCTCATCCACCTCTGGAGGGAGAAGCAAGGAACAAGGAGTGGCTAGAACCAGGTATAACATACCGTGTACAGTATAAGGCTCAAAATGTTTAGTGATACATCTTCAGTGTGTTATGTTATAAACTGTGTGTGTGTATATATATATATATATATATATATATATATATATTTATTTATTTATTTTTTTTTTTTTTTCAAGATAAAGAGTAAAAAATCACAAACAAGGTGTTATACAAATCACACCTGATTGTGATCATACAATCATCTCTTATCATCAGACCAAATATATGTGTTTATACAGGATCAGCTGTGGCAGTTAAACTGGAGAGTGTAGCTACTAGAACAGCACTGGTGAAGGATGTTCAACAGTTGTCCCCACAGCATCAGACCTTTTCTCTGGAGGCATTTCACTCCCTCATCCTGCACTTTGCGCCAAAGCACACTGGGTTCTCCTTCCTTGGGATGTACAGCAGATAAATATGTGATGATCAAAGAATGAGTATGGCTAAAACTAATGCAGTCTAACACAGCAGCCCAAACCAAAAAATTGGACACGACAAAACACCTCTCAGTATTAGGGTTGGGTGATGTCTATAGAATTGGCATATGACAATGTCCACAGTGAAACGCTGCAATAGACAATGATATTGTTACATTTATAAATTACCGGTATTACCTAGTATTTATTTAGTTTTAATTTTCTGTCCTGTCAATGGATAATGGCACTTTTTAGTCACAGGGTTGCTTCAACACACTTCACAAGAAAAATTAAATTTTACAAATTTTCTATATGTTATTTTTACTTCTGGATTCATTTACATGTGTACAACTTGTGACGGGCACATTCTACTTTTTCGACAGGCTTCTCATGGCAGTTCTGCATTTTAACAACAATGGCAGCAGAAAAGCTGCTCGAACCAGTGATGGTGAGATATATTATGCGGTTTGCTACCCAAGGTTCTGCAAAGGTGGCTGGGTAGTCCGTCCTGTTAAGGAGAAGCCATTGTACGGTTAGCAGTTTCAGTCAGTCCCTAAATATTTATTATGTGAGTCAGTCCGAGTCAACAGTCATGACAATGACTGTGATGTAAACATTGGTTTCCTTCCTCCAGCATATTCATCGGCCTTCATGGAGTCTCTGAGAGTGGAATACTCCAGGTCACCACAGGCTCTACGAGCCTAAAATCATGTTATCATGTTTGGGAACACTGGACAGCCTACAATCCATATTCTGCACTACCATCACCATATTTTCAACATATCATGAAACTTATAACTTACTAAGCCTTATCTGTGTTTTCCTGTTGAAAACACCCCTTGAAGAGATGGAGGAAAACAGCAGCTAACCAGTGAACTGCTTCAGAGGCAGCCAGGGTTCATTTGTTCAATTTAAATGTGCAAGTTTACCAAATAAAATATGTTAATGCTGTAATAATTGCTTTGATATACAATGACAGTACTTCCCTGCAGAGTCAGTATATTGTCATTACCACTTCCACTATTGATTTATATTTTCATTATTTATATGTTGCTTTATAATATAAAGCAACATAAAACAGTAGTGAAATTTGAATACCACTGATTCTAAGAACAGGGCATTGTAGTACATGCTATGGATTCATTTTCATTACCACTTCATGTTGCAGGTCCCTGCAAATTACTAGTTTGAACAACAAAATAAAAATATTAAAAAAACGACAAGAATAATAACATTCATGACAAAAAGATCTTTTATTTAACAGAAACATTTTTGGACATCTTTTTCAATCTTTTACTGTTCAAACAAATATTTTGACAGTTTTTACTGTTTTCTTCAAAGTTGACTGATAAAGACAGAATAAGCTGTCAAATCATTATTCTGTTTGAACACTAAAAGCAGTGTGATTAAACTTATCTGATCACCTTCCAGCAGTCAAATTGCTGCACATATCATAGCAGACAAGGATCAGCACCAAAGGTATTCAGTTTACTGCTCTGGATGAAGATGCTCTCAAGGCAGGAGGGACACTCATGATTCACTGGCACTGCTGTTCCTCATCTGCTCCAGGAGCTGTGTAGAGCAGCAGCTGCAGGGACACATAGAGTTCATTTACTATTTCATACATTTTATACAGTTGTACATGTGAAAATAACGGTATTTAACCAAGAGTAGGACTTACAGGTAAGTTAATATGCTACATAGGAAAACAGATGTGTATCACTTACGTGGACCTCTCCTGACTTGATCTGCAATACTTCTGATATGATGGCTGTGAATGTCACACACATGGTGAATAATGCTGGCCCATAGTGCCTGAAAAAATGTATATTAAAAAAAAGCACAAATGAATGAACTCACTATTATAAATCATCTGTCCATATACCTATCTATCTAATGTGTTCACCAGAAAATGCTGATTTTCATCCCAACAACAGACTAGATCAGATTATTTCATTAACACACTTTCAGTCAGAGACAAGAAGCTATTCAGTGAAATCAACTTCTGTTGTCTTTGGTTGTAATGAAAACCTGCGTACTTGCAGCCATTAACGGCACATGGTGAAATACTCCTGACCTATTATGAAGATAAAGGCCATACTATGCATCAGTGCTGCAGGAGCTCTCTCATAGCTGGAGAAACAGCAGCAACATCAATAAAATAAGAGTTCCGTGACACAGTCACATACCCTGTAATACATTACGCTATGTCCTAAAATGCTGGGAGCCTTGGCTGGCCTTGATAAACACAGCAAAATAAATAAACAGAAAAATTATACTTCTGACTGATAAATGTAAAATTAAAGCCATGATAGCAATTACATGTTCTCCAGCATTGAAACGGAGAAAATGTTACTTGTGTTGGACTATAGACTAACTTTACACAGTATATACATGTGCTACTAAATGACAGATTAGGAGCAAACAATGAAATTATGGAGCACTATGAAAAATATTCAGACTGTATTAACTGGGTG
The DNA here is from genome assembly GCA_029490765.1 of Euthynnus affinis. Taxonomy (NCBI): domain Eukaryota; kingdom Metazoa; phylum Chordata; class Actinopteri; order Scombriformes; family Scombridae; genus Euthynnus; species Euthynnus affinis. Next base: position 170,370 of record JARJJI010000030.1, read on the forward strand.
ATGAGCAGACTTCTCCACAGTTTATCTTTCAAACTAACTCATTACTCTAGCTTACTGTCTTTAGCTCACCACAACCACTAAATACCGTAGTTATTGATCCGTATGTTGTCTTACTGCCACAGAAAATGAATAAATCTTTAGGTTATTAGCACCACGTCGCCTCCCTATTGTCTCTCATCAGACCAGTAGGTCCTAGAGAGGCTCAAACTGAAGCTACAGTCTGCTAATATTGCTAATATTTATATTTTATTATAATCTTGCTAAAGTGTTTCTAACCAGGGAAACGTATCTACTCCTAATAAACACAGTACATCATCACAGTTATAAAACATTACCAGTGGACTGAAATAAATATACATTACACTCTTACCTGTCCAGCAGAAAACAGGAAACTTCAGCGTCAGTCTGCAAACATTTCTGTCATCAGGGATTTCCATCTGGGTTTATCCTCTTTATGCAGTTGCTTGTCCCGATTTCGTTTAGCTTCTTCTGTTTTCGTGTCTATGACGATGACAATTTACACTCCTGTGATTTTCTAAATAAGTATGATCCTCCATTTATCAGACTTTGGTTCCAAATCTTCTCATGATACAAAATGTTCGGTCCGTTCTTCTTTTTTCCGTTTCGTTCCAAAGCCTTTGCATTTCTGGTAGTCGCCCACTGAATCTAAAACGCGTTTGTGTTAATTTTATCTGTTCTGCACTACTATAGAAATATGCCGATCCAACATGGCGGCTCCCACAGAGGGCGACCCGCTCCTATTTAGCTATAAATGCCTTATTTCTAAGGTAACAAAAGCATCACAATTATTATTTTCAGATGATTAGACACTAATTAAAATGTACTTTTAAATAATCTATTCAATTTTTACCAAGTCTGTTCTTTTACATGTTTCTAAATATTACACTCTGGACCTTTAATACATGACTTACGACACTGTGCTGAAAAAAAGTTGTTAAAAACTTTGTAACAACTCGAACGGTTTGGATTTTATAAACCTTGAAAGTTGCAGTGCCACATCACCATTCCAATGTGAACCAATGGGGAGGCAATCTATGGGCATGGACTTTGTGTTAAACAAAGGCTGACCACTTTAAAACCTTCATCAATGGATTCGCAACAAAATTTCCTACAAAAAACATGATTTTTAATGATATTAAGATTTGGCCAAAGTCATGGGATTTATAAAGATATTTCACAAAAAGCATACTCTAAAATCATGCTCTCCAACTGCTCCTGGTGATGTCACTCCCTCAGTAATGCGAAACATTCTGCAATACACACTCATTATAAAACCACAGGAGGAACAAGACTTTAAAACTCACACTCTAATATCTCAAAAACAGTAAAAGATAGAAACCACATGTAAATTCAAGATTTGTAGGTCAAAGTTTTGTGATTCATTTAAAGTTCAAATACAGTTTGTATCTAAAACTATGTGGAAACAGTAGATGTTCAAAAAGGTGTGGGTTCGCTCACACTCTCCATTCAAATATATGAGTATTCTTCCGTGTCCAACTGTAGTTACTTATTGTCTCCACACATCTGACAGTACACGTTTCAATCAAACTTTCAAAATAAAAGCACAACACAGTTGTAAGAAATATCCCTTATTTTTAAAAGCAAAATGATCTGATCCCTACGGGCCAGAATGCAAGGCCCTGACCAATGCAGCTTTAAGTTTTGTTTTGTTTTTCTCAGTGAAGTCCATTCATTCAGAATTTACCAGACCTGAATTTCCTTTATGGATGATAAAGTATATTACATTATAAGTATATAACCAACAAATTAGAAGTAACCAGCTGAAGCTGCTGGAAATGCCATTGTTTTGGTCATATACCAAAGTACTGGACTAAGTGAAATTTTGATGATGGCACTAGATGAAAGGTGAAGCAATCGCTATAGTAATTACATTTCATCCTGAGTGTAACTTGAATGTCTGTAAAAGATTTCATAACTATCAATCCTACAGTTGTTGAAATATTTCAGCCTGGACCAGACATTGCCATCACTAAATTTGTGCTACTAGGATATAAGTATTCAGAGCAGAGTAGAGGACTTGAAGGTAACACACTTACTTATTGGCTGCTGTTGGCCAGCTGTTTCTACAGAGGGAGGCACCTGGAAGAAAACATTGACTAAGTTCAGTGCAGGCTGTAATCACCAGTGTAATACCTGACCATGGCAGGTAAGTGAATAATCTCAGAATCCTGTTCCAAACAAAGCACTCTTGCTAACTTGAACGTTCCTTCAGTAAACACAGATAAGTAAAAACAGCATCTTTACAGATGAAGATGCATATGTGAACCACAATTGTCATCTTGTATATAGAAGTCACATGACATCAACAGCATGAATACATGCTGGAGTTTTTGCTTTCTTCATGACTGCAAGTGGAGTGACGGACTATATTTCCAACAGGTGAAATATCAAGTTAAACTTTTATTCACTGAAACTTTTAAAACTGTCATTCTCCGTTGTTCCATTCATTTCTGTGAATCAAACTGTAATATGCTCCCATGTGAAAATGTAGCTTAAGTAACAGTACTGCAAAGGGAGTGCTGTGTCGAATTTGGTGCAATTTGGACACGAAAACATTTAATATTAATAAACTTTGAATACACTAGCGATCAACAAGCTTCTTCACTCTGTGCAGCGGCAGGATGGAGCAGCAGGGCTCTGCCCACTTACTGCAGTACATCAGAGAGACCAGAGATGAGGTGTGACACAAGTCAGAGAAAAGTGCTCTAAAGAGAAAGGTAGACAAAACAGCTTTGAATCAAGAGGGGACACTCTGACACCATGTCTACACAGAAAGCATAGTGTTAGTGTAACATATGTCTCTTGCATGTTACATTAAATGCAATAGTTGAGCTTTAAATGGTCATATGATCATAACAATATTGACATTCAGAGTGATTATCTATGTGAACTGATTAATCTGTGTCAATAGTGTCTTATAATTTGTAATATAGTTTTTGATCTTGGTCAACATTAGTCCGTTGGCCCTGTAATTTGTCATTTAATTATTATTAAGATTCATCACAGAACTCATTTATTAGTATTTTAAGTTTCCTTTGATTATGATTTTATTTCTATTAAGTTTTACTGAGACCAGGCTTGTATCCTCCAGATCACAAAGTGCTTGTAGCAATAAACATCTATGAATCGACATGGGAGCTGTCTGGGTGTCTTCGCTGGAGTCAATGTTTCTAACTGTCAGCCGTTAGTCCATCAACATCATCACATCACATCACAATGCAAAGACTGTAGGCTGTCATTGTTAACATCGATATAAAGGAAACTTAACGGGGGTTTAATAAACCGTGAGGCTGTTAGTCTCCCGTTACATTAGCAGCACATTTAGCAGATCAGAAGCAAGTGACTACAGAAGGCATTCAGATACATTGTTGAGCATAGGTTTGCATTTTGGAAGAATTCAGAGCCCAATACAAAATGTACTGTAGTTAAGCACGTACAATTGAGCAAATACTTCAGTTGGCAGTTCAAAACCAGTTTGTCACATATGCTTCAAGACCATGGCAGACAATGCACAAATCTTTTAGAGCAAAGATAGCATGAGCAGCATTTAGCAGATCGGCAGCAGTGTGTGAACCGTTCGGTCTACACCGGTACATGCTTGTGTGTAGGTCACTCATGATTTGGAAGCGATCAGAGCCCGATACACAGTCTGAGACTTGCTGTCAATTGTGAAGTGCGACTACAGACAAAGCACAAATCTTTGGAGCAAATATACTCACTCAAATCTGACCTGAAGGGACAGAAAATAGGAACGATCTAAGTGCCCAATATGATCAGTCCGCTTTATTTTAGGATACACATAATCTTATTCATAAATGCGACCCTTATTTTACTTGAAATAAGAAAAGAACATGTATTTACAATTAGAGTACTTATTTATATCATCTTAGTTTCTTTCATGTTGGTGTATAAACCATTTCACCTCTCATCAACTGGATTAATTTTTCTGAGCAATTTTGGCACAGTTTTTACCATTTACAGGTGTTGCATTTTTAACAAACTCCTTCCAGAGATTTAACCTGACCAACTTCAAATTTATTAAGTGTCACCTAAAGGCCTTTGTGATGAAAAGTTATCAAAATCTTGAGTTTTCATTGAACACCCTTAACATGGCAATGCATCAAATTTCAATTTGCTATGAAATAGGAAGTTGTTGTAACTTGAAAGTACATCATCCAATCTGCACCACATTTCCTAGGATTGATGGGGGTCCTCACATGAACACATTCACATGTCAATATTGGGTCACAGTCAAAGTGCCACCTACTGACAACAGGAAGTCAGCCTTATAGGACAAACACCACCTGTTTTACATGGAATTTACATGGTGTGGGCTACACATGATATACAGAAACATGTTGTATGTTTGTTTGTTCTCTAGCGCCACATGTGCATACAGGAAGTGATATGCATGTTGTTTGAACAGCCAATAAGAGCTCGGTCCTCAACACAGGCCCTCAACAAAAGTCCTTCAAATGCGGTACACTCCGACATGCACAGAGGTGCAAGGGCCCAATCATCGCTACTTATAGCTTTAACTAGGGCCCAACAGCTCGAGGGTGCCCCCCGAATACTTAAAAGTCAAAGCCCCCACCTTTAAATTGAACATAGGTGAACAAAATTTGGCAGGCATATGTATCATGTCCAAATGCACAAAAAAGTTTCTTGAACCCATATCCTAAGTCCAACAACTTTGTAAATTTGCTGTTTTCACTCCTAGAGATTTAAATTGGCTGACTTCAAATTTGGTGGAGTCATCTTAAGAGCTTTGCAATGAAAACTTCATCAAAATGCCAAGTTTTATTTATTTATTTATTTTATGTTTTTTTTTTATTTTATTGATCCCAAACTGGGAAATTCTACATCTAAATAAATAAATAAATAAAAATAATGTGCAACACAATACAAAAACTATAAATAGGTAATAACAGTTTTTAAATAGTAAAGAGTCTGTCAGACAGATGGGAGTATTGTACAATGTGATGGCATGTGGCAGGAATGATTTCCTGTATCTGTCCCTTCAACAGCGGAGATGTAACGGTCTGTTGGAGAAGGAGCCCTGCTGTCTGTCTAGTGTGTGGTGGAGAGGGTGATCAGGACTATCCATGATGGATAAGAGTTTATTCAGTGTTCTCCTCTCCACCACAGCTTCCACAGTGTCAGTTTGTAGCTGTTGGGCCTTGGCTACAAGTTTGGATATCAGAAGTAATTAATGATTATCAAAGATAATTATTAATTATTAAAATCAATAAAATTATCAATAATAATAAATAATAATGGGGCACCACCCTGGAGTCAGGGAAAAAGATAACCAGTTCAGTCTCAAAATATACTAATCAGTGCATTTGGGATTTCGATTAATAATTAACTATAAATAAAATCACCATATCAGTAGTTAGTTATAGTTGGAGTTCTTGAGGTTGGCAAAACTCATTCTTATGCAACATTAAAACAGACGACAGGTAGAGCTAAAGGCATTTATTTAACAAAAGGTAAAGAGCAAAACACACAGTATTAATCTAGCTAAGTGTACCTATATACAGGTGTGATTGTGTGATTGTGTGTGTGTGTGTGTAGGGAAGACAATAGCAAGATGGCTACAGTCACCTGGTGACTGAACACATGGCATGCTGACAATTTGGCTGATAAAGAGAACCAGGGGGACAAAAGGCCAGACCATGTGGTGTCTTGAACCACATGTGCTGCCTTAGTAAAACCAAATTTGAAATCTCTTAACTGTGTGGTTCTCAATTCAAGGCCAACTGGTGTATGCTAAAGGTTAGGAAGCATGCAAGGCCTAGTTAATGGATGTAACCTGTGTTAAACATGCCAACATTAATCTAGTGGTGTGGCTATGCAATAACCTGACTATGAGAAACAAGGACATCACAACAACAGTTCAATGTATAACTTTAGCTAAATCAATACATGTACTGTACATTGTTTGAGTTCAACATTCTCGCTTCTATGCTTCACTGTGTTGCTAGGCTATGCCCAGTTGTTACCAGTCCATGAAGGAAAGAGATGCTTTGTGACATGCTGCTGCCGGTGAATCCATTGATGAGTCAGGTTGAGAAGGCTTTGGCTCTGAAGCTGAAAGATGCAGGCATTCCTGGGAGACAGCATTCCAGTTGTAGTCCAGTCCAGTAGAGTTAGCGGCAAGCTAACTCTGTTTCGTGGCTCCAGTCCTTGTTAAACTAGCCAGCACACTTGTGTGGTAGCTGCAGGCACATGGGAACTTAGTTTCTGAGTCTTAGGCAGGCTCTTGCGTCTTCTGCCGTAAAGAAAAGACTATGTGTGTCTGCTGTGAGCAGGCCACACAACAGTTTCAACAGCTATGGGGGAGAAGAGCAAGGAACTGCTCTTGCAGCTGGAGGAGAAAGAGAGAAAGATATATATATGCGATATATGCACATATTATTTTCCAGCTGGCTGAGGAGACTATCATGCATGCAAGCATAGATTGTGCTAAGTATGATCAAGAAAGACAATATATGAAGGAACAGGAAGACTGGAGTTCAGGACCTCAGCATTGAAACTTTAATGACCCTGCCAAGTGGGTGGAGCAGTAGATTTTTCATTGAGTTTATTAGACAGACAGTATGAATGTGTATGATTTAGTCTCTGCTCCTCACCAGAAGGTGACAGTAATGTACCTAATACACTGGTTTCCAACCGCCGTTATAAACCAGACAGAGTGGTACATCCTGTCAGCTGAGGTGTTTCCTATTTGTACAGCCGACCTTAGCAGCTCCTCCTCGGACTGTTTCTCCCTGACGGTCCTGGTGCTTCCTCCGATAATGTGCGGATAATATTGTGCATCCCTAGTGTGAAACCCCAGGGCTCAGGTTTCTTAGGGGCTTGAAACATGTCGTGAACTGTGGTCACATGTAGTCCCAACATAGCCAATAACCTTCCTGATTAGTTTATTCAGTTGTCGTGTCACTTTCTCCAATGTTGCTCCACCAACACATCACAGCGAAGAAAAGGTAGAAGATCTCCAATGTCTTACTTCACATGTTGAAGGATCTCAGCTTCCTCAGGAAGTAGAATCTGCTCATTCCATTCTTGTATACAGCTTTGGTGTTGGATTTCCAGTCCAGTCTGTTGTTAATCTTGACGCCCAGGTACCTGTAGTACTCCACCTCCTCCACATCCACTCCCAGAATGCACAGTGGCTGCGAAGTTATCCTCTTTTTTCCTGAAGTCGATCACCATATATCATCATATATCATATCTCGCCATGAAACAAGAAGTTGTTGCAACTCCACTAGACTTTGTCCAATCTGGCCCACATGTCATATGCTAAAGGCCTGAACACATCTCTATATCAATATTGAGTCATAATCATAACACCAATAACTGACAACAGAAAGTTCAGTAGCATCATATTTCTCACCATTCTACCCAGAAATAATTTTGGAGGGATTTTTTTCACCAGACAGGATGTTAGCCATTGTAGATTCTGTGCATAAATTTTCATTTTACAAGCATGTATGAGGCCTTTATTTTGAGCAGAAACCGAAAATTTGCTAGTATGTTTGAAATAGTAAGTACTTCTATTTGATATCACTAATGGGTTTGGGGCTTGACACGTCGGCTCTATAGCGCCCCCTAAATACTTTTAGCATTTTTCAGATGCTAGGGGTGCTCGAAAACTCATGAAAGTTTTCACATCCATCAGAACTGGTGTGACTTCACAAATGGTATGGGTCTTGGGCTGGGGCGTGGCAACATGGCTTGATAGTGCCCCCCTTTAAATTTGATGTAGATGAATGAAATTTGGTATGCACATGTATCATGTCCATATCCACAAAAAAGCCTCATGGAGCCATACCCTACGTCCAACAGGAAGTGGACCATTTTGAATTTACTTTGCAATATTTTTTTTGCAAAAAAAAAGAGACCTGAACACATCTACGAGTCATAGTCATAGCGCCACCTACTGACAACCAGAAGTCAACCTTATGTGACAAACATCATCTGATTTACATGAAAATTACATGGTTTGACAACACATGATATTGACAACATGATGTATAATTAGTGGGTGTCCTCCAGCGCCACATAGTGGACACAGGAAGTGATATCTTGTAAATGCAATGTCAAACATTCATGAAAATGTATATCCATGTCAGGTGCCCTGTATCATGTTGCTCTACAATAACAGCAGTTGGACTGCAGCATAGTTCAACTGCAGCACACCCTGATGTGCGCAAAGGAGCAAGGGCCCAATCATCGCAGCTTGCAGCTTTAATTATAATTATTATTATTATTGGATTATTATTATTAGCGCATGCTTCATACCTGGAGAAAAGTTCTGTAGTAATTGGAATATTCCTGGAATACAGGAAATTTACATGGTGTGGTCTACATATGATATACAGCAACATGACATATAATTAGTGGGTGTTCTCTAGCACTACATAGTGGACACAAGAAGCGATAGTTACCTCCTACATACAATGTCCAATATTCATGAAAATGTAAATCCATGTCACTTGTCTTCTGGTAAATGTATTATTGCATTAATATTTCACTTATGTAGTATTGTCTAATAGCAACAGGAAATGAGGCCTGACTGAAACATACTTTATCAAATGTATACAAAGTTTCCAATATGTCATCTACAGCACTATGTACTGAACACAGGAAATAATATTTTACTCATTCACAGTGTCTGATAATCCTGAAAATTCAGAGCCATGTCAACAGCCCTCCATTATCAATACCACGGCTGCCACTGCATTTTTAATCTTTTTTTTTTCATCGTAGTCCATTGTCATTTACCAGACTTAAATTTGCTTGTCCGATAATCCTGACATTTCGGGGCTGTTGCTACCTCCAACACACACAAGGTGCAAGGGCCCGTTCACTGCTGCATGCAGCTTTAATTATAAATTTAATTTATTCTTTTCATTTTTCTTCATAATGCTTATTTTGTGGGTTATAGATCTCTGAGTGTTTTTCTATCTCCACAATGAGTTTAGTGTCATCCATTGTTGATGAACACTGAAAAAATACTGCCCTTCACCTGACCTTTAAATTTATTAATATAATTAAAGCCTTCATGGGCTTTCTGCTATGACTACCATATTTCCTAAAATAAAAGCTGGTATTCAATTATAAGGCAGGTCTCCACTAATGCATGGAACCATGCAAGTCACTTAATTTTCCACACCATGGTCCAGCAAATATTTCACAAGCCTTGGTAAGAAATTGATGGATGCTTTTCACAGAAATGCTTGAGGGCTTTTAATTTGACACAGATACTGAAGTGTTGAGTTACAGAAAAGTTACATTTTTTCAGACAACCATAATGTCGAAATATTATCTTGTATGCCTGTACTATTTGGTAGATGCCATTGTGACGGACAACTACAACGCTGATGTATTATTATCTAGTACATGTGTACTCTTTGGTAAATGCCATTATAGGGGGGGGTAGAGGGGGTATGATGCTATTGACAGGCGACCAATTGAAACAGACCATTACATTGATTAAAATGACAGATTTCTCTGGGTCTGAAAATTGTTGGAAACATTTGGGATAATGTAAGTACACAACTCAACAAAATATATAACATAGGTCTAGTTGTTTTTAGACATTTTACTGCATTATGTTATAAAAATTATCTGTCTGATCGTGTTAACAGTGAGTGCAGGGTGATACATGACCTCCTGCCCGTTTAATAGATAGACACACACTTTCTGCAGACAGCTGCAAAATTGTGAAATGGAGAAGCTCATCAGGTCAGGAGCAGGTCAAAAGGTCTGCTCCCTTGAGGAAATTCCAACTTCAGCAGAAAACAGACAACTTCTCTTATAGCAATGTTAGAACAGCTGACACATTCTCTGTACAACCTATAAAAAGACCAGTTTCACACTAAGCGCCAGGTCTTCAACTCTGTAACCTGACTGAACGCCTCCTTGTATACAAGAAAATAAATACTGGTTTGATTCTTTCGAATCTATGAAGTCTGCCATTGTGTTAAAATAAATGTTTCTGGAAGGTGACTGGGTCTTACCTCAGTTGTGGTCTGACTGATGGTAGAACCAAGGAGCTCTGCTGACTCCTGTTCCGACTCTGTCATTGGCTGAACCTGCAGTATATTTACAAGGACAGAGTCAACAGCTGCAAAATCATTTTGTAAAATGAAATGCCATGGCATGTACTTTTCTCTGATGTCAGTGGCATTTCTAGTACATTTACACCAACACACACAGCTGTTCTTTCTGAAACAAAGCCATCATTTCAATATGTCATGGTTCAGAAGCCCAGTCGTAGGACAATATGCATTTTTACCGACAGAATTAACAACTTTAAATTTGTAGTACCGTTATGTTACCACATAATATGCAATGCAGTGTTTCCCCTATAATTGTACAGGCCTGGTGAGCCCGCCAGGCCTACGAGGACCCCCGTCAGGCCAAAAAAGAATTTTTTTAATGCCAAAAATAACGCCAAATATCCATTCATTCTTATATCAATAGCGTTTGGGAGCTGGTGAGCAGCACTGTCTCAAAACGCAAGTTAACGTCTGTGTCGTTGCAATGGAAACTTAAGTGTCAGTGAGTGAGAGAATGCATTTAAAATAATGGTGAATGCGAGCGAGCACAGGAAAGGGTTCATGGCAGCACTAAGTTGTCAGTCTGGCCGTAAATAAACAGACACAGTGTGTCAGTTAATAAATGCTGCAACTCCCCAACTGCTGGAAAAGTGAAGGGGTTAGCTCCAAAGTTAGCAACAATGGGTTAGCCTAGCTTGACGACGCTAAACCGATAAATAGAAAACGGATTAATGTGGAGCTGCCTGCTAATCTCTTTCTCTAAAAAGGGTTTATATCCTATATCTACTCAGGAATTTCTCAAATCATATTCATTTATTTATTTCTTGCATTATCCTGCTCTTAAATAAACTGATACGCAAGGGCTGTTATCTAGTCGCTCTCTGCAATTATACTGTTTTCTTTTTTTGTTTGTTTATTTCTTCTTAATAGTTGTAACTTATTCCTCTCTCTTTGTATAGGTGCATATCCTGTAGTAATTAGAGGTCGGACCTGAACGGGTGGGTGGGAATGGGAGGGAGGGAGGGGCAGGCTGACATGACTTCTATGTTATTCTATTTTTGTACATCATTGTATTATTCAGCTCAAGATTTGTCAAGTTCAAAAACCAATAAAAATGTGGAAAAAAAGGAGATACATACTTGCCATACCTGTAATGCATAGTTATTCCAGTGCAATAACTACGCCTGTTCTAGGGCAAAATTACATTGTATTTATTTCAGCACACTTATCATTTTAGAATGTGTGTTATTGGCTGTGGTTGTTTGTTTTGCTGTGGTTGTTTTATTTTGTTTTGTTTTCCCGTGTCTTTTAATGCACTGATCAGCAGTAGCACTCCTCATGATGGTGGCATGCAACTTGATGCAAGCTTAAAACTCCTCTGTTACCTCCTAATGACCACAATAGTAATAACCTGCGGTATTGCAATATGCACACACTGTTTAGTGTTTCTGTTCTTTGCTCATTCAGGTGAAATTGGCAGGTCGCAACAGTCAGTGGTGCGTAGTTTTAAGCTACTAATGCCGCATTTCCATTACATGGTACCAGCTCGACTCGACACGACTCAGCTTGCCTCGCCTCTGGTACCAGGTACTTTTCTGAGTGTCGTTTTCCATCACAAGGTAGTACCCCCTCAGGGTACCGGTTTGTCATTAGCAACGGCGCATGAATCTGCGCATGACATCATCTTCACCACGACAAACAAAGGAACAATGGAGATCAAAGGAATCGTGTATTTGTTGCTCAGAATGTGGCTGTTTGCCACTGCAAAGAGAAGGATTTCATTTCAGAAGAGGCTGGCGGCAGCAAGACGAAACACTGCCGAAAAATACAGGAGACTATGGGAAATTGTACATCAGAGCTCAGATGATGAGATGGCTCTGGTTGCTCGTCGACGCAAGAGAGTAAGCTAGCCTGCTAGATAATGTTAGTATGTGTTTCAGGGTAATTTGATTTGCAAAGTTTGCATTTGCAAAGGCTATGTTTTTCACATATAACACTAATCAACATGCCTAATGTTAAGTGTGCTTCTTTACATAACGTTACTATGAAAGATAAAATCCCCCTTGCTACATTAAGTGTGTTTCAAAAGTGAGAGTATTTGTTGACTTGAATTAGTGTTTGTGTAAGTCCATTTAACATTTGTCCTTTCATTTTTAAAATTTATATGAGAGTATGTGAGTATTTAATTTACTTCAGCTACTACTATTGTGTATTAAAATATGTATGCCGTTTATGTTTATTTCAGATCTTTCATTCTTTGCAAAGTTGCCGCCGGACACCATCAGTTTTGGGCATTCAACCGAGCTACCGAGTGGTGGGATGTCATTGTTCCTGGCTTCAACACCACGCAGTGGGTGCAGAACTTTAGAATGTCCAAAGAGACATTCATCTACCTGTGCAACAAACTGCGTCAAATGATGGAGAGACAGGACACTTCGTTTCGTTGGTGTGTGTTCCTCCACAGAAGAGATTGGCCATCGCACTATGGAAGCTTGCAACTGGCTCTGAGTACAGAACTGTCGGCCATCTGTTTGGAGTAAGCACAACGACTGTGTGCCGGTGTGTGCAGGAGTTCTCTGCAGCTGCAGAAACATTGCTGGTTCCCTGACCAGGGAAAGTTTGAAGAGATGGCTACCTACAGTGAGAACACTTTGCCGGTCTGTGGCCATATATTGCGTCCATCTGGTTGAATCACTTTCATTTTTGACGATTAGAACCACTCCGGCCATTGTGGTCCTTGATGGCCCTGTAGTCGCTTTTCAGTTTTTTCAGTTTTTCGCGACATTGCTGAAATGTCCTCTGGCAGCCGTGTGTGGCCAACTGTTCAGCAACTTTTTGGTACACCTTTTCATTTCGTGTTGCTCCATCGAGCTCCCGCTCTATACGTTCTTCGGCAACAATGCAGAGGAACGTCTGTACCTCGTCGACGGACCACGGTGTAGAATTGCGATTTGCCATACCTTTGCGATGAATGATTCAACAATCGTGACCGGAGCTTGTATATTTAAAAATGGCGGGCTTGGTTTTGCTGCACATTGATGACGCAAGTGACAATCCTCTCTGACCAATTAGTAGTCTGCAGTGTTCTGACGGCACATTTTAGTACCTGCTCTGCTTTTTTGGAACCTCGACAGAGGTGATACCAAAAAAGTTGGTACCAGGTACCAGGTAATGGGAAACCAAAAAAGGAGAGGCGAGGCGAGTTGAGTCGAGTTGAACCGGTACCATGTAATGGAAATGCGGCAAAAGAGGTCCAGGCTTTTTACTAAAGGGGTACTGGCTTATACCCAGAACACAAAGTGTAGCATCTTATTTTTTTTCTTATTTTTTTAATCAATTGTGATCATTGCTCTTAATACAGAACAAAGAATATGCGTCATTGTGGTTTTGGCTCCTTTGTGTGTTCCATAATTGCTTTATTCATACATGACAGGATCATTACGGATTTAATTGCAATGCTCACACAATATTTGGTGTCTGCTACACAAGAGTAATTACATAAAGGAAGAGAAGTATTTAATGTTTTTCTTAGGCTGCATCACTGATGGACCATCACTGGTGCTTAAATTAAAAAGGGGTTTATTATTTTCACTTATCAACTCATCATTCCATCAGCAATAGACCACTAATAACTGACATTCACAAAAGGCTTTACAATGTGAAACACTTCCCCCAACTATCTCTAATGTATGCGCACAAGGTGGGTGTTTGTACAGTGAGTGTGCTGTTTGTACCTCTACATCAGTTGTCTGTTGGAAGTGTTGGATCAGCCCCATGACACTGATAAGGTTGTCTCTGATGGAATCCATGGACTCTTTCTGTGCAGCTGCAATCTCCTTCACCTGAGAGCACAATGTTGTATGTTTGGCCTTGATGGCTCTCAGGTTCTCCAGCATCACCACTGGATTCTCCTGCAGGCACAGTGTCAACCATTAGCCTCATACCCTGTACAAATTGAACATTCAAGCATCCAGCTTTTTTGCATATTTCACTATGTGTATTGTTATTGGCCATGTATAGCAAGAAGACTGTGGTGAAAAACCAAGGTCTGAACTAAAGATATTGTACAATATATGGGACTTCCTATATGGATAATCATGAAGATTATTAGATTTAAATTTACACAACAAAATTATATAAAAAAATCATTATTATACACTAGTTAAACTTCAAAATAGCTGTGATAGATACTACTCTGTACTCTCTGGTTTTGTGGGGCTGTCGGGTTAGAGGCAACCAGAACCCCCTAAACCCCACCCCAAAAAGCTCTTTAAATTACCGTATTGTTTTGTGTATGTTGCTATATCTCAAATAATGTTTTTAGTTTAAGTTGTATGAAAATGTGAAATAAAAGCTGTGGTCCTTCAATTACTACCTCAGCAGGACATCCATTCTCTGCAGTGTTGTTGATGAAGTCCAGCTTCAGACGCCTCTCAATGTACTCTAGGTCTGCCTCTGACTTCTGGAACTGCAAAGACACTCAGCTTTACAGTCTGATAGTACATTTGAAAATTTGCCCTGCTTTCCTCTGCTCATAAAGAAGCCAAAGTTCTAAAATGTTATATTTAACATATATAAATAGGGCTGCAACTAATGATTATTTTCATTAATGATTAATCTGTGGATTATTTTCTAGATTAATCAATTAGTTGTTCCCAGTAAATCATTATTTCCTAAAACCCAAGATGCAACCTGAAATGTCTTGTTTTGTCTGCCACCCAAAGATATTCAGTTTACTGTCACAGAGAACTAAATAAACCAGAAGACATTCAGATTTAAGAAGTTGTAACCAAAGAATGTTTGCATTTTTTTCAATCAAAATAGTTGCTGATTATTTTTCTGTCAATTGACTAATCAATTAATACTTGCAGTTCTATATCTAACCACAAGCAGCCATACAAGAACTCTGAATAAAATAGTCTAAAACTGGAAAAATAACAGTAAGTATCTGATTAAAGATCTGACTACAAGTTCAATTTTTGCTTTTTGTACCCAACAGTTTAAATACTCAATACTATAGACATATTTTGGTTTGTACCAAATTTGCAATACCTAGCCCCATTCATAAATGCAGCTGGTATTTTGAGCAGAAAATTAAAGAGAATTAAAAAATATTTGCCATGTTCAATGAACATCTGTCCCATGTCTCCTGTTATTACATGAAATAAAAAAGAACCTGTCAAATTAATTAAAATGTTGTACCTCATTTCAAAATCAACAACAACACATAATTCAACTGGTAAGATAGTGTATATATAGTGTCCTTGGATAAAATGGAGTGCAAAGTGCAAGGATGACAGGTCCAACCATAGCCACTTGTTTGATAAGGCTGGTAGCACTGGTTAGATTCTACAGAAGGTTATTTCATAAAGTGAGAGTAGCTATTAAGCCAGGCTTCATTAAATCAACCTTATTTTCAGGGAATTCTGTTCAAGTTACCAGCCAGAGTAGGTTAGCAACCAACACACAGAGATATCACTGCACACTAATTACTTTCAATTATTGGAAAACTGTTGAATCTCTGTAGGCATAATGCACCATGACCCATCCCATAGACCATAGCATTGTCCATCGATCTACTTCATTTGTTTTATTCTAGAAATACAAAAGCAGTCGATGTAGCAGGTCCCTGCAGTTTTCAGATGCTTTGACAATACTATTGCACTGCTAGCTGTCTCATACAGTAGTGCAATGAAGTCAGAGCACCTGCCAACAGCTGAAGCTTCAGAGTGGAAACACTTCCTTCACTTGTACCTATTTCTGGCCAATGCCCTTTTAACATTGCACTGCTTCTCTTGCACGGTCATCAGTAGAACAATATAAAAAAGGACACTGGACAGACATCTCAGCTAAAGGCTGGACCTTCTCATGGCTCACTAAGCTTTAAATGTGAGGAAATACTTCATTGTGTAAAATGGAATGTGACTTGTTTTGGTTGAAATATATTTGAAATATCAACCTGAACATCACTTCAATATGTATTCTTTTTTTTTTTTACTATATATGTATTGATCATCCAATCTGTACGTCACTTTGATCCACCAGACATTCATGATCCTTGGAGGATGAACTGACTTTCAGGTCTCTCCTGACTTGTGCAACAATCACATTCACAGTTGTGATTTTGAGTGAAATGTCTCAACAAGTTGGATGGAATGCTTTGAAATGTTGTACAGATATTCATGTCTCTCTCAGGATAAATTACAGTCCTCTCCAAAAGTATTAGAACTATTGTGGCAAATTCCCTTGTTTTTGTTGTTCACTGAAGACATTTGGGTTTAAGATCAAAAGATGAGTATGAGACAAGAGTTCAGAATGTCAGCTTGTATTTACATCTGGTATCTAGATGTGTTAAACAACTCAGGACATACCACCCTTTGTTTGAACCCACCCACATTTCAAGTGAGCAAAACTAACATGTGACTGACAGGTATTTCTTATTGACCAGGTGTTGCCTTTAAGGTTGATTGTTCAAAATTAAATATCTCTGCATGACTCATCTACTTTTTGGACTGGGTTTAAACCTATAAAGACTGAATTTCTTGTTAAAGAGGATAAACCGACATGACGACCAGAGAGCTGTCTATGGGAGAAAAAAAAGCCATTTTGAAAGTGAGAAAAGAAGGAAAATTAATCAGAGCCACTGGACAAACATTGTTCATAGCTAGCACAACAATTTGGAATGTCCTGAAAAAGAAAGAAATTACTGGGGTACGTTTCACAAAGCAGGTTTAGTGAAAACTCAGAGTTTGTTAACCCTGAAATGAGCGAAACTCTGAGTTTTCCGTTTCACAAAGGGAGGTAACTCAAACCAGAGAAAGAGGGGTAACTCTACCCTATTTCTTAAGAGAGTTAACTTAAGCTCTTGGTCAGTTACCGTAGTAACAGACTCTGAACTTAACCTGGTCGGGACCAGGTTTTTCTTAATGAACCTCGAGTTTCTCTCTGTCTCCGCCCTCTTTCAAAGCCACACACTCCATTTGATTTCCTCATTCATTCAGTCAGCAGGCGAGTTTTGGCATAGCCTAGTTCAGCCATCCGTTATTTAAAAAATAATTTAAAAAAAATCAGAGTCAGTATATTAGAAGTCCATTAGTCACAGTAGGTTGTGACTTTTTTCGCAAACATGTCCTTTTGATAACGATCCCGTGGATGAAGGTGCAGCATTACTGAGCAGAGAATTAAATATTCATCAGGAGGTGGTTATCAGACCACACACAGATGTTCTAGCATTTCCAGACAATTATCTTTTTGAGCATCACAATCCATCATCTACATACACAACCTAATCCGTCCTTACATTTGCAAAATTACAATCGTAGTCATGCTCTCACATGCCAGCAGATATTGTGTGTTGCGCTGCATTTATTTGGCTGAGTAGAAGTCTGTGTTAGTTTAAACAGGCTTAATTATTTCATAGAACATGATATAGATGAGACATTTATGTGTGTGAAACCAGCATTATGTTGGGGATAAAACAACTGCACAGTCAAACAGCCACTTAATAGCTACTTTAAAATGTAAAACATGATCAAAATGAGGTACCCCCATGAGCCGAGGTCTTACCTGTTTGAACAATGTTTTTATATTTCACCCTAAACTGCTGCACGGTGCGCTTCTCCCCCGTGGGAGGATTGCACCTAAATGCAATAAATTAATAGGCTGCCATTCAAGCAGTTTTCACTGTAATATTATTGTGATTGCAGAGGACTACATTTAAACTTACACAGTGACCCGAGCAGCAGTGTCTCTTTTTGTAGCTGCAACAGTGTTGCACTCCTTTCTGGAAACATGTTCAAACTGTTTGAGTGCATTAAGATTTCTAATTATAGTGGGGTAAAAAACGCTGCCCTCCGCTTCCCCGTTGTCATGTTGACTCGTGGAATCGGGGCTCTATTGATGCTGACTTTTTATAGTTGTGGTGCACGCACTTAACTCCAGATGAAACTACTCGAAGTTGATTAAACTGACTCAAATCGGCTGTTCTGGAACCAGAAACTCAGTTTCCTATCTGAGAGTAGATCAACTCAGAGTTCAGGATTAGACTCAGTTTGTTGAACCTGCTTTGTGAAACGGACCCCTGGTGTACTGAGCAACAGACATTGAGCAGGTCAGCCAAGGAAAACAACAGTAGCAACAACAGTAATTTATGAAATATTGTGAGAGCTGCAAAGAAAAACTCCAAAACATCAGTAAGTAACATCACCAACGACCTCCACAGTGAAAGTGTCACAATCCACTGTTCGAAGAAGACTCCGAGAGCAGAAATATAGAAGCCATACCACAAGATGCAAACCACTCATCAGTAGTAAGAATCAGAAGTCAAGATTGAAATTTGCAGTAGAGAGTAGAGAGAATTGAAGTACAGAGATGAACCGCAAAAGTTCTGGAACACAATCTTATGGACTGATGAGACCAAGATTAATCTCTACCAAAGTGATGGAAAGGCCAAAGTGTGGAGAAAGAAAGGAAATGCTTGTGGTCCGAAGCTCATCTGTGAAGTATGGTGGAGGTAATGTCATGGCTTGGGCGTGCATGGCCGCTTCTCAAACAGGCTCATTAATATTTATTGATGATGTAACTGATGATGGTAGCAGCAGAATGAATTCCAAAGTGTACAGAAACATTTTGTCTGCCAATTTACGGAGAAATGCATCCAAACTAATCAGGAGGAATTTTATCATGCAGCAGGACAATGACTCAAAGCACACTGCCAACAAAACAAAGGACTTCATCAGGGGGGGAAAAATGAAAGGTTTTAGACTGGCCAATCACCTGACCTTAACCCAATAGAGCATGCATTTCACCTCCTGAAGAGGAGACTGAAGGGAGAAACCCCCCCAAAACAAACAAGAACTGAAAGAAGCTGCGGTAAAAGCCTGGAATAGCATCACAAATGAAGAATGCAACAGTTTGGTGATGTCAATGGGTCGGAGGTTATGCCACCAAATATTAAATGTTATTTACTTTAAATAATTTGTTCCTTTACTTTTGCTCACCTAAACATGCTGTGGTGTAATACAAACGGTGATATACCCTGAATTGTTTAACACATCTAAATGTAAATACCAGGAAATAAAACTGACATTCTGAACTCTTGTCTCATACTCATCTTTTGATTTAAACCCAAATGTCTTCAGTGAACAACAACAAGGGAATTTCCCTACTTATTTAATTAATTTACTTACTTTTGGAGGGGACTGTATAATCACTTTTCCTTCACTTTTCATCAGGTCAAAGTGTCAATTTGTGCAATGCTTTGGTTTATATTTAAATACTTTAAAAACTAAGAACATTTCCTTCAGCCTTAGCTGTACTACTAATTATAAAATATTAATATGCAAAACTAAAATAGTAAACATGGTAAAGGAGAGATAAGGAATAGCCTAATGATTTAAATATGTGGATAATGACTCATCTTCCCGAAAGTCTCTTGTAAAAGGCATTCATGGTGTTTTACATGGCTGTACATACAAAAACTGCCAGAAATAGCTGGGTAACAAGAGAGCTAAAGAGAGATGTCCAAACCCTGGCTCCTTTCTCACCTATGCAAACTGGACAATCAATATGAGAGTACGTATGAATGCTGGACTGTCAGTTTTGGAAAGTTACAGAAATTGACGGACTCTACCCCAGTTTGTGTGTTGTGGGAGGGGGTTCTGAAGCTGTTCAGCTATGTGACAAGCAGCTCTGATGAAATATACTGGTGCCTAGAGCTGTTGGTGTGGCTGTACACTCTATAGACTCAGTCTTGCTCATCTAAGCGACAAAGTTCATTCTTGACTGTGAGAAAAGTACTTAAGCAATATCATAACTAAAGATCCACTTACGAGCTTTATCCTTAGCATTCAACTGCATCTCACGGTTGTACCAGCCTCTGCTGACAGGACCTGAACACCAGAACCCCCCTCCCACCCCTGAAAAGATGGCTGGAGTGGTGTGACAACTGTGGGAACCCCTACATTAGGGAAACAGCAAGGACCTAGACAAGAGACTGAATGAAAACAGTAAAAAAAAAAATCAGCTGTCTGTGAGATTACTGCCTTTAATTCTCAGGCAATCAGTCTTCTTAACAGTCTGCAAGGCACAAGAGCAGGTAGCCTGAGCACTGATAAAGATTATGATATGCAGTTGAATATTACAGAAAAAGCTTGTCAATGGACCTTTAGTAAGGACTATTTGGATAAACACTGGACAGACATCTTTACAGGTTAAGACACACTTGTCTAATCACTGCATTTAAAGTTCCCTTTAAATCGGGTTTCCTCTGCCTCCTATAAAACAATTGTAAGGCGGACCAGTAAGGCGTTATAGTAGAGTTGTGAAAAAATATATCGGAATTACAAGTAAATGGTCGGGTTTTTTTTTTTTTTTAGGAAAGGCCAATCATATTAGCTGCAACCTCACCGAACGATATTTAAGCTATACTAATAGTTCAACACCCCAATATGAGGGATCTTTCTACAAACAGCAAAAGCTTTGATACCGATCCTGACGCTAAGCTGTAGCGGCTGTGTTGGCTGACTGCTGGCTGGTTATGGTGCTACTTTACGGAACAGGAGCTCTAGACATGGTTAAATGGTGGTCCTGTTATTAAATGTTGAAGCCAACAGGAAGCCGTTTTAAACAGAATACGTCTGTACTGGCTTTAGGCTGGGTGCGACAGCCGCTGTTCTAGTACTTAGCTGTGGGTGTTTCAACGGAAACCGCTGAGGCACACAAAAAACTTTTACTGAGAGGCTGTATCCCGCATGAATAACAGACCGTTAATTAATGATCTGCTGATTGTGGTTCAACAAGGATAAGAGTGATTTCAGAAAATAAAATAGTTTATATTGTGCTTACCATCGCCTCAAGCTTTTCAACTGTTGTCTCCATGTTGAATACTTTTGAGGCTGATGCAGGCTCTATGATTGGCCAGCTGTCAGGAAAGCAGAAAACTGATTGGACAGCTGTGTGAGACCAGATCCTCTGTAGGTGCGCCATATTGCTGCGCCTGTCCCTCTTTGCGGAATGGCTGCATATTTGAAAACTTTATTTATAAATCATACTCCATCACGAAAACTAAAACACTTATCAAAGAGGTGTACAGCACACGGAACTTCGTATTTCGGAACGATTCTTAGCCAAGAATTTTCCGGGTCTGAGATTTGTAAGGATTTGAGCAGAGAGACAGCAAGGGTCAAAAACACAGCGGGTCACATGCATCATGTGGCCTCGAATAGTTCCAAAATGATTATTCAGATCCATTGTTTTCCATAAGGAACATCCGGTTTTACCATCGAATATTTATTGACTTGTACAGCCTTGTAAACTAATTGTGTGTTTTCTATCAATGATTAATGTTTGAAATATTAAATATTTGGATTATATTCAATTATGGTGACAGATTAGAGTTAAGCATTATCATAACATTATCGCCCATGATAATGTTATGATAATGCTTAACTCTAATCTGGGTGGCTGTGGCTCAGGAGGTAGTCCACTACTCAGAGGGTTGATGGCGTGATCCCTGGCTCCTTCAGTCTGCATGTCCCTGGGTAAGATAGGGAGAATGGGGTAACATCAGCCACTTTTATTCTGTGGTAAAATCATCATTGGTAAACTATGATGATTTTACCACAGAATAAAAATGTATTTGTTTCAAATAATAGTTACTATATATAACTCAGGTTGTTGTGTGCCCCTGGAAATTAAAAAAAGTAATCTAATTGTTATGGTTTTAGAGCAATGACCCATCAAAAAAAAGTTAGTCCTTATGGCACAATTTGTCCCAACGTAGGGGCAAAATGAGCATAAATTGACAGTGGCATGCCAGTCAATTTTGCCCAAAACATAAAACAGGAAGTTGATGTAACTTGCACGTACATGCCCCAAAGTCCCGGTCTGAACAATCAATCAATGTCAATATTGAGTCATAGTCAACAGGAAGTCAGCCTCATGGGACAAACATCATCCAATGAGATGTCACATCTGCATACCAAAATCTATCCTCAAGGGCTCTTCTGTCTAAAATTTTAGGGGTGAAACCTTGCCACACCCTAAGCCGAAGATCCATATCAGATACAACCCTTCTGATGCATTTGCCAAGTTTCAAAGAAAACTCAAAAGCTTGATGGTTTAGCATCATCAAGGTCTTATAGTTTAGCTCACCAAATTTAAGGTGGTAGACATATTATTTGAATGCATTCTCATAGTGCAATATTGCAGTATGTATGTGTACTAAATGTTCTATTTTAAAGATTGAGTCTGAAATGGTTTACATTCCAGAAATGAAAGAGCATGCATCCAGGTTTGCTTACATGCCAGGTAAACAAAGTCCCCAGCCTGGCAAGTGCAGTCAAAATTCATGCTGTGCTTGTTAAATATTACCATTCTGTGCTCCTTCAAGTTTATCACAAATGCTTACATGGCGTCGTTCAATGTCACCAAACCCTCATAGTGATACAGGATGGTCTGTTTGCAGAAAAATCCCCTGTTTACTATGGGCCAATTTCTCAATACCTTGAGAGAGTCCTACCCCTCCCCTAAATGCCCCTTATTCAGACTATTGGTATATGCTACAATTAACTGATGCTCCCTGAACGCCTGAGATGCAGGCGATCAGTAGACGCCATATCTTACCCATGTTCCCCAAACACCTCACACGCAGGCCACTGGTAATTTACGGATGCTCCCTAAACACCTCACATGCTGAATATCTGGAGACTACAATTTCGAGTTGAATTGAAGTTGACGGGACGAACGGTAGTGCCCGTTCAAAATATGCCTGAGACACCCTGCACTATATCTTGAACATGAACATCTATAAACGTTTTCAATTCATTCTCTATGGCAGTTCTTGCTACAGATGTAATTTCATCTCCGATCACAGTGTGGGTTGCAATGGAAGAGCGCTGTGTGCATGTCCGCTCGTTCCCACTCTTCTGCATATAGGAGCAAGAGCAACATTGTTTATGAGGTATTGTTGTAGATTTCTGAACGTTCCCGACACATCCAGCACCAAGTCTTGAACGTACATGATAGGTTTCGTTCACAGTACACAATAGTAAAGCTTGAGTCTCTTAAACGTTTTCAAATCATTAACACTATGGATGTAGTCCCACCTCTGACCACAATGTGCGTTGCAATAGCAGCTTGACGCTGTCTGTATTTCCGCTCGTTAACTTCATGGGCAGAAGAAGAAGCAAATCAACATTGTTATTTATGAGGTATTTACATATATTTCTGAACGTGCCTGACGCATCCAGCACCAAGTCTTGAATGCATGTACCAAGTTTCATTTACAGTAACGTTACACGGTTCAATGGCAGAGCTTAAGTCTCTTAAACGTTTTCAAATCATTATAACTACAGATGTAATCCCAACTTTGACCATAGTGTGGGTTAAAATGATAGAGTGGCGCTGTCTGTATTTGATCGTTAACTCCACAGGCAGTAGAGGAAAGCAAATCAATGTTATTTATGAGACGTTTTCATATATTTCTCGAGATTCATCCAAACAACTTCACACATCAGCATTGCACTTCCCCGTTTCCCTAGCAACCCAACTGCCAGGTATAAAGTAGATCGGATGAACAGTTCTCGAGATCCACATACATACATTCATGACTCATTTATGATGAGGTGCATGAGGCACAAAATTGTGCTGAAGTATGTTTACAAAGCTTAAAGCTATCAAGCAGTAGTTCTTGACAACATGATATATGAGTAAATACTATATTCTTAGAGTGACATATTATTTTTAATCATCTCTCATGAGTACATGGTGATTTTCATATGTCCGTATTGACAAATAACAATTGCATCTAAAAAATTATCAAACAAATGTTATATTTTTATCAAACTTTTATTATTTTCATGGGTATGTGTGTTCCTGATTCCATAAAATGAAATATATTTAGTCAAAATAAGAACATTATTTACAGAGAATGCCTTAGGATTCTCGAAGAAGCGTCACAGTGTTCAGAGTGAGAACATCTGCACCACCAACAGACACCCCACAGATAGGTTCACAGCTGCTTTCAGGTCCAAAATAAAAACCTCCTTCTCTTGAGATGACGTTAGATCAGGAAAAAATTTTTTTTACCAGGAACAAGGTGAAGAAGCAGAAAGGTTTCTGGTTAACGCAAGAAAATTCAACAAAATATTTCTTGCTGAAAACACACGTAACATATCATATTCCCTTTTCTGTAAGCTTCACCCATTTTGGGTTGTGCGTCGCACTCTTTCTGACCGCAACACGGGTCTCTGCAAGATCTATGAAAATCTCAAATTTGCTTTTGAGAAATTGCATCATTTACGTTTCTAGGCAACAATGATTCCAAGGCAACTGGACTTAGATTTGTCTTATGAAGACGTTTCGCCTCTTATCCAAGCAGCTTCATCAGTTCGTAATGCAAGACAGGTGGTTTGAAAGAGGAGTTAAAGAAGCTATATATGTGAAAGTTGAAAAACCATCCCTAAACAGGGGGAGGGGAGGTTTGAGACACCATCTCTCTCCTATTTACAATGGATGAGAGGCGAAACGTCTTCATAAGTCCAGTTGTCTTGGAATCATCGTTGCCTAGAAATAACTATGACCTGGACAAAATGAGAATATTCACAGACTGCATCATTTACATAGATACAGAATAGCTTCTTGTCTCTGACTGAAAGTGTGTTAATGAAAACATCTGATCTAGTCTGTTGTTGGGATGAAAATCAGCAGTTTCTGATAAACACATTAGATAGAGGGGTATATAGATAGATGATTTATAATAGTAAGTTCATTCATTTGTATTTTTTTTTTTAATTTTTTTTTTTTTTTTACATTTTTCTCAGGTGCTATGGGTCCACATTATTCACCATGTCTGTGACATTCACACTCGTCATATCAGAAGTATTGCAGACCAAGTCAGGAGAGGGCCAGGTAAGTGATACACATCTGTTTTCCTATGTAGCATATTAACTTACCTGTAAGTCATACTCTTGGTTAAATAGTGTTATTTTCACATGTTCGACTGTATAAAATGTATGAAATAGTAAATGAACTCTATATGTCCCTGCAGCTGCTGCTCTACACAGCTCCTGGAGCAGATGAGGAACAGCAGTGAATGATGGGTGTCATTCCTGCCATGAGAGCATCTTCATCCAGAGCAGTAAACTGAACACCTTTGGTGTGGTTTTGGTCTGACCCTTGTCTGCTATTATATGTGCAGCAAATTGACTGCTTTTAGCTGAACAGACTAATGATTTGACAACTAATTCTGTCTTTATCAGTCAACTCTGAACAAAACAGAATAAACTGTAAAAATGTTTGTTTGAACAGTAAAAGATTGAAAAACATGTCCAAAAATGTTTCTGTTAAAAAAAGATATTTATATCATAAATGTTATTATTCTTAGTGTTGTTTTTTATATTTTTATTTTGTTGTTCAAACTAGTAAATTGCAGTTTACATAACCTGAAGTGATGAAAATGAATCCATAACATGTTCTACAATGCCCTGTTCTGAAGATCAGTGGTATTCAAACTTCACTACTGTTTCATGTTGCTTTATAAAATATAAATAACGAAAATATAAATCAATAGTGGAAGTGGTAATGATAATATACTGACTCTGCAGGGAAGTACTGTCATTGTATATCAAAGCAATTATTACAGCATCTGATTAATATATTTTATTTGGTAAACTTGCACATTTAAATTGAACAAATGAACCCTGGCTGCCTCTGAAGCAGTTCACTGGTGAGCTCCTCCAAGATCATCTCTTCAAGAAGTCTGAAAAAAATAAAAAGAGGAAAAACGCAGATATGGCTTTGTAAGTTATAAGTTTCATGATATGTTGGAAATATGGTGATGGTAGTGCAGAGTATGGATTGTAGGCTGTCCAGTGTTCCCAAACAAGTCTACAACAACATGATTTAAAAAAAAAAAAAAAAAGTCAAAATAGTGCTGCTCATTAGTGAACTATATCTTATTTATATACTCATTCAGTAACGTTAGTGTTGCTGATGTTTTCAGTAGCCACTTTTATACAGAGAACACGCATTATAGCTGTAAATCCGAGGGGAGGACATTTTTCTTTGTTTGATAACTTAAAAAGTGAAGTTAGACTTTATTCCTGACTCATAATAAGAGCAGCTGGGTGAGCTAGAGGCTGAGCTGTTAGTGAAGAAGCCGGTGAATCACATCAATAAACGTTATTTTCTAATTGTTTTACAGCTGTTAGCTTCTAAAGCTAAATCAGTCCTTAGTTATGCTGCTATAGGCCTAGACTGCCGGGGGATGCACTGAGCTCCTCTCTCCTCTCCTCCATCTCTATGTATTTGTATTTTTATTACTATTAATGCATGTTACTAACTTTACTTCTTCCCCGGAGTTCTTTGTGCTTTCTGATCCACAGGAAGCTCCATAAACCATGCTGATGTGCTGACGTCCTTCTCTCAGCTGTTCCTGCTGTTGCTGCTGCTTTTTGCTACTTGTTGATTTTTGTTGTTGCTATTCTCTTCATTGTGTACCCCCCCCCCCCCCCCCAACCCATCTCCCTCTTTCTCTCTCTTTCTCTCTCAACCCAACCGGTCAAGGCAGATGGCCGCCCACCCAGAGCCAGGGTATACCTTAGGTTTCTTCCCGTTAAAGGGGAGTTTTTCCTTCCCGCTGTCGCCAAGTGCTTGCTCATGGGGGGGACTGTTGGGTTTCTCTTTCTGTAAATTACATCTTCACTGCTTCCCTTGACTTGTTAGAAATGCTCGGAGCTGTCCTCTTCAGCAAATAGCCTCTTGTCCATGAAGGCCACCGTAGTCTTAGGGAGGGGAGGGGGGAGCAGCTGAGTGCTTCAATCTAGAACCTCACCGTTAGAGGCCACTAAATACCGCATATTTTACACGCTGGACCTTTAATGTTAATTGTAAGGAAAAGAGCAAAATTATATATTATCATTTTTAAAATCTTCATGCACTCAAGACCAACATTTTACAATTGAGCGGCTAGCCCTGATTTTAAAACATTAGCAATTTGATTATTATTATTATTCTGTGTAAATATCTGCTTTATAATTAAGAATATTGTTGTCCAATACCACTTTATTCATCAATTGTGTGATTGCATGATCAACAGGATTCGACATCTGATACGCTCTGGAGTCATACAACTTGCAGAGAAATCCATCTGGTATGATGTATATGTGACTTTTCCACCAAAAAGGGACCCACTTCATGTGAAGCAACATACCAGAGCCTGTACCAACAAAGGGGAGACTGTGCCTGATATATTCTACAGAGAGGATGAAGTTCGAGTGTAAGTCAACAGTAGCAACAACTATTCAGTTGATAGTATCTGTACTTCCCTCCCACTTACATTGCAAATATGCATTATGTTTATATTGGATCAGGTGTTTTGTCATTTGTCAGTGGTACTTTAGTGCAACATGAGCTCTTTATTACTGTTGTCCATTTTATGAGGCTTTATTTTACACCCTCTCAATTCCAGTTGTGTTGTCACAGATATTTAGTACCAGTCAAATGTTTTCAACACTTTCTCATTCAAGGAAGGTGGGAAGGTGCGTCAAAACTTTTGACTGGTACCTTGAGTTGAAGCACAGATGCATATTGGACATCATATCTGCAATGAAGGAAACACTTACATTAGCGCTGAATTCAATTCCTTTTATCAATACGGCAGAGGACTCTTACGATAACTTAAGTCACCGGCACCGGCAACAGGCACCGATTTATCAAGTTCCCTAGAAACAGTCACAAAACCTGATTTGAGTTTGGACTGTTTCTCTCAGATTGACCTTCATGAATTAACTTCTATGATTTCTTCATCAAAATCTTCGACTTGTCTCTTAGATCCCATCCCAACTAAACTGCTTAAGGATGTTTTACCCTTAATTAGCACCTCCCTCCTAAATATAATCAATATGTCTTTGGTAACTGGCTATGTACCGCAGTCCTTTAAAGTAGCTGTAATTAAACCCCTCCTTAAGAAGCCTACTCTCGATTCAGACGTCTTAGCCAACTATAGACCCATATCTAACCTTCCTTTTCTGTCTAAGATCCTTGAGAAAGCAGTCGCTAATCAGTTATGTGCTTTTCTAGCTAACAATAGTTTATTTGAGGTTTTTCAGTTTGGATTTAGAGCGCATCATAGCACAGAGACAGCACTGGTTAAAGTCACAAACGACCTCCTGACTGCATCTGACAAAGGACTTGTCTCTGTACTTGTCTTGTTAGATCTTAGTGCTGCATTTGACATTTTTGACCATCAAATCCTGTTACAGAGACTGGAACATTTCACTGGCATTAAAAGTACTGCATTATGCTGGTTTAAATAATATTTATCAGATCAATTTCAGTTTGTTCATGTTAATGATGAATCCTCTATAAAAGTAAAAGTTAGACACAGAGTTCCACAAGGTTCTGTCTGGGACCTATACTCTTCACTTTATATATGCTTCCTTTAGGGAATATTATTTGAAAACACTCCATAAATTTCCATTGTTATGCAGATGATACACAAATATATTTATCAATGAAGCCAGATGAATCCAATCAGTTATCTAGACTCCAAACATGCCTTAAAGACATAAAGACCTGGATGACTTGCAATTTTTTGCAAAGTTATTGTGCTTGGTCCTAAACCTTAGAAACACATTATCTGATGATTTAACTAATCTAGACGGCATTACCCTGGCCTCCAGCACCACCGTAAGGAATCTGGGAGTTATCTTTGATCAGGACATGTCCTTTAACTCCCACAGAAAACAAATTTCTAGGACTGCCGTTTTTCACCCTCCTAATATCACTAAAATCAGACATATCTTGTCTCAACAAGATGCAGAAAAAATAATCCACACATTTGTTACTTCTAGGCTGGATTATTGCAACTCTTTATTATCAGGCTGTCCAAATAGGTCTATAAAGACTCTGCAGCTGGTCCAGAGTGCAGCTGCTCGTGTACTAACTAAAACTAGAAAAAGAGATCATATTTCGCCCATCTTAGCTTCCTTCTTCTTACTTACAAAGCCCTTAATGGTCAGGCACCATCTTATCTGAAAGAACTCATAGTACCATATTATCCCACTAGAGCGCTGCGCTCCCAGAATGCAGGTCTACCGGTGGTTCCTACAGTATTTAAAAGTAGAATGGGAGGCAGAGCCTTCAGCTATCAGGCTCCTCTCTTGTGGAACCATCTCCCAGATTCAGTCCGAGGGGCAGACACCCTCTCTATGTTTAAGAGTAGGCTTAAAACTTTCCTCTTTGATAAAGCTTATAGTTAGGTCTGACCAGGCTTGCCTTGGATCAGTCCTTAGTTATGCTGCTATAGGCCTAGACTGCCGGGGACTTCCACTGATGCATTGAGCTTCTCTCTCCTCTTCTCCATCTCTATGTATTTTATTAATATTAATACATCTTACTAACTTTACTTCTTCTCCGGAGTTCTTTGTGCTTTCTGATCCACAGAAAGCTCCATAAACCATAGACCATGCTGGTGTGTTGGCGTCCTTCTTCTGCCCGTCGCCAGCTGTTCCTGCTGTTGCTGCTGCTTTTTGCTACTTGTTGATTTTTGTTGTTGCTATTCTCTTCATTGTGTACACACCCCCCCACACACACACACCCCTCACCCCTCTCTCTTTCTCTCTCTCTCTCTCTCTTTTCAACCCAACTGGTCAAGGCAGATGGCCGCCCACCCAGAGCTGGGGTCTGCCTTAGGTTTCTTCCCGTTAAAGGGGAAGTCTAAAATTGTCACCTGTCCAGTAAAGTGCTGAAGTTACTGCTGCTCCATTGTATCATGACTGCTGTGCCCTCCCAGGTAGGTAATATTTGGCCATAACTTGTACGATGATGTCCAGCTGCAGCTCTTGTTATGCTACACAATTTCTAATCAGTTATTATTTTTCAATCAAATTTATTAGCTCAATCTAACTGGCTGCAAGTTAGTCTAGAAAATAATTAGTCTAAATATAGCTTCACCTAGCTTAAGCTATAAGGGGAGAGCGGGGTAATGTGGTAAGTATGTTTTTTTTTCACAAAAATGTGTTTTTTGTGTGTAAAAGTACATTTTCTTGCTATCTACTTAATCAGCTGTTGTGTCAAAGCAAATTGATTCAGGTAGAAAAACTTCCGACATATAAAACCATGTGATTGATGCTAGCCTGAATTAGCCTGAATTGCTAAAAAATGTTGCTCTTTCTAAAATGGAGGCTGTGGGGTAAAGTGAGACACAAGACCACTTTTTTTAAAACAATCATATTTTCATTGCCCTTTGTCCTGAAGACATTCTGATCATTTCTATAGATAGGAAACATTCTGAATTAATGGGAAATGTGTAAATTTTACTGATATTTCATTTTAGCATGGCTAGAGGGGAGCAAATGTAAAAAATGTCTCACATTACCCCGCTCTCCCCTACCAAAAGTAAGGGTGGGCAATATATTGAATATACTTGATGTATCACGGCTTGTTATACATGCAATGTAGTGACTATATCACAAACATTGAGTGCAAATTGTCACAATCTTTTTAAGCTGCCAATGTGAAACTTGCTTTGGCATTTCACTTCTCCTACTCTCTCATATGGCTCTCTCCCTGTCACAGACACAAAAAGAAAAAATCTCACATACACAATGTTTATCTCTGATATTAAAATTCTGTGTGAACTCTTTTATGAGACTACCTTGTTTGGTTATTGGTCCTGGTTTCTGGGTGGTGCCCCATACTACACATGCGAGTGACAGAAGCCTTTCAACTGCGCCGTGCCCCGTCATGCACTGGGGTGCGAGGGCCCGATCATCGCTGCTTGCAGCTTTAATTTATGTTTACATTATTAATTTCTAATCGACATTGTGGGTGTATGTGATGTGCTGTTGTGTGTAGCTTTGTATTTTATATTTTGTATGGTGTGTCCTGTGTGTTTTTTGCTTTGTACTATTTGTTGTCATACTGTTGTATGTTTTGATTGTGGGGGACTGCGGATTCAAATTAGCTTTGAGCTAACTCTGGTGTAGTGCATCTTTAATGTTTAAAAACTGCACACTGTCCCAATCAGTAAAGCAAATGATTATTAACACAGATTATTAGCTACACTGACCACAATTATTCCAAACACTATTGTTCATGTTTTGCCAGATCCAGTAACGGGGAAGCACAAAGATTCTGGAGTGAGACATTCCCTTCATATCTGGCATTGTGCTTGGCCAAAAATATCTATTCGTTATGTACTGCAGTTTCGTCATGACCTATGTATGGCTTTTACCACATAAGTATGTAAAGCAATGTAACACTTCCGTAGTATGTATATTGACTAAAGCTCTACTAAATATTTAGGTGTTGTTTCCTGGTTTTGTTTGCCCCAAGCAGGCTGGACTGCACCAGGAGAGGAAAGCCCTCTGTACTGGCTGAAGGACACTGAACCACTACTGCTATAGCTGTTGTGTGGCCATCAAAGTGGAGGAGTTTGTTATATGTAGAATGATGAAAAACTTTAGTACAAACAATAATTCCAGTTTAATAATAGGATCTGTGTGCCAGATGCAATTAGTTGCACCTGGATCTATAACATTTGGTTACTTTGTATCATCCTGGGTGTTCTCTGATCGCTGAACATTGTCCTTTTATTGTAGAAATTGTGTCTCTATGAGGAAGCAATGTCTTCCTACTGAAATACTTGCAGAAAGTCATGTTGCGGCATGTTAATGAACACTTAATATTATTGCAGCTGTGTTGGGGGTGCAGTTTTATGATTGTTGGCTTGTTTGGCTTGTTTGGCTTGTCACGTATGAGTAACCGGGGTACCCCTGTTCCATTCAAACATCATAATATGATCCACAGCAGAATCATTCATAACCAGGGTATAGGTAATACCATATATGCATTATGGCTATATAAAGGTGTATGTGAAATACTTCACTGCTGGAGTCTTTTCCAGATAGCAGGTTTAGTGACTTCAATGAAAACCCAGAGTTGCCAACTCACTAACATTAAAGTGGTTATAATCAATATTTTTCATGATTACAATGTATCAGACCAATAGTGAGAGGTATCACTCTGAGTGATGAACCTACAGAGAATTATCACCAGACTGCAGCTCCCCTTAGCTTTTCAGAGCTTTATAGTGAGTTTCAGCTCACTGTTTAGTTGTCTGGCTGCAACTTAACTGTTTTGGTATTCCCTCAGCACTCTCATAGCGTTGTTTTAATTTTCAGTCTAAAAACATCTGAAAACCCACAGTACACTAAAGAGTGAATATTGGACTTATATTCACTAGGTGGACAGAAACATGACTTCAATGAATGATATGAATAATGATTGGATGAAAATGTTGCTCCATAACTGCTGCATGTGGAAATAAGCTAATAATTTGCAAATCGCTCAACATATCAACTTCAAAGGTGACAATACATCAATGTTGTGTTCACATGTTTCTGCTGAACCAAAGTGACCAAAAAAAAAAAATCAGTTAATGCAGGTTTAAGTTGCAAAATTTGCTCCATGCAAACTGCTGAAGAGAAACTAAACAAAGGTCACAGGCTGATTTGCAAATCAACATTTAACTGGGATCGAATTTGGGGATTTAGAATGAACAAAACATATTGTCTATAAAAACCATATAACATTTTTAACAATGTTTTTGCACAGATTAAGTTAACCATCATTGTATTTCATCAACAGAAAACAAAAAAAACAGAAAAAGCAAAGCAAGCTAATAGTTACACAAAAAAATTATGTGGCCACAGGGTTTGACATTTTCACATAGATTCTGGAGGTGTTTACTTGCAAATGTAAAACAAGCTTATTCACCTTCTACAAGTCACTGCAGAAAATACAGTAGCCATATTTCCAGAAATCCGTAATTACTTTCACTTTAGAAAATACAAAGCTGTTTTATGTAGCTTTTTTACAAATGCATTACTAAAGTGGAATCAGCTATCCTCCTAAGGCTTATGTCAAAAGGCTATTCAACTTGACAGTGAAAAGTATACACATAAAACAAAATCAGTTCAAATGAACAAAGCCGAAATTGAGACGAAAGTGTTTAACTGGTTAAAGTTTCACTGATAATACAGTGCAGCTTGATACAATATTATAACATAATATATATTGAAACTGTATGTCAGATTGCCATGTCTTAACATACCATCACAGTGGTCACTTATAAAAACTATTCCTGTACAGATATTTGAAGGGAAGATGAATGGTTGTTATGTTACTGTAAGATTATGCATGTACTGTAATACTAACATTACTGTTTTTCATCATGCAACATCAACATGGACGTTATAGTATACTGGTCACTGAAGGTCTTCATTAACAGTCTGAGGCTGCATCACAGGAAGCTCCAGCTTCTCACACTCTGTCAGCTTCAAGGTTAAATGCTGGGCTATCTCATTAGGATCAGTGTACAGTGCAGCAGGTACATTCTGAAGGAAAGAGTAGCATCTGTGTTAGAATGACAACAAAAAAAATAGTACATAGGAGAGATTTATTAATATAAATAAATACATAAATACTACTTGACAGGAGTATGTTTAATGTACATTCCTCTAACAAAAGCTGTACATAAAATCTTGTGACAAAGGAATAATTTATTTTATTTTGTTTATTTAATGTCATTAAATGAAATGACAGTTTTCAAACAAATATATCGTTATAGAGAATGCTATATGATGAAAAAAATTACAAATGCTGTTAATGAGCAGAATTTGAGTAAATGTCTGTGAAAGAGGCTTTTTATTTTCATGATGGAATATAGAGCGCTCATATGCAAATATAAGGTAATTCTTTTTCAAATGCAGAACATTGTTAAATTTCTTTTGTAGTGGTGTAGGGAGTTTTTATGCTGTGGTGTGTGGTGTGGTGGTTTTAGAGTGCTGCTTGAAAGTCTGTGAACCCTTCACACTCTAGGTCATATTTATGCATAAAAAGAGAAAATTCTGATCAGATTTTTACACAAGTCTTACAACTAGATAGAGGGAACCCAATTAAACAAATGCAACAAAAACATTAAACTTATTAATTTATGTATGAAGAAAATTGTCAAATCTTACATATTTGTTTAAGGCAAAAGTATGTGAACCCTTGCTTTGAAGGTGCTGGTGTGACCCCCCTTTTGCAGCAATAGCTTCAACCAAACATTTCCAGTAACTGTTTATCAGCTTGGAGAGATTTTAGCCTATTCCTCCTTACAGAACAATCTCAACTCTGGGATGTTGGTGGCTTCTTTGCATGAACTGCCTGCTTCAGGTCCATTACAGCATTTCTATAGGATTAAGGTCAGGACTTTGACTTGGCCATTCCAAAGCATTGACTTTTTTCTACTTCAACCATTCTTTGGTTTGGTTTGAGCAACCTATGTGTTTAGGGTCGTTGTCTTACTGCATGGCCCACTTTCTGTTGAACTTTAGTTCACAGATAGATACCTTGACATTTTCCTGTAAAATTTGCTAGTACAACTCAGAACTCATACTCCATCAATGATAGCAAGCTTCCAGAGGCAGCAAAGCAGGCCAAAACCACAATACTGCCATCACCATGTTTCACAGATGGGCTAAGGATCTTATGCTGGAATGCTGTGTTTGCTCATTGCCAAAAATAACGCAAAAATTGCAAAGTAAAATCAAGTGGCTGACTTCCCGTTGGACTTGGCTCCAGGAGGAAGAAGAAAGGGAAGAAGAAGAAGAAGAATTCCTTCAGGAACAAGAGAATCTTTGCACTTTGGTACTTGAGCCCTACTACTAATAATAATAATTAAAGTAATAATAGTTCCTTCAGATACCATAGGGCCTTTGCACCACTAGGTGCCCTGGCCCCAATTAAATCTGCAAGCAGTGATGCACCTTTGCGTACATCAGGGCACACCACTGTTGGAGGACCTTTATTGCAGGCATGCAGATGTGTTCTGGACTGGGCTCTTATCAGACATTCCTTGAAAGAGTTAGATAAATAATAAATAAATAAATAAATAATAATTTAATAAAATACAACGCCTCCAAATGGCAGAAAGTGTACAAAATGTAAAATTCAAAATGGCCGACTTCTTGTTGGACTTAGGGTATGCCTTCACAAGGCTTTTGTTTGTTGCAATTTTTGTCAGTTCTGACACATGTGCAAATTTTGAGTTTACATATCCTTAGCTCGAAATGACGGACTGCAAAGAAAAAATTAAAGCTGCAAAACAGCAATGACCGGGCCCTCGCACCTTGCGTGCATCAGAGGGAGTAGCAGCAGTGGTATCACTACTGGAGGTCTGTTGACATAGCTCTGAATTGTCAGGATTAGGCAGGTGTGGTAGGTATGTGTGTCATGCCGAGATGCAAAAAAGCCTCTTGGAGCCATATCCTAAGTCCAAGAGGAAATCTGCCATTTTGAATTGACTTTGTAACTTTAGCACAGTTTTTGCAATTTGCAGCTGTTGTATTTTAACAAACTCCTCCTACAGATTTAACATGAGTGACTTGGTCAGTGTCATCTAAAGACTCAATCAAAAGTTATCAAAATCCTGAGTTTTCATTGAATGCCGTTGCCGTGGCAACTTGGTGAACTACAATGCTTCGCCATGAAACAGGAAGTTGTTGTAACTTGAATGTACATCACACAAATAATAGTGAGGCAAATCTATCTTGATAATGGTCTGTCATAGCTCACCTTCAGTTCTGCTATGTTGCTTTCCCTTGTGCTGAACTCTCGTAGCATGTAATTCTTTCCAGCCTGGAATCAAAAACAATATTACAACTTGTTACTTATTAGAGCATTTACCATAGGCAGTGTGGAATAACCTCTGCCACATTTAAATTCTATAACTTGCACATTATAAAACCTTGAACTTCATCCTGGCTAGAGAAAACCAACTTGCCTCATGATACAGTCGCGTGTCATTTATTCTGATCAGCACTCCATCCACTCGCAGGAAGAAACGCAGCAACAAGAAGAAACTTGTGGGCATCACTCTCTGCATTATCAACAAGACACACACCAAGATGTTAGCAGAGATCGCAGACTAACTGCGATCTCTGCTATATGAACTACTATAGTTACTACAGTTATACTATACTATAACTATATGAACTTATATTACAAAAATACAAAAAGCAAGATTTGGAATCACTTTCTACATCAACACGTCTTTTCTGAAATTGGTGATCTTAAACAAATCAATCACTGAACTTTGCCCTCTGAGCTCTCCCTTAATCCCAGAATGCAACTGTGAGGCAGCTCAAGGAGCTCACAGCATTCTGCCATTCTGAACTTCTACTTCCATAAATGAGGCATGAATTACATGCAGACTTTGGCCAAATAATCAATTAAAAGCTTAGTGAACATTTACATTGTTTTTAAATGGTATCTGGTCTTCATTTGGATCAATAGTATAAAATGTGACTGTAGGCAGCACTCACAATTTTGACGCTTATCATTGAGACTCCGTGGTCATGCAGCTCGTCCTCAAACAGTAGAACCTCATCAAAAAACATGATCTGTTCCCGAGCCTTCAGCTTCTCCATGTCGATACGTTCCACTGTTTCAGTTGCCTTCAGATGAACAACAAATAGAAATGAAACACAGATGGAAGTAGAGGTGCACAAGACACAAAATCATTCTCCATATTTGTAAGACTGTTGACAATATCGAATACAAAGGTCTTGATAATATTGTGTTCCACTCAATAAGTGAAAATGACCAACCTTTATCTGCGTACCCTCTCCTATCAGAGTGCCTCTGTAGTCTGTGGTGTATGTCCAGTCGTAGGGTCTCACTACCTCTTGCGAGTGTTCAGAATCAGCTCTAGAAAGAGATCAAAGATTCATTTTAGTTATTCCTGACAATGTCCCTGCTTGTGAAATCTGTGATCTCCTGTTCAAGAGGAGGGGTAAGGGATGATGGGCTAAAAGTAAATGGAACACAATATGCATTACTACTTGAAAATCCTCAACAGAGTTTTGATAACAGGTCTACAGGTGAAAAGGCCACAGATTACAATATATTCTATATGGTGTTTTTCCATTGTTTTGGGGGCAGTCATGCCGAGCCATGTCGGGAGCACTTGAGCGTTCTTCCATAACACAACACTGCAAGGTTAAAGAAGTTGCTCAACTGCTGGAGGTGCGATGGTTTTCAGAAAATGAGTCTTTTGTCTACAGCTCCTTATCAAATATCTTACTGTGGCTTTTTCTGCTTGAACTCTTTGTCATCATTATTTCTAATTGATTCACTGAAAAAAATATCTCCAAAATATCTCCAGATCTTGTGTACACCTGTTTCTATTGAAGGATAGTGCCACTAACAAAGCTCTGATAATTTGGCTATGAACAAATTTCATTTCCTATAAATTCTTCAAAATAAAAGTCTCCTTTTATTATATTTTATCAGCAGTAACTCAACAAAGCTCTGATACGTCTGAAATTTTTGAAAACAGCTTTCTGTCTGGTTTCCAGCACAGACATGAGCTGAGTTTGCAACACACTGCTTGTTTGTGGGGAGAAAGGGGGTTCATCATGGGCTAGCCGCGATTGGCCCTGCAAATGAGCAGGACCACTGCAGCAAGGCTGGCCATGATTATCCCCTGCTGTTAGGCTGTAGTGGAGACACACTTCATTGCGGGTTGGCTTTGAGACTGTAAGACTAAAGCAGACTGATCCAAGCTTACCAAAATCAAACTGACAGGCTCAATAGTGGTGTATGCACTTACATTGACACACATTTCGAAAAGACTGTGGAAAACATGGAGAGCTAGAAGTTCCATTGAGTTTTAAGGAGCAAGGTACAAGGTAAATAACAATGAATGGCGTGCTGTCATTGCATCTCTCTGGAGTTTGGAGCTTGTGTATGTTTGCCGGGACATTTGTTTGTTTCCTAAAAGTAGCATGGCTGCTCTTTTAGCTCTCAGCGTCTGAATGGTTGGCCACACCTATTTCAAGTTTTCACATGTTAAATGTTAACTGAACAATCCTCAAGCTGTGGCACATTATGATGTTCATCTTGCCTGCTCTCCTGCCATTCCTGAGCACAGGCCACCTTAACAGCGTCCTCCATGTTGTTGACTCTCTTAAGGGCATCAATTGCATTGAATTCGATACCGAAGCCATCGTTGTGCTGGATGCGCAGGATGTTGTCCCCAAACAGCATCTCTGGAAGGGAGGGCATGCTCATCTCCTCTGCCAACCTGGAAAGGCAAAAGTAAACAGGTGGTTTACTGTGACAATGCATCTTTCTGAAAAGAAAAACACTTCAGGACTTAAACGCACAACATGCAATTTCAGTTACTAGGGGTCTCGATCAAAACTACAAAAGAGAGTGTGATGACAGTGTGAAGTAGCAAGGGATCATGGTAGTTGTTGTCTTCATTGTTAAATAACCAGCTTCATCGGGATAGGATTACTCCAGTGTTTATCATTTGGGATGTTTTTACTGGAAACTGAATTAACTGCAGAGGTCTCCTCCTCTCTAAGACAAACGGACACTGTGATTACAGATAAAATACTGAATATAGCCGTTTCACCTAAAAACAGTGTATGCCGACCCATGGACATCCAGTATGGGCTGTTAGCCAAGCTGCTGCTAACACTTGTTCAGTTTATTTTTCTTACAACGTTATATCCATTCCAGACTTTCAGCAGGTTTCTCCCAGGAGCTGAATTATCTTCAGAGGTCTCCTCCTCTCCAAAAACAAATGTACATGCAGATTAAAATTGTTAAAATACTAATTAAAACTGTTTTAGCTAAAAAAAATAAAAAATTAAAAAAAATCAGTGTTTCTCCAGCGATGTATGGCAACCCAAGGATGTCCGGTATGGGCTGTTAACTGAGCTGTTGCTAACACTTTATTAGGGCCCGAGCAACTACCGGTGCAAAGCCCTATTGTAATTCAAGGAATTTTTCTCTATTATTATTATTATTATTATTAGGGCCTGAGCGCTGACCAGCGCGAAGCCCTATTGTTTCCATAAGGATTATTATTTTTATTATTATTATTATTATTATTATTACAACTCTTTGATCGCGAATAACTCAAAAGCGCATATACGAAAACTCACCGAAATTGGCAGGCACGTCAGTTCTGGTCTAAATTGCAGATTTTAAGCGTCTCGCCAAAATGTGCAATAAAATGTCTCAACAGCGCCACCTAGAAAGTTAAGAAAATTGAGCCCCTCGATACAGATTGTCGTAGAATAATGAAATTTGGTAGGCATGTTTATCATGACCAGATGCACCAAAAAGTCTCTTGGAGCCATACCCTAAGTCCAACAGGAAGTCAGACATTTTGGGTCAAATTTGCGATTTTGACTCCAAATTTGCGATTTCCAGTCCCTTTTTGGCCATTTCACATACCTTGTATTTCAACAAACTCCTTCTACAAAATTCATGGTAAGGACTTCAAAATCAGTGTGTGTCATCTAGACTAGTGTATGATCAAAAGTTATCAAAAGATTTAGTTTACATTGAAGTGTATGGGCGTGACGTTGAGTCTTGATGTTTCGCCATTACATAGGACACTGCCATAACATTAGTGTATATGGTGTGACCTGCCTGAACCTTTACAGATTTCCTAACAGTCCAGGCCTGAGCACGTCTACATTACAATATTCAATCAGTGATGCAATCTGGCTCCATAGCGCCCCCCATGAATTCTCAACGCAGAAGCTCCAGCAGCAGGAAAAATATTGGACAAAGGAAGTGATAATAACCTCTTTTTTGCACCGTCTGAAATCAGCACGGGTCTAGAGAAATTTACATGCCTGAGACTGAAGCAGTTTGACTGCGCCCAGATCCAAGTATGCAAGGGCGCGAAGGCCCGATCATCGCTGCTTGCAGCTTTAATTAGGGCCCGAGCACCTACCGGTGCGAAGCCCTATTGTAATTCAAGGAATTCTTCTCTATTATTATTATTCTTCCAAAACAAACGCATTTTTGAGGGCCTAAACGTGCACGAAAAGTTGTTAAACTTTGCACATACATCAAAATTTGATATTTTATGGGTCTCGGAACAAGGCGGGGCAAAATGGCTCGATAGCGGCCCCTAGAAAATTAGGAAAATTGAGCCCCTCGATACAGATTGTTGTAGGAGAACGAAATTCGGCATGCATGTGTATT
The DNA here is from genome assembly GCA_029490765.1 of Euthynnus affinis. Lineage (NCBI taxonomy): Eukaryota > Metazoa > Chordata > Actinopteri > Scombriformes > Scombridae > Euthynnus > Euthynnus affinis. The sequence goes on from JARJJI010000030.1 coordinate 210,548, forward strand.
ATCACCAGACGCACCAAAAAGTCTCTAAGACACATACCCTAACGCCAACAGGAAGTCGGACATTTTGTGTCAAAGCGATTTTGACACCGATTCGGTCATTTCCAGCCCACATACTTTAACAAACTAGGGATTTGACCTCAGCAACTTGAAATTTGGGCAGTATCAACTACACACTGGAGAGATGAAAAGTTATCAAATCACTGAGTTTTCGCCATTGCCAAGGGGGCGTGGCTGGCCGGCGAATTTCGATCCTTCGCCATGAAATTTGAAACGGCCAACCCAAACCTTTTGTGATTGATAAGAGTCCCGCCCTGAACGCATCCATGTGACAATATTGGATCTGAGTCATAGAGCCACCTACTGGCAACAGGAAGTTACATGTTTGGTGCTCCAATGCCCTGTGGGTTGCACAGTGATTGGATCCACCTCAAATTTACTCAGAATAGCCTCAAGTCCTTGGAGATCGTATATTATGAAGCTGGTGACTTTTCGTTGAAAGGTGTTGCCATGGCAATGCGGCAAATTTCGATGTCTCGCCATGAAATTTCAAAGCCTTATAACTTAACTCCACATGGTCTGATCTTTTCCAAATTTCATATGCTTGTTAAGAGTCCCGGTCTGAACACATAGCGCCACCTACTGGCAACAGGAAGTACCATGTGTCGTACTTTGTCTAATTTGGCTGAAGCACCTGAAATTAAGTCAGCTAATAAACAAGACCTTGGTGATGCTACATTTGGCAGGTCATGACCCAAAACCTAATGCTGTTAGCATGGCAACAAAACCTTCGCCATGAAATACGATACTGTTTTTCAGGGAGAAAGGATGGCTCTACAATCACGAAACTTGACAGACATGTCTGGAGGGACACCAGTTGAAATCCTATGTAGTTAATTTTAATGGGCTTGGCAAATTGGCTCAACAGCACCCCCTTGAAAATTTCAAAATTGAAGCCCCACTGTCCAGATTAACGTAGAAAAATGAAATTCACAAGGCACATGTATAATGTCAAGACGCACAAAAAAAAGTCTCTTAGGGCCATGTTATAATTACAACAGGAAGTCAGCCATTTTTCTTACCTACACTGCAGAATTCATCGTAAGGACTTCAAAATCAGTGTGTGTCATCTAGACTAGTGTAGTTATCAAAAGATTTAGTTTACATTGAAGCATTTGGCGGTGGCGTGGCGTTGAGTCTTGATGTTTCGCCATGACAGAGGAAATAGCTATAACTTTAGTGTACATGGTGTGATCTGCCTGAAACTTTACAGGTTTGATAACAGTCCAGGCTTGAGCAAATCTACATTACAGTATTCAATCAGTGATGCAAACTGGCTCCATAGCACCCCCCATAACACATTTCAGGAAAGTAGCCCCAGTAGCAGGCAAATGAAGTGATGTTTCTCTCCTTGCTCTGCCTGAAAATAACCTTGCTGTGAAAACATCTACATGCCCGTGGCAGAGGCTCTTCGATTGTGCCGCACCCCAACGTGCACTGGTGTGCGAGAGCCCGATCATTGCTGCTTGCAGCTTGAATTTCTCTTATAATTTAATTTCTCTCATAATTTAAGATCCAGACGTTTGTCCAGTTTCTCCTGGGAGCCGAATTATCTGCAGAGGTCTCCTCCTCTCCAAAACGTATTAGTAGATTCTAATCACTAAAAATACTAATTAAAGCTGTTTTACCTAAAAAAAAAAAATCAATGTTTCTCCCATGATGTTTGGTGACCACCAGACAGCTGTTAGCCAAGCTGCTGCTAACACTTGTACGGTTTATTTCTCTTATAGCTTTAGATCCAGACGTTCATCTGGTTTCTCCCAGGAGCCGAATTATCTGCAGGTCTCATCTTCTCCAAAAACAAACCTTGATGCAGATTAAAATCTTAATTATTATAAAATATTAATTAAAGCTGTTTTACCTGAAAAAAATCAATATTTCTTCGACAATGTTTGGTGAGCACCAGACTTCCTGGAGGGGCTGTTAACTGAGCTGCTGCTAACGTTTGCCCAGTTTATTCTCTGATAACTTAAGATCAAAATGTCCAATGACTAAATGACTAAAATCCTTCTTCTTCTGGCTAAAAGATATAGTTAAGAGCAACCAGAATGTATCACAAAAATGTGGCTTAAATAGTTATAAATGGTTATAAAAGACAATTTATAACAGTTTGTGTGGAACAACTGCAACGCTGATGTATTATCTTGTATGTGTGCAAGTAGATGCCATTGTAGCGGACAAACACAGCACCACCGTATGCATCTAGTGCGAGCCTACTCTTTGGTAGAGGAGGTATGACTGTTACTTTGATTAAATTACAGATTTCTCTGGGTTTGAAAATTGTTGGAAACATTTATGATTATGTAAGTACACAACTCAACAACATATATAACATAGGTCTAGTTGTTTTTAGACATTTAATGTGGAATAATTACATATTATATCTTTAATGTGTCCAGTGGAGATTTCTTATAAAAAAAAGTTTTGCAGTTATGGAATAACATTATCATTCATTTGAAGTCTGGCTAGCTGGTGAATGCAAGTCCAATACTCACTCTCCTATAGCTCTGTTTTTGAGCTTTAGGTGCTAAATGCTCCACTATGTTCACCAGCTAGTCGCCAACTGTGACTGAGCTGGTAATGGACAGTGGAGTTTTAGAGCTTTTTCTCTGACAGCTGCCTGCTGCAGCTGAAAACAATGTTATGAGAGTGCTGAGAGTGAACCAAAACAGTAAAAATGCAGCCAGACAGCTCAACAGTGAGCTGAAACTCCCTATAATGCTCTGTAAAGCCGAGGGGAGCTGCAGAGTCGCTGATAGATATTCTCTGTACGTGAGCAACACCACTGCATCTCTCTAACCTTCTGTTTGTTTGCTGCTCACAGGCACATGCAAGTCTGAGCTATGTGCCGCCACCACCAACACCAACTCCTTTTCTTCGCTCTTTTCTCCATATCCATCCCTATTTTCTCCTTCTTGACCTCTCAGGTGTCTCTCTTGCAAGAACATCAGCCATTCTGGGACCACTCTGCTTCCCTGGCTGGGGGTAAGTAAGGTTCAAAATCTTGCATTGTTTTTGAAATAACAATAATAATATATTGCTGTTGAAGTGTTTACAACATTTGACTGCAATTTACTCTACATCTCCATATTTAAAACAGTCCTTAAATCATAAAACAAACAAGACCAATAATAAAAAAACATTGGCCATCCAGATAACCAGTACCACGAAGCTAGTTATCAACTAGCTCCGTCAACCCAGGGTTTTCCTATACAGCTATGAAAACGTTCATGCAAAAGAGGCAAGGTTTTTAATTATGAGCAACATCATCTGAATCATGAATGAAGTACTTCAAGATATGAGATGAAACTGTGGTACCAAATGTCGACAGAAAACATCTGTTTTATGAACAGCAAAAAGGTCATATTCAGCAACGTGAAATGTAAACGAGCCTGTAATCATAGAGAATAAGAAGATGTAGAAACACTAGCTATAATTCCCACATATTAAAAGTAATGTCAGACTGCTACTGAAGCAAAGAGTGGTAAAGTAGTTAAGGACTGATGAGGTTTATCTGACTGAAATGTTATAATCATTGATTGATTGATTGATTGATAATACTTTATTAATCTCCGCAGGAAAATTCAAATCATGGGAGCCAATTAACAGTGTTGATTATTTCTTTCAATAAAAGAAAGCTTTTGCTTTTTTTCCCCAACGATCATCACACATTTGTCATGTTATTCTGAGCTGCAGTGATGGAATCAGAGTGTAAAATCATCCACACTGTCAGCTGTCACTCTGGGGATAAAATAAACTTTGCACAAGTTAAATACAGCTAAAATCATCATTACATGGTTAGTGTCGTAAACAATCTCTCCGTTTTCAGAAGTTCTGTTTTAAAACCAGAGTAGAAATAGAAAGTCTGGAACAATAACATGTTTCTGCTGACCTATAAAAATATATGTTGTCACTTTATTGTAACTCAGAATTTTGTCCATCTTGTAGGAATGATGACTCTTTTTTTCCAGTGATCTGATTGGTCAGTTGTCGGAGTGTTGACAGGTTGTGATCCAATTCTCTGAAGTTAACCTGTTCCGGAGCAGGATAAGTTACCATGGTGATGAACCCTGGTAAAAAGTGAACTAGTGTCATAGGAGTGAAAACCCAGAGTTAACCTGAAGTTACCTTGCCAACAACAAATCCTGCTTCATAGTAAGGCCTCAGGTATATGGAGTTACAAAACTGCATCTGTGCAAGTCTCTGCCAAAATACATTACCATCTTTTTTGGCTGCATAATTATTTGAGCTGCATGACCTGAGTAAAACTGTACAACACAGAGTGAGTGAGAAGGGCCTGGAATTGAACGAGTCAAGTAAATTAGGAAGACAAATGCATATCTGTTTCTGTACCTACTGAAAGTAAGAGCAACATCTCACCGTTCAATGTCTTTGGACTTCATGATGTGGTTTTTGGCAGCAGTCACTTTCCATGGTCCAAACGTGAAGTCCTGCTTACTGCTCTTGAAACCATGTGACATCATTGTGGACAGAGAGGCCAACATCAGCTATAAGAGAAACCAAGAGCAAATTTTTCAAACAGATTGGATGGACAGAGACTGTGATAAGGGGTTGTAAGAACCTTTTCACTCATGATAATACTGGTGATTAATTGTGTGTTTATTAATTGTGAGGTTGCTATAATCACAGTCAAGCTGATGATTTGCTTCCAATGATTCAGTATGTTTGAGGCTTGCCCAAATTGCAAAAAGTCCCTGCAGCTCTTCACCTGATCACTTAATTGTGCAAAACAGATCCAACATATGGTCAAAAGTATGAGCACACCCAAATCAAGGTACATGGACAGCTCCACCTCTCTGGTCTTTCCACCAGACAGAGACAGAGGCTTGCTACCATTCAGCCCCAGGAGCATTAGTGTAGTCCAACACTGATGTTTCGTGATAAGGTCTAGCTTACTGTCAGCGTTCAAGCTCATCCCAAATGGGTTTGATGATGTTAAGGGCTTTGTGCAGACAGTTTGTTTTCCACACCAAAATGGGAAAAGCATTTCTTTATGGAGCTGGATTTGTGCACTAAGGCATTGTAAACTTGAAAAAGAAAAAGGGCTTCTCTGCTGAGTTTGCATTTATAGCATGACTACCTTTCTGATTTCACATTGTAGGTGATTAACATTTACAGAGCGTGTAAAAACAAAAGTTCTGCAGTTTTGGACCTGTAAAAGGCCAGCACCATCCTACGGATCTAGGCTGGCGAAACAGCAGGTCTAATACTATAATGTAGTAGTTAATGCGGACATTGGAGGTAAGGAGAAAACATACACATAAACAAAGAGTAGTAAAGTAAAAAAAACAATTGGTTGTGATTTGTCTTGTCTTTGGAGCAGTCTTCCAGTTAGTATTCGGTCTACACTTTTAAATCTTTATAAATCAGTTTTATTAACTCACCTTCATGTCTGATGTCTGACTACATTGATGTGTTACAGCTCTATTTTTATTTTATTTGTGTCTTTCTGTTATTTTTGTTTTAATTTGTATGCTGTCTCTCTGCACCGGAAAGGACTTTATACTCCTAGCTTGAAAAGTGCTATATAAATAAATTATTATATTATTTTGATTGGTTAATTTACACCAATGCAAAAATGGAATTGTTGGCACATTTATTGACCATGTTCTACAATTTCTAAACTGCATGATTTACTCCAATGAAATTATAGTCAAATAAGTTCGTTTAATTATTTAAAAAAAGCTCTCTGCAACTTCCACAAAAAAAACAGAGAAAGACATAATAATAATAATAATAATAATAATAATAATAATAATAATGATAATAATAATAATCGCAGTTAAACCCAGTATACATTATTGTTAATCCTATTCAAACTTTCGACCGAATTAGTTCGGCAGCTATCCTAAATTTTCATAAACACTGGAACATAACGTTAAATATTTGCGTCGTTGTATAGATTGGCTGTTTTTGTATTATTAAAAACGATCAGAAGTTATTTGAAACGTATTTTCCTTAGTATCTGAAAGTGATGATACATAAATAGCTTTAGCCCCAGTTTTTGTATCTCATGGACTACCACAATATTAGAATGAATTACCCGGCTTCGCTTTGCTTCAAAAATCACATTCCTTGTGGTGGTTGAACATTTAAGACAAATATCCTTCACCAGAAATACTATTGATCTGTATACCTGCACGTTGTAATGCGTTACAGAAAAAGAAATTCGTTTACCTTACTGTTGTTGTCAACTGTTACCTGTCATGGAGACTACTAGAGTGCGCCGGTAAAAAGTGACCGGTTACGCTTGCTACACTCACGCTGTGGTTCCGCGACTTCTTCACTGTGGGTGCACCCAAAGTCTTTGCATCCACGTTTCCCTCACTTGCGTCTTTTCCTTGCGTCTTAGTCCCGCCCACCGTAGATGCAAAGAGAGACGCAAGGAAACCAAGCGAGGAGAGAGGAAACGAGGAAATTTGTTTTAAGAGACATGAGACGTGCTTTCCTCTGAAGCGTCATGTGAAGCGACGTCCGTTTCTGATGACGGCGACAGCTGATCACAGCTGGATCAGCTGTCAGTCGCTTTAACAGCTATGAAACTTCTGATGGAGTTTGTGTCTGCACACATGTGGACTGTGTTAATACTAATAAAGTTTCACAGTTATCACCGCTAGAGCAGCTGTTTCCTCTCCGCAGCCTGTTTGCTGTTTAACAAACACCTGAATAACAACCTGCATTCTGCATTTATACTGAGTCCTGCTCAGAGGATCAGGAACCTTTTCTACTCACAGAATGCGTTTATACTATTTTTTGGTTATTTGCATCTATATCTTTTGATAATCCTGATAGTGAATTAACAATTCAATAACCCAGAATATAATAAGGGTGTCATCTGAACACTGTAAATATGTATTTGGCAAAATGTTTCAGGGAAAGTTGAAATGATGTGACTCATATCAAACCCGACACTCCAGAATTTTTAGCCTCACACGTGACCTAATGGAAATAACGATAAATTATGTAAAATATAGATGTGTTTAAATGTTATTATGGATCAAATTAAAATCAGGAAGAGTCTGTCTGTCAGCCAGAAACAGTTTAATAGATGAATAACATCATGAAAAGAAAAATCTCTCTAATAAATTAAGTTGTTTCTGGTTCTTTTGTTGATCAGACCGACAATTAACTGATTTTTAACTATGTGATGAATCAGAAAACAAATAAAACATGAAACTTGGGAGTGAAACACTTAAATTCAATCTGTTATCTGTCTCCACTTTGGTATGAAACTGCAGTGATGTATCAGATCAGTTTGATCAGCTGGAGCGTCCAATCACAATAACTGATATCCAATAAGGGGGCGTGTCAGCCGGTAAAAGACTTCCATCTCATGTTTCCTCGTTCATCGCTCCTCAGAGATCCCTCCTCGCTCCTCGATCCTCGCTCCTCGGAGCAGAATAAGAGACTTGGGACGCCATGGATGTATTATAAGAGCTGGATACCGGACTAAAAATGGCGCCCATTCAGTCCAATAGGAATTGCTCGGCTGGCGCATATCTCTTCTCTACCTCCTTTACCTCTCCATGGCGCATACGCGGAAAAAAATTCTGGCCTCCGGGTTTACTTCCGCGTTGTGGGCCCAGGGAATATGCGCAGTAGTGTTCATCCATGGATGTATTATAAGAGCTCTTATAATAGCTAGAATGCTGGTCAAACAACTGACTCAGTAAAAGTATATTATTATCAAACCATTGTTGGAGAAAAACAGATTTATTTTTGTACAAAATGTATCTATTGTTCCAGATAAAGAACCTATGCAGAGTAAAATTGTGCTTGTAAATTAAACACCATGCTGATAGCATTTGTTTGTGAAATTAAGAAAGCTTGAGGGGAAGTTTTTCAACATTATAAGTGCAGAGCAACAAGAATTGAAGTCCACCGACTGAAGAGAAAATATGATGGGGAATAAAGTTCCATAGAGAGGTTGAGTGTTTTAGGTAGCACTTATTCCAATTAATTTTGAAGGTGTAGTTTAGGGAGGTGAAGTCCAAAAGATTAAGGCCACCTTTATTGTATTCATTCATAAGCACAGATTTTTTTAGATAGTGAGTCCGGTTTTTCCAAACAAAGTCAAATAAAATCTTGTCTATAGATTTACACACATGACTTTGAAATCCCAGTGATAAGGAAGCATAAGTTAACCTTGATATCCCTTACGCTTTTGAAAGGAGTATTCGACCTCTTATAGATAAGTCACGTAAGAGCCACTGGTTAAATCTTTTTTGGTTTTATCAATTATTGAGGTGAAGTTGTGATAACATCTTTGGGATTCATTTTTGTCGATAATGATACCTAAATAAGTAACAGAATTCTTTACTGGGATATTAGAGATTGACTCAGCACTGCAGTCTTTAATAGCCATGAGTTCACATTTTTTAAGATTCAAACGAAGACCAGATGCTCTGCTAAACTGTTCTATAATATCTATAGCTAAAGATACTTGGGAGCGGTCCTTTAAAAACAAGGTTGTGTCGTCTGCCAGTTGGCTGATTAAAACATTTCTGTCAGCAGTAGAGATACCTTGCAGATTACTACACTTGATATGAACACATAAGAGTTGGGCAGCTAGCAAAAATAAATATGGGGAAATTGGACAACCTTGTCGAACACCACGTTTTACAGCAAATCTGGGGCTAGAGCCAAATTTGAGTTTAATTGAACAGTTGGCATTATTGTAAAGAGTCTTAATAGCATTACAAAAAAAAGTCACCAAATCCAAATTGTTTTAATGAGTGAAAGATAAAATTATGCTCTACAGTATCAAAAGCTTTAAAAAAGTCTAAGAAAAGCATAAAACTATTTTCAGAGATAAGGTGTGAGTAGTCGAGCATGTCTAAGACAAGTCTGATGTTGTTGGTAATGTGCCTATTTGTCATGAAGACTGTATCTCATCAATCAGAGAATCCAGTACTTTTTTTAAAATTCTTTTAGCAAGGATTAAGGCTAAGATTTTATAGTCATTATTCAAACGACATATGGGACGCCAATTGTCGATGTAGAGAGGGTCTTTGCCTGGTTTAGGAATTAAGTTAATCAACCCCTGGGAAATACTGGTAGGTAAGGTACTGGAAGATAAACTTTCATTGTATACTTGTAAAAGAAAAGGTGCCAACTGTTGAGAAAATAATTTATAGAATTCAGAAGATACACCATCTGTACCAGGGGGTTTGTTATTTTTTAGAAGACTGATACAATTGTTGATTTCAATTTGAGATAATGGAAGATCACAGAATTCAATGTCTGACTCCACTAAATGAGAAGTATGATGTCAAATAAGAGTTCAAAAATGATAATGTGTCATATTCATATAGTTTTTTGTAGAAAGTGGAGCAAAATTCAGATATTAGTTTCGGGTCATCTGATTTATTCTCATTAATAATTAGTTCATTAATGGTATTCGTTTTTGCATGATATTTCTCTAGATTGAAGAAGTATGAGGAGTTTTGTTCTCCTTTTTCTAACCACTGTTTCTGTGATCTTATATAAGCACCTTCTGCCCTTCTCCTATATATTCCATCAAGTTTCTCCTGTAAATTGGACAGCTTTATTTTATCCTCCTCAGTTAGGGTGTCTGGTAGAGGTTGAGAAAGTAATGAGATATCCAAGATGATGTTTTGTTCTTCAAGTTTCCTAACTTTAGCTAGATAGCTCCCAAACGCTCTCAAATATTTACCTAATTCATATTTAAATAACTCCCAATTTGAACCAAATGATTTTTCTATTTTAGCCTTATTTAAGTAAAAGTTTATGAGCTGAGAAATTTTTGTCTTGACTTGCTTATTTTTAATAAGAGTATTATTCAGCTTCCAATGTATCGCTTTACAATTATTAATAGAGGGAAAAAATGATTGAAATATAGATAGCTTCATGATCGCTGAGTGGACAAGGATCTCTTACACCCATGTGGGACGCCTGTCAAAATGGCGTATCAGGAACAACTTCCGGTTCAGGTGAGGAACGAGGAGCGAGGAGACATGAAATAAGAGACCTGAGATGTACCCTCTTAAAACAAATTTCCTCGTTTCCTCTCTCCTCGCATGGGGTGCGTCCCAAGTCTCTTAAATTGCATCCACGTTTCCCTCACTTGCGTCTTTTCCTTGCGCCTTAGTCCCGCCCAACGTGGATGCGAGGAGAGACGCAAGGAAACCAAGCGAGGAGAGAGGAAACGAGGAAATTTGTTTTAAGAGACATGAGATGTGCTTTCCTCTGAAGCGTCATGTGAAGCGACGTCCGTTTCTGATGACGGCGACAGCTGATCACAGTCGGCTTTAACATCTGTAGAAACTTTTGATGGATTTGTGTCTGCACACATGTGGACTGTGTTAATACTAATAAAGGTTCACAGTTATCACCGCTAGAGCAGCTGTTTCCTCTCTGCAGCCTGTTTGCTGTTTAACAAACACCTGAATAACAACCTGCATTCTGCATTTATACTGAGTCCTGCTCAGAGGATCAGGAACCATTTCTACTCACAGAATGCGTTTATACTATTTTTTGGTTATTTGCATCTGTATCTTTTGATAATCCTGATAGTGAATTAATAATTCAATAACCCAGAATATAATAAGGGTGTCGTCTGCAAAATATGTATTTGGTAAAATGTTTCAGGGAAAGTTGAAATGATGTGATTCATATCAAACCCAACACTCAGGAATTTTTAGCCTCACACGTGACCTAATGGAAATAACGATAAATGATGTAAAATATAGATGTGTTTAACTGTTATTATGGATCAAATTAAAGTCAAGAAGAGTCTGTCTGTCAGCCAGAGGGAAAAATATCTCTAATAAATGAAGTTGTTTTTGGTTCTTTTGTTGATCAGACCGACAATTAACAGATTTTTAACTATGTGTTGAATAAGAAAACAAGTAATACATGAAACTTGGGAGTTAAACACTTAAATTTAATCTGTTATCTGTATGCACTTCGGTATGAAACTGCAGTGATGTATCAGATCAGTTTGATCAACTGGAGCGTCCAATCACAATAACTGATATCCAATAAGGGGGCGTGTCAGCCGGTAAAAGACTTCCGGAAAATCCGCTCTCATGTCTCCTCGCTCATCGCTCCTAGGACATCCCTCCTCGATCCTCGCTCCTCGGGGCAGAATAAGAGACTTGGGACGCCTGTCAAAATGGCGGTCAGGAACAACTTCCGGTTCGGGTGAGGAGCGAGGAGCGAGGAGACATGACTTAAGAGACTTGAGATGTACCCTTGGTTTCCTTGCGTCTCTCCTCGCATCCACGCTGGGCGGTACTAGGACGCAAGGAAAAGACGCAAGTGAGGGAAACGTGGATGCAATTTAAGAGACTTGGGATGCACCCCCTGTATCTGCAGACAAGTGCACTGTGCTGACACTAATGAAGTGCGCGCTAGAGCAGCTGTTTCATCTCTGCAGCCTGTTACCTGTTTAACAAACATCTAAATAACTACCTGCATTCTGCATTTATACTGTGTCCTGCTTAGAGGCATAGGAACCATTTTTACTCGCAGAATGCGTTTATACTGTTTATTGATTATTTGCATCCGTATTTTTGATAATCCTGATTTGGCTAAATGTTTAAGGGCAAATGGAAATCATGTAAGTCATATCAAACCCGACGCTAGGGAATTTTCAGCTTCACATGTAACTGAATGGAAATGACGATAAATGATGTAAAATATAAATGTGTTTAACAATTATTATGGATAAAATTAAGTCAGGAAGAATCTGTCTGTCAGTAAGAAACAGTTTAAGGGGGAAATTACATCATTTCTAATAAATGAAAAAATTAAGATTTTTTTCATTTATTTAACAGGAGCCACTTTACATTTGATGATTTTATTGCAAACTGGAAGTGTATTTTTTCAAATGATGGTTACTATATATAAATCAGGTTGTTGTGTATCCATGGAAATTAATTTTATATTTGTATTTTGAATGGTGTATTTGAATGGTGTTTTTTGTTTGTTTGTTTTATTTGCTTTGTACCGTTTGTTGTTGTGCTGTTGTATGTTTTGATTGTGGTGGACTATGGAAGAAAATTAGCTTCAAGCTAACTCTAGTACAGTGCGTCATTTATGCTTAATACTGTACACTGTCCTGTTCAATAAATCAAATCAAAACAATTACACATACTGCACAACTTTATTCAACACAGCACATCATACAAACATCAAAATTTTCAGCTATTCCTGCTTTCACTCACTTGGATAACTGAGCAATACCAATCTTACATCAGGAGACAAATGTCATTGAATGAAGCATGGTCAGGCAGACAAAGTAAGGGATCAGCTGGTTAGGAGACAGAAAATGAAAATCCAAGTTCATTAACCAGGAAACCTGAGTAGATTCTAATAGGGAGTATGTCAACTTACACACTATTTTGTAGGCATGTGTGAAGCTGGTCTACTGAATATATCAGTCTAAATGGAGAAGCTGTGGAGAAGAATATATCATTTCATTTCAGTCAAGAGGAGTCAGACAAAAACTGTTCTCCATGTCAGTCATTACAGCTTTAAAAGTGAAGTACATCCATTTTAGAGAGGTGTCACCCTATGCACACAAGAAATCACAAAAATCAAAAGTGTGAGATTCAAACACACACCTGTTTGGGAGGGTAAAGCCATAGGTTACATTCCATCATATAACCTCAGACACTTGCAAGAGGAGTCTTGAACATCCTGCATAGACTCTCTCATTCAACTGTGCATTTGATATGCAATACGAACATAATGTCACAAAGAGAAATATTTAGAAGTATTCATAATAATGTGGATATAATACTTAAGTAATATTTTCACATGGTGATGTGCTATAGGACATGCAGCAGGCCTTCACTCCAGAGGGCCAGGACCAGACTGAGTTTGGCCTCCTTTGTGGGCAGTTGGAGCTTGGCTACAGCCAGCTGCTCTGCCTGCTGGAGCTGCTGCAGGGCCTGGAGGTGGGACAGAGGGAACTGCAGACCCTGCAGAGACATACAGGGTTTGGACATTCAGAGACATCCTCAAACATATTCACACATTAAACAAATACATCAAGGAATGTGCTTGATATAGTCCCCTTGCTGCAAAACAAGTGCTTCTGCTCTTTGTGTCCACTGCTGATCAGCCAGCCCCCACCTTATTGCTAATAAGTATATGTATTCATTATTAATTCTATAAATCCCTTTTCTGCATTTTACAGTTCCTTGAGAGTGTCCAATTTACTGCCAGAAATGAAGATGTAATCAGGAACTGTGTATTTTTCAGTTTTTTTGCAGCTCTGCACATTTGAACATGTCACCCAGTGCAAAAGTGTACCTCATTGATGTGATTTTAATGGTTTTTACTTATTTATTTATTTTTTAACAACAATGGAGCTCTAAAGGACAAGCTTTTTCTCCTTGCTCTGTGTTTCAGCTAATTCAATTTGAAATTAAAGAGGGCTTCCGTCACACACGCAAAGGGTTCTCCGGACCTGGGCTGACAGTGGTAACTTAAACATATGAAGTACGGTGCAGATTGTAGCATGTACAATAAAGTTATAGCAACTTCCCCTGTCACAGCGAAACATCAAATGTCAACGGTGTGAGGATGACAATTTTCTGCAGGATGTGTGTGTGGCTCACACCAGTGTCATCAAAATTATGCCCCAATTAATATATTGAAAAGCTTGTGATAAGTTTGTGTGTAAAAAAAAAAAAAAAATCCTAATTTTCATCAAGTGCATTTTTAGAAAAGTAAAGAACTGTAACCCATATGACCTGGTAAAAGTTTGATTGAAATGTGTACTATGAAGTGTGAAATGTGTACTGAAAATTCACTGGTACAGATTTGAAAGTCGTGTGAGTTTAGACTAAGTAGAGCTTAATTGACAGGTAGTTGCCACGCTCAGGGAAAGACAAAAACCTAGAAAATGCTAAAAGAAATTAGGGGGCACTATAGTGCTGCCATGCCACACACAAGCCCATTCGTGATATTAAATAAAAATACTTACTAGTTAGAACATCCTTGCAAAGATTTGTGAGTTTTTGCGCATCCTAAAGGCCCAAAACATGTTTGTAAAAGGAAAACTGACAGACGGAATCCGAAATGGCTGACTTATTTTAAGGCGAAAAAAATGGGGGTATAATGGGGGTATAATAATCCCACTGAATTTAATGAACATCAAAGACACTTTGTTCCATAATGGCCTTGCATTTGGGGGCGCTATGGAGCCTGCTGGTCACATCCCAGCCAAGCCACTATGAAAAGATACAATTTCCCCCCAACCTCTGGTGCATGTGCAATGTTTTTTGGGTTTTCGGGCACCTTTAGCCCCTAAAAAATGCTATTCATTGTGGAGAATAATAATTAAAGATCATCAATGATCGGGCCCTCGCACCTTTGTGCATGTCAGGTTGTACTGCAGTCGAAGGGTTATATCCTGGTGTGTAGATATGTTCAGGTGTCAGTAGGTGGACCTATAACTATATCTATCTATAACTATGACTCAACACTGACATGTAGATGTGTTCAGGTCAGGATTGTTATCAAGCATGATGATGTCGGATTATGTACTTACAACTTCCTGCTTCATGGCGAAGCATCAAAGTTTGCTGCGTCACCACTCAATGATGTTCAATTAAAACTCAAGATTTTTGTTTGTTTTCATCGCAACGATCTTTAGATGACACTAACCAAATTTGACGATGGTTGGGTTAAATCTCTAGGAGTTCATTAAAATACAAGAATTGCAAATGGCAAACACTATGCAAAAATTGCAAAGGTAATTCAAAATGGCTGACTTACTGTTGGAAGCCTTTGACTTTTAAATTTTCTAGGGGGTGCCCTCGAGTCACTTTACCACACCCACGTCAAAGACCCATATCAGACCTTTAAAAACCTGCCTTCTGACACATGTCAAGTTTTGTGAGTTTTCAAGCATCCCAAGCCACTCAAAAACAGCTTCCTGTTTCATGGCGAATAGTGCGTCACTATACTAATGTTAAAATAGAAACCCTGAAAATGACAAAAACTGCACCAAAATTGCACAGTACATTAAAATGGCCAAGAAGCTTT
This sequence comes from Euthynnus affinis, assembly GCA_029490765.1. Lineage (NCBI taxonomy): Eukaryota > Metazoa > Chordata > Actinopteri > Scombriformes > Scombridae > Euthynnus > Euthynnus affinis. The sequence goes on from JARJJI010000030.1 coordinate 225,650, forward strand.
TTTGTGCCTTTTGGACATGTGGCTACCAAATTTTGTTCATCTGGATTCATTCTAAAGGAGGGGCTTGAAGGTTGAAATTTTTTAGGGGGCACTATTGAGCCAAAGACTCAATATAAATATAGAAATTTTCACCGTTTGGTGCTCAGGCCCTAATAATTCCTTCAGATACAATAGGGCCTTTGCACCATTCCATGTTCGTAACCCAATATTGACCCGGTGCCGGTGGGTCATGTGTGAGGAGCCCCAGCAGCTGATGGGCAACACTTATCAGGGAGGAGCTGATGGTATTTGTGTCATTGATGCTCTGTTATGATTTCAGTGGTATGGCCGTTAATTATTAGTGCTGATCAATAATTACACTTAGTGTGTTTGAAACATGAAAATATATATAAACATATATATAATTCTAATAATACTATGTATTACATTGACTTTTAAGTCATGATGTGGAGTCACAACATGTACATAATAAATATAATTTATGGGTTTTCTACATCATCAGGAGCACATCTGTACATTATGAATACATTTCTTAATACATTTCAAATATTGAAACAGAACACACCTTAGACCAACAGTTGTCAAAGAAGGCATTTTTGTGAAGGAACCGTAAATCCTATCAGAAATCTGAGCAGACCAGGACCACCACAAGATCTTTCTGCACAATATTGGTGATCTTCAAGTCCCTAGACTCAAAAATGTTGACAGGAGAGCGAGAGAAAAAAGGGTGTCAGTTCAGCTCTTCTCCTGAAATCTCCTCCTTAATTAATATGGGAGTCTATGGGACAGTTGGCCGGTAAACCCTTCACAAAAGGGCTGACAGTTCAAATTCTGTTTGTGTCTGAGCTACAGTTGGCGATTTAAATGACAGAGCACAAGCATGCCTACTACTGTGGAAAAAATTATTTGTGTAGACCAAAATATGTGGCTGAAAGGACGATTTATCCAGAAATTTTTCAGAAAAATTTAAATAGCTTCTTCCACTCTAAGCGATGACATCACGCACTCTAGCACTGAACATTCCAGCAATACACACTAATGTTAAACTCAAAATTTATCTAAAATTGCACATGAAACTTTAAAAGTCACAGATCAAAAAGTATAAAATATACTCAAAAAGTTGAATACAAGTTTAATAGCTGACAACTTTGTGAACATTTTAAAGTTTGAATGAAGTCTGTAGCTCAAAGTATGGCGAAGTAGTTGAAGCTTGAAATTGGCCCTAAAATGTGGACATTTTTTGACCCCTCCCCATTCATTTCCTATGGGAAATTTCTCGCAGTTTTTCGCGACTTACATCGCGAAAAATTTCAATATCTTCACCAAAGGTCATAGCACACCATTCCCGAACGAGCCGCACGTTTTGATGTATAATTCGCATGGGTTTTCTCAAAGCTGCGGGACTAGTTACGCGCCGAAATTTTGTACGGAAGAGGAATAATAAGAAGTGGAAGAAACATGACGAATAACAACAATAACACTACGCTCCATTGCTATTGCATAGCTATGGAGCGTAGTGACTCGTGCGTTACCCCGTGTCACTAATAATAATACTAATGTTTGTTGCTGTGCTGTTGTATGTTTTGCTATGTTTTGCATTGCTATTGCATAGCTATGGAGCGTAGTGACTCGTGCAATACCCCGTGTCACTAATAATAATAATCTCTACATAAAATAATAGGTTCCTTGCACTCTCAGTGCCAAGTACTGTTGGGCCGCTGGCACTTTTGTGCTCTGGCCTTAATGATCAGTGCTTGTGCTAGCGACTGTTCTGATGGAGTTTATGTGAACGGGAGTAAAGCTAGAGTCAGCTTTTGAGATGGGCAATAATTTTGCCATTATGAGATAGTTTAATCCATAGAATAAATTAATGTTGTTGTTGCAAACAAATTGCCCCAAGGCAAAACTTAAAAAAAAAAAAAAAAAAAAAAAAAAAAAAAAGTAGTTACCTAGATATCACACTGATATATGTACGAGTGCTTGTTTTTCAGATGAGTTTGTTTTAAATTAGGATTTCACAATCTAAAAAGACGATGTGATGTGATGATTGACATAGAAATACTATCTAGTTTTCTCCACTACATTTATTTGACAGCTTTAGTTACTAGTTACTTTTCAGATAAAGCTTTGAGACAGTTTATAATATGAAAAGCTTTTAAAATACAACACTGTTAAAGATGAAACCAGTGGTTTCCAACCTTTTTGGCTTTTGACGTCTTAGAAAAAACAGCGTGTAGCTTCTTGCATGCTGTCACCAAAAACCAAAGACACAGAAAGAGTCCAAAAACTGAAATCAGATTTTTGTATCAGAACTTTATTTTTTAACCATCTCACAACCCCTAAAATGTATCTGGTGACCCTTTGGAGGGACTCAACCCTTAGGTTGGGAACCACTGGACTAAACTAGCTAACTGTATATACAGTAGTTCAGACTAGCTCCATTCAGGCTGCTACAACAGTAACATGCTGCTCACACACTGATGATTCAGTATTGATAATGATGTCATATATAATAACATATCAGTCAGAGGGACCAAACTACTACGTTTACCAAAATATTTTAACTACATCAAGCTGATAATAGTTATGTGCTTTTACTGTAGTATGATTTTTCATGCAGGACTTTTATGTAATGTTATTACTTGTAATGTGCCTTTTACTTGTAATGTACCTTCCAGTATTTGTAAGGTACACAAATGAGCAGTGCAAAGAGTATTTTGAGTTGTTTTTTCAAGTGTTATGATGGTTTAATCCAGGATATAGATAGGCACAGTGAAGTTCGTTTAGTCTAGCATTATCCCTCTGCCAGCCTTATCATTTAGGAAAAAAAAAACATCCAACAACCTCAGCATGGACAACAGGATTCAGTGAATCTATAGCTTACCCTGGGGATGTCCTGTTCCTCCTCTTCATCGCCACTTTCACCCATCATGTGGATCTCCCTCGAGTTCTTCAAAGAATGTAAGACAATGACTACCAGCACTGTGGCCTCATCCTGAAACAGACACATAACAGAGCATGTCACCGAATTCAATCTTTTTTGTTCATCAGGATATCTGACCAGCAGTGGCAGAATGACAGAAGGCAAATGGGCAGCACCATACCAGACACTGAGCTTCATTTAGAGTTAGAACAAGCTTACTGCTTAAAATGATATCCTTAATGGACTTACTGTTCTCTCTTGGCTGGGCTCCACAGTTATTACCATGTGGTCTTTAAATCTCAAACACACTGTATCCTCCAAGACAGGAATACTCCCAGCTGTGAGAGGCACAAAATAAAGTAAATTCTTTAATGAGCACATAGTATGCAGCTCCCTGTAAAGGTTTGAACACATACAAATTGCCACAAACTCACTCACATGGTGTAAGCAGCTGCTGCTGGCCGTAAGGTGGCAGTCTATTAATGATGAAGTCTCTCTTCAGGCGAGTTGAGCGGACTTTCTGCATCCCTGCATCTATTTCATTAGCCAGAGATCTGAGGTAAGCTGCCAGTCGACTGCTGGTGTCTTGGTCTTCACTGCTGCTCTACACACATAAAAACACAGCCAACAAACCCTCATGAAGTCAGTATGAACGCTTCTTCTTACTTACAAAGCTCTTAATGGTCAGGCACCATCATACCTTAAAGAACTCATAGTACCGTATAATCCCAGTTGCTGCTGCTTTTTGCTACTTGTTGATCGTTGTTGTTGCTGTTCTTTTTCAGTGTGTACGACCCCTCACCCCTCAGCCCTCTCTCTTTCTCTCTCTCTCAACCCAACTGGTCAAGGCAGATGGCCGCCCACCCAGAACCAGGGTCTGCTTTAGGTTTCTTCCCGTTTTCCCTTCCCACTGCCACCAAGTGCTTGCTCATGGGGGGAACTGTTGGGTTTCTCTTTGTGTAAATTAAAGAGTGTGGTCTAGACCTGCTCCATGTAAAAGTGCCCTGAGATGACTTTGTGTTGTGATTTGGCACTATATAAATAAAATTGAATTTAATTGTGCCTGAAGATGTGAATACATGTTCTTATGAGTAATAAGCAGAAGTTTGCAGTGGTTGCAGGTGTTTAGTGATTTTGGAGAGGAGAGGTCTGTACATTCCACCAACTATGATTATGATTGAATATTGACATGTAGATGTGTTCTGGCCTGGGCTCCAATCAAGCATGTGAAATTTAGGGCAGATTCAAAAAAGTCCAGTGGGGTTACAACAACTTCCTGTTTCATGGTGAAACATACTAATTTATGGGCCCCATCAAGGGCATTCTGTGAAAAGTTAAGTTTTGATAACTTTTCATCACAAATGTCTTTAGATGACACTGACCAAATTTGAGGTTGGTTGGGTCAAATCTCTAGGAGTTCATTAAAGTACAATGCCTGCAAATGGAAAAAACTGCATAAAAATTGCACAGTAAATTCAAAACAGTTGACTTCCTGTATGTCTGGACATGATACATGTGCCTATAAAATTTTGTTCATCCATGTCAAATTTAAAGATGTGGGCTTTGACTTTTAAATTTTGTAGGAGGCCCACTCGAGTCATTTTGCCACACCCAAGCCTAAGACTTATATCAGACAATTAAATTCACTGCTTCTGACAAGTATCCATAGCCCCTCAAAAACTGCTTCCTGTTTCATGGCAAATAATGTGTTGCCATGTCAACAGCTTTTGATGGAAACTCAAAAGCCTCACCATTTAACAATAACAATGTCTTCCACCTTAGCTGACCAAATTCCAGGTGGATCCAGTTAACCCGTTAGGAATAGTTAGTAAAAGTATGTGACCTATAACTTCCTGTTGTCAGTAGGTGTCTAATGTTAATATAGTGTGTTAATATGATTCAATATTGGCCTTGTCTTCAGAGTGGGACTGTTGTCAAATACATTAAATTTCCAATCCTGCAATAGTTTCATGGGACCCTGAGCCGTGGGGGCTATTTGGTGGCCATTTTAACATCAGAGGCATTACTGCAAAGAGCAATCAGTTAACTTATCTTCCGTCTAACTCAAATCTAGACTTTCTCTGTCTGACTGAAACATGGTTGAACCAAACAACTACTGCGAGTGTGTTCACAGTGCCCTGATAACAGTGCTTTCAGATGAGACAGACCTGATAGAAGAAGAGGACAGAGATGTCAATGTCAGTAACATTTGTTGGGATAAAAATAATCTTGTTCCAACAAATGGTTTTTAACATCATACGTGCCTATAGGCCCCCTTAATTTAATCACTAGCTTATCAGATCATAACCTAACCCTATGTGCGAGAAAACTGATGAAAAAATAGATTTAGGACCATGATAACTAAGACAATGATCCTTCAATGCAAACCCAAGGCTAAGCAAGACAAATTTGTCAGTGAAATTAACAGCTTGAACAGCTCTGATGATGTTATGATACGTTTACTAACAGAATCAACTTTGTGAGGGAAAGACTTAATGTGAGGATACAGATGCATTCTAAAAATGGAAATTGACTGTGGTTTAATGAAAATTTGTGGAAACTAATGAAATCTGGAGATGCTGCACAAAGGAAACCCATTACAACTAGAAGAGACACTGAAATGCTGATTTATAAAGGTTTAAGGAAGTTATCCAAGAGCTAAGAGAGGCTAAATCTCATTTTTATCTCAATATATTGACTGAGGCTAAAGTCAACAGAAAATTGATCTGGAAAAATATTGATAATCTTACAAGGAGGGACCCAGGAGATTTCAAACTCAAGTACAGGGAGAGTTAAGTGAAGATCACCCTGCTGTTGCTTCTATAATATTATTTACCTGAGTCTGCATATGAGCTAGGAAAAAAATATGCAAAAGAAACTGGATATTGTTCCTATAGATGCTACACACCAGGCTTTTAAACTGGTACAGATGACAGTACCAGTTTGAAAACCTGGAAACCTCCTTGAAGCCAGTAACTACAGACCAATAAGTAAACTGCCAGTACTCCTAAATGTTGCTGAGAAAGTTGTCATTGAAAAACTAACAACATTTCTTAATACAAGAAATTTTGGTCTACATTGTATACAATCTGACTTAAGAGCAAATCATTCCACTGAAGCTACTACCTTGCACTTAATAGAGCAAATTAAACTAATGCTGTCGCATTAATTGCAGACGCCCTGTCTGAGGGCATCTGTCACACTTGCATAGATGTCTCCGAACCCGGGCTGAGGGGTGTGACTCGGCAGCCATGTAAAGTGCAGTGCAGACAGGAGCATGTACAGTAAAGTTATAGCAACTTCCCCTGTCATGCCAATATATCAAATGTCAATGGTGTGAGGATGACATTTTTCTGCAGGGTGAGACTTGTGTGTGGCTCACAGCAGTGTAAGGGACAGTATACAAGTTTTTACATATTAAAGTTTTCGCCGGACCTGATGTGCGTGGACGACAATTTTCTGCAAGGTGAGACGTATCTGTCTGGCTCACAATAGTCTCATCAAAATTAAGCAAGTTTTGTGCCCCTGTACTGTAAGTTAAATTAATACATTAAAAGGGTGTGATGAGTTTCTGTGTAAAAGAAATCAATTTCCTAATTTTCATCAAGTGCATATTTAGAAAAGTAAAGACTTTTGACCCACATGACCTGATAAAAGTTTGATTGAAATGTGCACTATGAAGTGTGCAGAGACAATGAGAAACTGCAGCGAGACACCCCCTAAACTGATGTATTTGAATGGAGAGTGTGAGTGAAGGCACAATTTGTTGTGTAGAGACAAGTAGTAAAAGCATTTGGACACAAAGGAATAGTCATATATTTCAATGGAGAGTGATCAAAGTGCTAGGTGCTGGGGATATAATAAAGGAAAACTGCAGTACAAAGCTTCAAAATGTAGTTATGTCTATTTATCTACAGCAAAGTATTACTAATCAGGCAGCCTCATTACTTTCAAGTGTGCAGAGACAGTAAGAAACTGCAGCCAGACACAGACAAGTAGTCATGTATTTGAATGGAGCGTGTGATTGAAGCTACAATTGTTTGTGTAGAGACACGAATTAAGTGCAGATGGACACAGAGGAATAGTCATATATGTCAGTGGTGAGTGAGCGAACTGCTTGGAGTGGCTTCTGTCAAAAGCATATACATGTCTCCAGACCTGGTGTGACAGATCTGAGTTCAGTCATCCCTCCCTTTCTGCCTCCTTCTTCCTGGCTGACAGGTCAGAGTGTGCCCCATCGCCCGCCTAACCTGCATGTCACTCTCAGGTGGAGAGCAAGTGGTAAGAGAAGTTTTCTTTTGGAAATAAAAGCCCATGACTTTGGCGGAATCGCACTTAAAATATCCACTTTTTGTAGTGATTTTTGTCAAGAATCCATTGGTACGGTTTAAGAAAGTGGTGTGACTTATAGTTTAGACAGCAGACAGTTAAGTAGGCGACATGGTCCATGCACAGAAATGTCCTCCCCATTGGATTGCATTGTACTTTAAAGGGCTCATAAAATCTAAACCGTACGAGTTATTACAAAGTTTTTAATAACTTTTGTTCAGCACAGTTTCGTGGGTCGTGTGAAAGGATAAATGATAGATAGATAAACGCTCTAGGAGATAGCTCTGGTGCGGACACCAAAATGGCCAAGAAATTGGAATTTTATGGATTTTCATGAATGAATTGCAGATTTCCTGTTGAATTTAGGTCTGGGGTGTTAGTGTATGATTTGCATGTTTAAGGAGTCAAATTAAGTGTTGAAGTGGCAGAATAATAATAAAGTAACAGGACAGGAACAATAGGGTCTTCGCCCTGTTCCAGGGAGGAGTAGCTGGTGCTGTATTTTCTGCATTAAGTATTCGACACAGTCAATCATGATGTTTTAATATCAAAACTCTCTAAATTTCACTTCTCATCTAGAGCACTGGCATGGATGTCTTCATATTTATACAATGTGTAAAAGTTGGTGAAACACTGTTCAGTAACATGAAGTGCACAATGCGTGTACCACAAGGGTCAGATTAGGTCCCCTACTATTTAGCCTACATATTAATGATCTCCCGCAAAGGTGTCATGATATAGAACTGCAAATGTATGCAGATGACACTGTTGTGTACACACATGCAAAAAACAGCTGAGTTTAGCAGCTGCTAAGCTAACCATTGCGTTGGAAAGGATCACACATTGGTTTCACTGTGTGATTCAATCATGCCTGAGTCTAAATGTAAACAAGACAGGAGGTATGTTTTTTTCTAAAACCAGGGCACAACCTCCTATGCTGTCACTGATTTTAAATATCTTGGTGTGACACTGGATCCAAATTCGAACTTCAAGAAACATTAAAAAAAAAAACGGTTAAAACCACAAAGTACAACTTAGCAAATTTTAGACACATTAGAAACTGTCTCTCTTTGGATACAGCCAAGATATTTATGCATGGTATAATTCTTTCATGTTGGGGGCAGGCTGGAGAAACAGCTGCAATACCTCTTCAGCCCTTATACAAACAAATTCTGAACTTGTTTGATTATTTTCAAATTTGTGTCTGGATTATACATTTTTAAATGGTTTGGACCCTCCTCCACTACGTGACTTTGTATAAACTCACCCAGTAAGTTCTATTAGATCTTCTGGAATATACTCTATATGAGATTGTACCATACCATTTCATTGCCCTGCATTTGGGCAGTCAGCATTCTGTGACAACCACAACTCAGTGGAATGCCCTACCTGACAACATGAAGAACTGCAGTATGTTTAAAACCAAATTAAAAAGTCTGCTAAAAGCTACTAAGCTCTGTTACCACTGACTCTATATTTTATCTCATAGTCCTCTCATGAATACAAATAATCTTGCTTTTAATTGGACCAGCATATATTGGTCATTTCTAGTTGACACTGTGGGTATATGTAATGGTTGTATTTTATATTATGTGTCTTTTGTGCTTCTTGCTTTGTACTTCTTGTTATTGTGCCGTTATATGTTTTAACTGAGATCTGCTGAAGGGACTGCAGATGAAAATTAGCTACACGCTAACTCTGGTACAGTACATTAAATGGTAAAGTTTATGTTTAACATTGAACATGGTCCTAATAAATACTACATAAATACTTTTGTCATGGTCAAAGATCAACTTTACTTCAAGCCATTCCTGGCTGCTCTCATTGCCTTTCCCTTTGTTGTATATGCCCAGTAAAGCTGATATCTTAAGTTATGATAAGTAGTATTGCAATATATCTATCCAAATCACCTTTTGTTTGACAGACAACTTTTGTTTAAATCATTGTAGTTTTAGTAGGCATGGATGAAATTAAAAAAGATATTTAGGTAGTAATAACAAATAATAATGATAAAAGGTGACACAAATATCCCTTAAAAGGTAAAGGATTCAAAGGAATTGCTTCACTCTTATAACTTGTTTTTTTATTTTATTATTAAATAAGCAGTTACCATTAAGAGTCTTCTGTGCATGCCCTCTCTCAGGCTGACATCAGTCCTGCTGCTGTCACAGAGCAGGCTGGGAAATATGTCCAACAGCAAATCTCCCCATGACCTAAGGTAAGAACAGGTAGAGAGGACAGGTGAGAGTGCATCAGAGCATGTGACATTATTTAATCAGCCACATCACAGAGAGACAAATGCCCAACAACTGCTCAGGGTTTACTTTCATACTACCTTACACCTGTTACCATCAGTCTGTATAAACAAGCCCTGTTCTTAGGTGAAAGTAGATGAGCCGCTATTACTGCAATGGTACATCTCTCCTGGCAGAAAATCCTTTTTTACAATATCTTGTGTTTCCAGTTTTTTATTAAACGGCATGTTTCTACCTGTTACAATCCCAAGTCAAGCCTGAAGTTCCTCAAGTACCTGCAGTCAGTGGAACACAATTGTGGTGCCTGGTTCCCAAAATTGTGGCTGCCTTAATCTCGAGAGGTTCTTGTTTCTTACGTTTACATGACATTAGTGCAAGTCAGGATCAGCATGCCAGTGATGGCACTGGCAATCGCCTGGCTTATCTCAAATGCGCTGACAGTACATAGCTGCCATAGCTGATTGGTGTATTGCTCTGTGGGACCCCTGACCCACTCAATTCCTCTTTCACCTCCTTCCAAAACACACTGACATTAAGGTAACCAAGAAATTTATCAAGTCTAATACATTTATAAAAACAAGGAGGTTTTTAACAAAGAAAACAAGTTGAAAACAACTTTTCCTGCTTTCTTCTGTTGGCTTAATGTACACTTGTCCACAGCTCCCACCACAGTGTGCAGAGAGCCCAGTATTTGTCTACATTACAGAATTATTTATATTTGTAATCGAAAAGTCTAAATGGACGTAAAAATCCAGTTTTGTTTTTATTATGCTTTTAATTTTAGGATATTGCAGTGTTAAAATAAGAGTTTAGAAATAAAGTATCTTACAAAGGAGGTCCCCACATCAGGTCTTGAACTCAAGTCTCCCAGATCATTGAAGACTGCACTGACCACTGAGCTAATACGAAGTGCATATTTATACACCCATAACACAGAGACAGTAGAGTGTATAATTTGTAAAGAACTTCAAAAGGTGATGAGAGAGTCCCTTGAAAGCACTTTGCGGTTGTCAGTAACTCAGCTCTACCTCTGGGAAACACCCCCAACTCTGGAGTGATGTCCAAATAAGGAAATGTGCATCATGTTGCAGGTGAATGTGACTCCCCTAGTTGAGACCTGCTGACAGACGTTACAGCAGAGAGAGACTGAAAGAGTGATGTACCAACCTGCATGCTGGTATTTTTTTTCTTTCTGAAAACAAATCATTTTAAAAGTATTTGCATGAAATAAATGTTTGTAAAAAACCCACTGTTTGTGCTTTGACGAATAATGTATTTGGATTCTGGCCCACCCCTTATGCTGAGTGCTTAATATTCTGGCTTGTGCTGCGAGCTACAGGTGACAACATGCTTTTTATACACCCTACCAATAGTTATGTAGCTTGGCACTAAAGTACCTAGTACACCAAAGTAGAGCTAAAAGCAGCCAATACTGAGAGCTGGGAATTAGTGAAGGCTATGGAAAAGAGGAACCCTCATACATTCTCTGGTAGGTGCTAAGAGTCAGGTGGATGGAATGGTCTACTCCTGCTGGAGTGTTGGCTTGATGGATGGTTCCTCTGGGGAAGTACAGAAGATCTCCTGCCTGTGGAGAGAGCTGACTCACTCAATATAGAAAACACATCTATTTTATATTCCAAATATTTGGCTCATGTTTTGATTACAGGTTGTCACAGTTACTAGTCATTGCACTTGTTCGATATTTACAGTAACATGATCCCTTCCTAATGACAAAGAAGAGATCTGGTTTTGTTGACAAAAATAGTGAGCTGTTATTGTGCAATTAATGAACTGATAATATTGGAGTAATTCCAAAATGGCAAGCAAAGGTGGTCAGTAAGGGTGTTGTACCTTCAGTATAATATCATGCGTTGGGCTGCCAATCTTCTCCTCTGACTCCACGCTGTATTCTGCTGCCAGTGGAACAGTAGGACTGTAGAGACGCCAATGTTTCTGTCCCTCCAGCTGCAGAATAAATACCTGGGCAAAGAGCACCATTAGCATCAGGAAAAATGCATGTAACTGAGACATCAAAGTCTATACATGCTGACTGCTGATTGTATTACCACTTGCAAACCCTCTTCATGGCACCTAAGGTTCTTAGCTGAGAAACTCTGGAAATCACAAAAATTCAAGGATTGAAATCAAAGCAACTATAACTACTCTTTTCTGGTGACTAGAGGGTAAGTGAGACTCCAAAACAAATTCCTCACCCCTCGTGCCCCGTTTCCTAAGCCAACATCCTCCGAACTAAGGATGTGTGGATACAACAGTGTGAAGCCGAAAGCAAACTGAAAACAGATTACCCCTGCAGCATTTTTTCGGCAATATGTCAAGTGACAAGGTTTATAGTTTAGCCAATTATAATCAACAGTTTAAGTATTCATGACGTTTCAGGAGGTTGTATTTACATTTGACACATCAATTATAATGAGGGGCTGGCAGAGGGAGAGAATGGAGATGAAGAGAACGCCACATCGGCATCTAGTTTGAGTCTTTTAATGCTCTTCACCTCTCAAACGCCAAACCTATGTTTATCCTTGTTCTAGCTCTTTCTCTGTCCCACTCTCTTTGTGCAAAGGAACACCATATTTTCCATTTAACTGGTAGTGTTTGAATGTTTATTATCTATGTTAACCATTGCCCTCCAGGAACAGCTTTTTCCCGTTGAAATAACAACTCTGAATTCTGCCTCTTAATCTCTAATTCCTGCATCTTGCATTGTAATACATGCAGCTCTTCATTGTTTACATATATTGGGATTATTATTTATTGTGTAATGTCATGTAAATTGTACTCTTCATACTGTGTAATAAGTGTTCTTTTCTGTCAAATTCCACCAAGTCGGGCCAACTGGCCAAGTCTAGTGAAATGATTATTAAATCAAAAATGTTGAGCTGATTCAGTACAACCAGCCAAAAAGAGCTTTTCATTACTCTCCACTGGCTCCCTGTTGCTGGTTGCTTAAGTTCAAGTCAGTAATGCTCACTTACAGAGTGGCCACTACTGTACTGTACATGTATTGATATTTTATGCTACTTGATACCTCTATTACATTTTATGGTCAAATATTATATTTTTTTTTTATCCCCACTGCATTTATGTAAAAGCTATAATTACTAGGTACTTTTCAAATAGAAAAAAAAATAACACATGGTTCAATCTGCATAATGAGTACTTTTGATATTTAATGTCCATTGAGCTGAATATGCTTGTTGTATCCTTTTACTTCAATAAAAATGTAAAATGCAAAGACCATTTTCCCTCTGTGACATTGCTAATATTTACTCAAGGGTCAGCACTTTGAACACCACTGACCTAATTACATGGTGGACTGCCATCAGTGAGTAATTCTAAAAAAGCTTGTGACTAGCTCTCAGTGATTAAAAGGGTTGGTCATAAATAGTTTGTGGAATAAGTGGCTTTAGTTAATTGAATTTCATTGGTTCACTGTTGTACCTCAACATCATCATAGTGAACTGGAAGGCCTTGGGACTCCTGTGGGGTGATATAGATATTTGAGCCCACCAAGGTTCCAAAGAAACACTCCAGCTTCTCCTGGATCCTCCACAACTCATCCTGACAACACACAGGAAAAAAAAATACATGTGAGCTGCTTCTGACAAACATTCACTAAACTGATCTAAGCTCAGGGTTACGTTACGGCACTGTGCTCAGTAAATGTTGAGTACGCTTAGACCCAGCAGTCTCCGTTAGGTTGCGCAAGTTCAAAGTTGTGAAAACAATTGGGTGTTTTGAATACACCTTGTTGTTTTCACAGGTAATTTGTTAGTCCGTCCCTGCCGCTGCAGGAAATAATGGATTAATCCTGGAAAGTTGTTGCTGTAGCACTTTTCTCCTTATGAAAGTAACACGGAGATTATTCAACCAATGAGAATGTAGTCGGACAAGAGCATAAAGACCAACTAATCGACCAGGAGACTACAGCCCTAGAAACTTGATCATTAAATATGACAGAAAGAAATATGTGATCTTGTAAGGAAGTCATTAATGTGCTGGGGTAATGGTTCACTGAATGTTTGATCAGATTCCAAAAAATTGTTTACCTCTTCTCTTATCAGAAATATCCTGATTAATATCAAAATTATTATATAGCTTATTGTCAAGAAAAAACAAATAATGATGCATGCAAGTCTTGCTGTGAAAATGCTATTTATACATATTTATGTGTTTATACTACATGATGTCAAAAAAATCTTTTGGGGTGTATCTGGTATACTCATATGACTGCTGAAACTCAACAACTGGAACAATACCAAGTATCATATAAAATTAAAGCTGCCAGCAGCATTGGACGGGCCTTCACCCTGCGTGCATGCCAGGACGCGGAGCTGTCCGATGGCATCCGTCACTCTAGTGTGTATGTCTCCGGATCTGGGCTGAGGGGTGCAAGAGTGCAGGTAGGAGCATGTACAGTAAAGTTATAGAAACTTGCCCCATCACGGCAAAACATCAAATGGCAATGGTGTGAGAATGACAAATTTCTGCAGAGTGAGATGTGTGTCTGGCTCACACCAGTGCCATCAACATTATGCAAGTTTTGTGCCTCTTTACTGTCATTTAAATCAATACAATGAAAGCTTCTGATAAGTTTGTGTGTAAAAGAAATCAATTTCCTAATTTTCATCAAGTGCATTTTTATTAAAGTAAACCTGCATGACCTGATAAAAGTTTGATTGAAATGTGTACTATGAAGTGTGCAGAGACAATAAGAAACTGCAGGCAGACACAGAGAAATACTGATGTATTTGAATGGAGAGTGTGAGTGAAGGCACAATTTGTTATGTAGAGACAAGAAGTAACAAAAAGTGGACACAGAGGAATAGTCATGTATTTCATATATAATAAAGGAAAAACTGCAGTACAAATCTTCAAAATGTAGTTATGTCTATTTATCTACAGCCCTGTATTACTAATCAGGCAGCCTCCTTGCATGTGTCCGTTTGAGCTGCAGTCAGCTGTTGAGTTCTTCTCCTGTGTACAGAAGTACATATAGGCCATGACTTTTGGCTGAAAATATATGTATTTTGTAGGAATTTTCATTGTGAGTCCACTTGTACAGGTTAGAAAGTCGTGTGACTTATTGTTTAGACAGTAGCCCTTAATTGACAGAGAGTGGGCATTCTCAGGGAAAGCCTCTCCCATTGAAACGCATTATAAGTGGAAATGTCACTCACCGACTGTGAGGTCAGATATTAAGAGAGCCGTACAAGTTATTACAAAGTTTTTAACAACTTTGGAGGAGATGTTTTTTGTTTGTAACTGGAAATTATCAAAAAATCTGACTTTTGTGTGCGTTTTGCGGATTTCCTGTTGGATTTAGGTGTGGGGTGTCAGTGTATGATTTTTAGGTGTTGAGGAGATGAACAATTTAGTGTTGGTTCCATCTCTCTACGACATTCCTATGGGCAGATACAGTGCCTAGGTGGCACTATTGAGTACTTTCTGGACAGTGGGGGGAGGTATTATCAAATTTTTTGCCGGACCTGACATACATGACAAATTTGGTGAGTTTTTGAGAATGTTTAGGGGGTCAAATTAAGTGTTGAAGTGGTGTAGAAAGAAAGAAAGAAAGAAAGAAAGAAAGAAAGAAAGAAAGAAAGAAAGAAAGAAAGAAAGAAAGAAAGAAAGAAAGAAAGAAAGAAAGAAAGAAAGAAAGAAAGAAAGAAAGAAAGAAAGAAAGAAAGAAAGAAAGAAAGAAAGAAAGAAAGAAAGAAAGAAAGAAAGAAAGAAAGAAAGAACCAACAATTGTTTGTCTCCTCCAGACCTACAAATCATATGCTGACACCACAGACCTAAATCCTACAGGAAATCTGCAGTTCATTCATGAAAATTCATAAAAACGGCCATTTGGGGTCCACGCCAGAGCTATCTCCTTTTATGCTTTTATGCTATTGCCTTCAAACTTTCACACATGACTCATGAAACTTTTTAACAACAAAAGTTGTTAAAAACTTAATACGTAATAAGTTGTACTGTAGATTTTATGGCCTTATAAAGCCACTGAGCGACATTCAACTTATAATGCGTTTCAATGGGAGAGGCATTCCCTGAGCATGCCCACTCTCTCTCAATTAAAGTCTGCCGACGACTTTCAAACCTGTATCAATGGACTTGCGATGAAAATTCCTATGAAACACAGATGTTTTCAGTCCAATTCCGCCAAAAGTCATGGCATGTTATGTACTTCTTTACACAGGAGAACGACTGTTCTCTCTTATCTCATGCTCTTCCAGCAGGCAGGAGTGGGAGGAGTCAACAGCTGACTGTAGGTCATAGTGGTCATAGTGTTCAAGGCCACAAACGTGCATAATGATGATGACACTGGTGTGAGCCAGACACACGTCTCACTCTGCAGAAATTTGTCACACCGTTGACATTTGGCCCGCCCAACGTTGCTTTCAGCTTCAATTGAATCTAAAATGGCTACAAGCAAGAGAACCAGATTAGTACTTGGGAGCTGTACAGCTGCATTTACCCGTTTGCACACTTAGTGGCAGTGGAACTTCACAAAAACAGGGTAAAGCCAATTATGTGATTGGTTGTGGCTTTGGTGTAAATGGGTATACAGCCAATAACATAACTGGCATTGACAGTTATGTTATTATTTTTGATAATTTGATCATTTCCCATACCTTGTATTTTAACGAACTCATCTTACAGTCGTAACGACTTCAAAATCAGTGTGTCATCTAGACTAGTAATATGATCAAAAGTTATCAAAAGATTTAATTCATGATGAAGCATTTGGCCGTGTCATGGCGTTGAGTTTTGATGTTTCGCCATTACATAGGAAATTGATGTAACTTGAGTGGATCTGTCTGAGATTTCACAGATTTGATAACAGTCCAAGCCTGAAGACGTCTACATGCCAGAATTCAGTCAGTGATGCAAAGTGGCTCCATAGAACACCCTATGACATTTCAATGCAGTAGCCCTGGCAGCAGATAAAGTTGTGGACAAAGGTGATGTGATGTTTATCTCCTTCTTGCACTGTCTGAAATTAGCCCAGGTCTGGAGATGTCTACATGCTTGTGATAAAAGCCCTTCGACGGCGCCGCGCCCCAAAGTGCGCCGGGTGCGAGGGCCCGATCATCGCTGCTTGCAGCTTCAATTATTATTCCTCCAAAAGAAACGCATTTTTGAGGGCCTAAACATGCACGAAAACTCATGAAATTTTGCACACTTGTCAGGACTGGTGAAATATTTGATATTTTATGGGTTTCGCAAAAAGGCGGGGCAAAATGGCTCGACAGCGCCCCCTAGAAAATTAGAAAAATTGAGCCCCTCGATACAGATTGTCGTAGAGGAACGAAAATCGGTATGCTTATGTATCATGTCCAGACGCACCAAAAAGTCTCTTGAACACATACCCTAAAGTCAAACAGGAAGTCAGCCATTTTGTATCAAAGCTGCGATTTTGAAATTTCAAATTTGGTCAGTATCAACTACAGACATAGGAGATGAAAAGTATCAAAACGGTGAGCATGCAACATTCCAAGGGGGCGTGATTGGGCGGGGAATTTCGACCCTTCGCCATGAAAATTGAAACAGCCATAACTCGAGCATACATGATCCCAAGAGATCCAAAACTTTTGTGATTGATAAGAGTCCCACCCTGAACACATCCATGTGTCATGTGACTGGATCTGAGTCATAGCGCCACCTACTGGTAACAGAGTTTTACACTTTGACGCCCTGTGGGTAGCACAGTGATCAGATCCACCTCAAATTTACTCAGAACACTCAAGACTGTGGCGTTTCTATAGTCTGGTGTTTCTATAGTTTGGTGACACTATGTTGAAAGGTGCTGCCATGACGACCTGGCTAATTACGACCCTTCGCCATGAAAATTGAAAGGGCCATAACTCCATCATACATGATCCTAAGAGACCCAAACCTTTTGTGGTTGACGAGAGTCCCGATGCAAACTGGCTCCATAGCGCCCCCATAACACATTTCAGGAAAGCAGCCCCAGCAGCAGGCAGACGAGTGGACAAAGGAAGAGATGTTTCGCTCCTTGCTCTGTCTGAAAATAGCCTGGCTGAGAAAACTACAACTACAAATCTACATACCCATGACAGAGGCTCTTCGACTGCGCCACGCCCCGACATGCGCCGGGGTGCAAGGCCCTGATCATCGCTGCTTGCAGCTTTAATTATATATTATTTATATATTATAACTTGTTCATGTCTTAGATTTATAGTCTGTTTCAGTCACTCTTGTGAAATTAATTGTAAAAATACATAATATCAAACCTTTGACCGTGAAGAGGAGAACAGTCATGGCTCTGTGTCATTGGTTTATTTTCTCCCTTTATGAAATATTGTAAAGAAATGATGGACTAGCTACTGGGTTAGTCCATAATAACTGATTATAGCAGTAAAGTCACTTAGCTCAAAGTCAACAAAATTATGATCTCTCTTTGCTAGCAGCACTCTCACCTTAAACCTCTGTGGCTGGTGAAACTGGATGGTGGCCTTATTCAGAACCAAGTCCTTACTGAGAACGCTGAACTTAACTTGCCCATCCTTGTTGAGCACTTTTTTCTTGCTGTTGATGCAGCGAACAACGTTAATGTCCCTGTAGTATTGCAGACCCTGAGAGCACAGGCTCTGCAGATCTGACATCTGGAACAAAGACTGGTAGTAGGAGGTTGTGTTGTGATCAGACCTCTGCAGATGGAGGGGTTTCTTTTCCCAGTACTCCCGGAAGAACTTCTCTGTCCCCATTGGCTGGATGAGGCTCTCAAACAGGCTGGCAGGGGTGTGGAAGCAGAGAGGGGATGGAATGTCTCTCTGCTCAACCTTCCTTTGTTTAGAAAGGAGCTGCTCATCAACATCATCATCATCATTACTCCATTTCACATTCTTTGCTTTTCTTCTCTTTGGCATTGTTATCTGAGGAAAGATTAAAGGATATTATCAGGACAAAAAAACGCAGCTGTGGCTCAGGAGGTAGAGCGGATCCTCTAATTGGAAAATTGGTAGTTCGATTCCCGGCTCTTCCAGTCCACATGTCGATGTGTCCTTGGGCAAGATACTTAACCCCAATTTGCTCTTGATGGCTGTACCATCAGTGTGTGAATGTGTATGAATGGTTAGCTTTCCTCTGATTGGCAGGTTGGGATCTGTATGGTAACCCCTGTACCCATTCAGTGTATGAATGTGTGTGAATGGGTGAATGTGATCTGTAGTGTAAAAGCGCTTTGAGTAGTCAGAAGACTAGAAAGGCGCTATACAAGTGGGAGTTTCTAGTCTCGCCTGGGAGTTATTACAAAGTTTTTGACAACTTTTGTTCAGCACAGCCTCGTGAGTGATATATCACAATCTAAGGCCAATAACATGAACGCCCTGGGAGGAGATAGCTCTGGCGCGGACCCCAAAATGGCCATTTTCATAAATTTAGGAGTTTTATGAATGAACTGTGGACTTCCTGTTGGATTTAGGTCTGGGGTGTCAGTGTATGATTTGTAGGTCTTGAGGAGTTTAGTGTTGGATGCATCTCTCTACGACATTCCTATGGGCCATAGCGGCCGAAACAGACACCTAGGTGGCATTGTTGAGTACTTTCTGAGCATGGGAGAGGGATAATTTTGCCAGATTATCAAATTTTTCGCTGGATTGGAAGTGAATGCCAAATTTTTGAGCATGTTTAGGGGGTCAAATTCAGGGTTGAAGTCGTGTAATAATAAAGAAACAAACAAACAAACATAAACAACATAAACAAACAGGACAGTAACAATAGTGCCTTCGCATTGTTCCAGTGCTCAGGCCCTAATTAACGTTCAGGGAACAAAATCTCTGCCGATTCAGAATGTTTAATTATTATTACTATGTTTAATGTTTAATTGATCTGATTCACCAGCTTCCTCATTAACGTTACTGGTGCTCCCTCTCTTCATTCACTCTCTAGCTTGCTCGACCACTGCTTCTCTCTCGTCTTTTTGAAATGAGTCAGGAAGCCGTCAGCAAAGCCTAACTTTACTTTTAACGTCACCAAACTAAGAGAAATGTCCTCCCCTCTTCCAAGTAATGTTTTTGTCATATGGCAGGATGTACAGTGTTATAGGTTGCATTTCTCCAAACATTAATTCTGGTTCAACTTTCTTGTTGCAGCCCCTGCAGATTAACGCACAGCGCACAACAGGACGGAAATGAGAAATTCATTTTCACTCAGTGGAAAAATTCTCTCAAAATCTCCTTGAATCTTATGACAAATTGAAGTATCCATTTGACCTTTTGTCTTTTTTTCTATGAGACCTATAAAAGTGTCTATTGCAGTCAAATGGAAAGAGTAACTCAAAACATCAATCTAGAATCAAATATATGAGTGTACTGATTGAGAATTGATTTTCAATCGCAAATTGAATCACTTTTGAATCGTGAATTGTTTTAAATCACAAATCGGTTGTGAATCGAATCGCCACTCCAAGAAATCGAATCGAATCAAATCAAATTGTGAGATTTCCTGAATCTTGCACCCCTACTAAGCTTGCTCGAAAACTCACCAAATTTGTCATGCACATCAGGTCCAGCAAAAAATTTGATAATATGTAAAAATTACCCTCCCCCATGCCCAGAAAGTACTCCATAGCACCACTTAGGTATCTACTCTGGCCGCTGCAGCCCATAGGAATGTTGTAGAGAGATGGAACAAACACTCAATTGTTCTAAATTCTTGCCCATTTTGGGGTCTGTGCCACATCTATTTCCTCCTAAACCGATAATGCTATCACCTTCACACTGTCACTGAGCGACATTTCCACTTACAATGCATTTCAATAGGAGAGCCACTCTCTGAGCATGGACTCTGACTCATAATTTCAATCTGCTGTATAAAGTATCAGTCACCACCACTTTCAAACCTGTCTCAATGGATTTGTGATGAAAATTCCTACATAAACATATTTTCAGTCTGATTTGGCCAAAGTCATGGCATGTATGAACTCTTTCCCACAAGAAAAAAAAAAGCTCTCTTCTCTCCACCTCACATGCAGAAGCGGGGGAGGGGCCTGGAGCTCACTACAGCACACAGGGACACATCGAGTGAGGCATGACTATTTCTCTGTGTCTGGCTGCTGTTTCTCATTGTCTCTGCACAATTGATAGTACACATTTCAAGTACTTTTATCAGGTCATGTGGGTTACAAGTCTTTATTTTCTAAAATTGGACTTGATGAAAATTAGGAAATTAATTTCCTTTACACACAAACTCATCACAAGCATCCTGGAGTGCGTGCAGGGCGAAGGCCCGTCCAACACTGCTTGCAGCTTTAATTTAATCTACCTTGCTTATTTCTATATTTCCTTAGATGTTTGCTATTAATTGACTCTATTTAATACTGAGCTGAGAATGTGATTTTAATATTTCCATTACATTTTAATCTGAGGTTTAACAAGGCTCTGTCAATTGTAGGAGGAGTTTAATCTGAACCAAAAGGTGTAGCCATTTGCCACTAATGAAATGTTTGTGACTGGCCACTGTAAACCCTGCCTTTGGAATATAAATATGTTTATTTAGATTTGTCAGCCTACACCTGAAGAAGGTCGTTGACTGAAACGTTATATATATTCAAGTATATGTATTGAGCAAGTGAAGACAGTGTGCGGGTGTCATTTCCTTGGCTTATAATAAACTTTTGATCCATGGAGGTTTTATGTCTGTAAAACTTTCCTTGAGCCGAGAAAAGCGATTTAAAGGTCTGTGACGTCATCACAAGGCAGCGTCTATGGGCTGAGTGGGATCCAGCTCTAATAACACATCCATGGTTCTCCTACGCTTGGAAGACGACGGGCATTCAGTTGTTTACAATCTGAAACTTCACCGCTAGATGCCACTAAATCCTACACACTACACTTTTAAGTTTGGTAGTGTTCGTTTAGTTACCTTTGTTAGGTTTACTGTATAATTCTTTCTGTACATATTTTCTCAGTAAACCGAGAGCTCCAGGCAATCAAAGCTAAAGCCCCTATAAGTTATTTATATTGGTGATTCTGATCAAGTCTGAGTTTTCCTCATGGTCTCAACTGTAATGACTTGGCATTTTTAGTCTGTGCATTGCTGTCAGCACATTAATATCCAGTTTCTCAATATATCCGGTTATAAATCAACGTTGAAGATTTCATTCTAGATTTGACCCGATTCAAATTTGAAGGAGGAAGCACAGCTGGTGTGCTGCACGAGGGAGCAGCATTGTTGGTAGTGTGGTTCGACAGTGTGCAGCCTGAAACACTATAGCAGCTTTTACGGAAGCCCGGTTCGTTTACGCTGTGTTAATGTTAAGTTTGGCATGTCAATGGCAATTTACTACTCCACAAACTCACTTACCTCTCAGGTAGAGTCTCGATTTACACCCTAGTATTCCACACGCCGATCGTTCGCTGCTTCTCCTTCTTCTTCTTGTAGGATTTTCACGCTACTAGGCACATTACTGCCCTCCGCAGGACTGAGTTTAACTGACACAATCACGCTTCATGTTTTCATATACAACATGCAGGAACTGTAAAACTGCTTTTGTGATCGTAGTGGTTCTCAGTTTTGCCAAGTCAGTTTTCCTTAACCCGCAGTGTCTGAGCCTCAATCTACAAATTTTAACAGAATCTCTTTGGGTTCCAGAACAATAACTGGCTTTTTTAATCTGAGGATGAAGCCATCTGAGCAGCTGCTGAATCAGAACAACAAAGAACTTTGGTCTTATGACCTCTGTCCACTACAGAACCTAAAGAACTGCTAGTAGTTTTGTGGTGAAAACAGAACTTTTAAATAAGTTTTTCCTATTACCTCAATGGTGACAGGACTCACAAAATGTTTCTGAGGAAATAAACCATTGAAACCTGCCTATTCAATTTGTGTTGGAATGTGAAAGGTTAAATGAAAGAGGCCTCTTTTGTCAGCCTATTTTGCGCCTCTACAGTTGCTGGGAAGAAAATGCTGGCTGCATTCACACCAAATCCGGCGGTGCGGCGAATCGCCGCAGGTCAGTGCGGATTTGTGGGCGTGTGGCTCCCGGTCCAGAAGGTGGCGGTAATGCGCATGAAAGTAGTTTGCCAACCACCATCGAAAAACGAAAAAGACAAAGAAAAAGAAGAAGCTCTCATATAAAGTTGTGAAATTACTCACAGCGGCGTCATCTTCGTAATAAAGTAATATAAATCAACCATCTTCGGTCCAAAGTGGAACGCTGAAATTCTAAAATGCTACATGCTAAATAAACAACGTCTTTCGTCTTCCGGTCTAATCACCGACCTACGTGATTGGCCACCGCAGCGTGACATTGGGTTGCGGTTTTCCAAAAGTTGACTCCGGCTCAACTTTTCCGGCTGCAGTCCGGTGCGGCGCCGCAGCGGCGAAAATGGCCGCGGGCGAGCCGCACTACCCGCATTCAAAATGAATGGGACGACTAGCGTTTTCGCCGCACCGCCGGATTTGCTGTGAATGCATTGGTGGTCCAACTATAATTTTACAGAGGGATGAGTAATTCAAATGACAGTAAAATTGGCCATCATAACCTTATCTTTCCTTTAAATCGGTGGACTTTGTTGTCACTACTTTATGTCAAGTACACCTGGTACACCTGTGGTTCGCTGAGCAGGCAGAGTCTACACACCTTATGAAAGTTATCACAGTTGGCAGATTGCCTAGCTGCCAAGTTTCAGCGACAAGAGTGGCATTTATGTCACCACGACTACATGGCTCATACAGACACAAATAAGTCAAGGGAGATTGATAACTGATTAATGTAATTTAGGTTTACATAAAATCATATTGTGAAAATTACTATACATGCTAGGAAAGCCACAGGCATTCGCCCTGTAGGCCGACATTGTTGTTTGTTTTGTCAGCTGACAATTACGTGGTCGCTGCCACTACCTGACAGATTACACTCCGTTTAAACAGTTTTCTTAGCCTTCACCGTTATGTGTATTGTAATGGAACAAACACAATCACAAGCTAGCAGGGGGCGAAACAGATGAACAAGCTAGGAGTAATCACGGATAGTGAGGATTATCCATGCCTTCTTCAAGATTAACTTTAAATTAAAAATTGAGAGTTAATCGGCAAAGGAAGACCTAGCAAGAGCTAATTCGGCAGAATACCAAGGCTTTTTTCAACTCCTGGATTTTGTTTTCAAGTAATATCCGTTAATGTGATCATCAAAGGGTAAATTTGCTGCCACTGTTGTGTATTTTACTGTTTATTTGTATCACTATACAATAATATTGTATTTTTATTATTATAATATGCACTGCGTCTGTGTGTGTGTGCACGTGCACGTGTATAAATGTTGTTATGAATGTAATGGTTGGAAAAGGTCAGCCTTTGCTTTTTATTTTCTCCAAGACTACCTACCTTTGGAGTGAATATAATAAAATATGGGTATTTGTGGTGAGGGAGGGTCATGCATTTTCCCCCAGTCACATAGGGAAGTTTAAGGAAAAATATTTGTAGCCCTGTGGAGGGTCAAGAAGATGTTGTGAACTCAAATAGCCCCTGCACAAGAGCATGTCTGTTTGCACATGGATTTATTGCTCCTTATTAAGTCCATCCAGACTCCATCCCTGATTAACTTTTACACAACTTCGTAGACACAGATTTAATTGGCTTGCAAGCTGCTTTGCATATTTTTCTCACTAACAACAGCGCTGTACCAGTGGCTTTGCAGTACCAACAGTCTGGATGGAGGAGCTACTAACCAGCCTGAGAAAACTACAACTGTGGGTCCCAAAAGAAGAAAAACTTCAACTGTTGGTCTGTGTAACACTTATCACTTCAATTTTGCATATAAAAAATGAAGTTCAAGTGACCATCTCACCATTCTCACATGAGCATAAATACAGAAACATTTATGATGGAGGTGACATCATTTCCTCCTCCAGCACATCACCAGGCAGGCACTGTGTCCTGCAGCTACTATAATACTGTAAGCAGCTATTATAGTCAAAAGTACAGGTGAATAAATTAACTGTCCTTTCATTCCAAAAGTAATAATGAAAGCAAGGGAAGTACATTTAATAAAGCCCTGGAAAGCGGGAATGAATGAACCTGGTTAAAGAGTACCTGTAGTTATCAAAATGGTGAGTTTTCGCCATTGTCAAGGGGGTGTGGCCGGCCGGCAAATTTCGATTCTTCGCCATGAAATTTGAAACGGCCATAACTCTGGCATACATGATCCCAAGAGACCTAAACCTTTTGTTATTGATAAGAGTCCTGCCCTGAACGCATCCATGTGACAACATTGGATCTGAGTCATAGCGCCACCTACTGGCAACAGGAAGTTTCATGTTTTACACTTTGAGGCCCTGAGGGTAGTAAAGTAATTGGATCCATCTCAAATTTACTCAGAATAGCCTCAAGACCTTGGAGAGTATATGTTGTGAAGCTGGTGACTTTTCATCAAAAGCTGTTGCCATGGCGATGTGGCAAATTTCGATGTCTTGCCATGAAAATTCAAAGCCTTATAAGTTGACTGCACGTGGTCTGATCTTTTTCAAATTTCAGATGCTTGTTAAGAGTCCTGGTCTGAAGACGTATTCAGGCCCATATTTAGCTAAAGTCATAGTGCCACCTACTGGCAACAGGAAGTAACATGCATCATACTTTGTCTAATTACTCCTAGGAAATTTGGCCAATGAACCTGAAATTAAATCACCTAATAAACAAGATCTTGGTGATGCTACATTTGGCTGTTCATGACCCAAAACCAAACATTGTTACCATGGCAACACATCCTTCGCCATGAAATACAATGCTGTTTTCCAGGGACAAAGGATGGGTCTACAGTCACGAAACTTGACACACATGTCTAGAGTGACATTATCTAAAATCCTATGTAGTTAATTTGAATGGGTGTGGCAAAATGGCTCAACAGCGCTCCCTTGAAAATTTCAAAGTTGAAGCCCTGCCTACCAGATTACCGTAGAAAAATGAAATTGACAAGGCACATGAATCATGTCAAGACGCACAAAAAAGCCTCTTTGAGCCATATCGTAAGTCCAACAGGAAGTCCGCCATCTTGGAAAAACTGTTCAATTTTCGCCTTTTTTTGGCCATTTGGCATACCTTGTATTTTAACAAACTCCTCCTACAGAATTCATCGTAAAGACTTCAAAATCAGTGTGCGTCATCTAGACTAGTGTATGATCAAAAGTTATCAAAAGATTGAGTTTACATTGAGGCTTTGGCTGTGGCGTTGAGTCTTGATATTTCGCAATTACAGAGGACATTGCCATAACATTAGTGTGCACGGTGGGATCCGCCTGAAACATTACAGGTTTGATAACAGTCCAGGCCTGAGCATGTCTACATTACAATATTCAATCAGTGATGCAAACTGGCTCCATAGTGCCCCCCACAACATATTTCAGGAAAGCAGCCCCAGCAGCAGGCAAACGAGCAGACAAAGGAAGTAAGGAAGTGATGTTTCTCTCCTTGCTCTGTCTGAAAATAGCTTAGCTGTGAAAACATCTAGGCTACATGCCCCTGACAAAAGCCCCGACATGCGCTGGGGTGTGAGGGCCCGATCGCTGCTTGCAGCTTTAATTTACCGTTATTTTCATTCAGTCACGTGTGAGGCTGAAAATTCCTGAGCGTCGGGTTTGATATGTGCTACATCATTTCAAGTTTCCCTGAAACATTTAGCCAAATACATATTTTCCAGTGTTCAGAAGACACCCTGATTATATGATTGGTTATTGAATGATTAATTCGCCATCATGATTATCAAAAAATACAGATGGAGATAATCAATAAATAGTATAAACGCATTCTGCCAGTAGAAATGGTTCCTGTGTCTCTGAGCAGAATGCAGATGCAGGTTTTTATTCAGGTGTTTGTTTAACAGGAAACAGGCTGCAGAGAGGAAACAGCTGCTCTAACGGTGATAACTGTGAACCTTTATTAGTATTAACACAGTCCACATGTGTGCAGACACAAACTCCATCAAAAGTTTCTACAGCTGTTAAAGCCAACTGACAGATGATCCAGCCGTGATCAGCTGTTGCCGTCATCTGAAATGGACGTCGCTTCACATGACGCTTCAGAGGAAAGCAAGTCTCATGTCTCTTAAAACAAATTTCCTCGTTTCCTCTCTCCTCATTTAGTTTCCCTGCCTCTCTCCTCGCATCCACGGTCAGCGGGACTAAGACGCAAGGAAATTAGGGAAACGTAGATGCAATTTAAGAGACTTGGGATGCACCCAATATGTCTTGCAGATTTTCATGGAGAACTTATACATCAAGTTTCATTTTATTAACAACAACAGCGTTGCAGAAATATCATGTTATAAAGTTATTTTAGTGCCCTCTGTTGGTAGAACTGGCAGATGAAATGATGATGATGATGATGATGATGATTTACAAGCTAGAAGCAGATAAAGAATAATAAGAAAACAAAGGTACTATTATACTTGAAATAGTAACTCAAAACACTAATTTATCATAAACTAAGAAATCACAATAACTATAACAAATGTCCATCACTTACTCAAAGAATGCATCTGACACACAGTTGACAGTAGCATGAACCAACATGAAGCTCACCATGCTTGAGCAGACAAAGGGAAAGGGAGAGGAGACCTGAGCTGGGCCTCTTATCAGCTCAGGTGTGGCTGGTTAGCTGGTGCCCCGCCCCTCTAGGTTAGGGCAGGAAGGAGGCTTTTCTACAGCCGCCCCATCAAATATGAAAACATATTTGATAACTGACATATTAACTGCCATCGGATTAGGTAGAATCAGAGTCATTTATAGCAGGGAGGGGTATAAGTCTTGCAACAGGCCTGATGTACAGTTTCCCTTTGATGTTGACCTCCACTGTACGGATACGCCCATCCTCACTAGGAATGAGTCGGGTTACCTTCCCAACGGAGTCCTCTCGGCAGTTGCGAATCCACAACCATCACTATATCTGACACTTTTAAACTAATGGTGTCCCTTTGCCACTTCTGGTGGATTTGAAGGCTGGGCAAATAGTCTTTAATAAAGCGCCTCCGGAAGTGATCTGCTAGGATCTGGCTGTGTTTCCATCTTCTGCGGCTGATGAGATCTGAGTCATGATACACTGCCTGGGGAGGGGAGGCTTCCAGCCGCCCCATGAGAAGCAGGTTTGGGGTCACCGGGTCAGGATCAGCCAGATCTGATGATGCATATCCAAGGGGTTTTGAATTGAGGATACCTTCTATTTCTATCAGCACAGTGTTAAGCACCTCCTCTGTAACGGTTTGTGCTCCCAGTGTCACTCGCAATGCTGTTTTTATAGATCTCACTTCCCTTTCCCACATGCCTCCAAAGTGGGAAGCATTTGGAGGGTTAAACTTGAATTGGATTTTCTTTTTTTCCAACTGCTCCTTTAATGTTGGGTTCAGGGCAGCAAAGGCATTGCTGAGTTCTTTAGCGCCTCCTTTAAAGTTTGTCCCACAGTCTGATAGGAGTTCAAAGGGTTGACCCCGGCGTGCTGTGAAACGCAGCAAAGCCATCAGGAAGCTGTCAGTGTCAAGGCTTGTCAGAGTTTCTATATGGACACTATGCGTTGTGAGACATTTGAACAGAAGTCCCCATCTTTTACCAGTTTTATGTCCCTCCCTTATGGATAGTGGGCCAAAACAGTCCATCCCTGTAGACAGAAGGGGGGCTGGGTTAAACGCACCCGGGAAGGGGGAAGGTCAGCCATTTTGGGAATAATGGGTTTAGCTCTCCACTTTCTGTACTCTGAACAAGACCATTGATGCTGCTTAATGACTTGGCGGCCCCGAAGAATCCAATATGAATGTCTGATCTCTGCAAAGACCCTCTCTGGGCCAGGGTGGAGAAGACGTGTGTCATAGTCCTTGATAATCTGATGGGTGACTGTATGTTTTGGATCAAGGACGATGGGATGAATAGCTCCTGGTTCCAGTTTCTCCACTAGTCTGAGTCTGCCTCCTACTCTTATAAGGTTCAGTTTTTTCTCAAACTGTGGAGAAAGGGAAGAGAGGCGACTAGAGGCAGGAAGTTCCTTACCAGACTTAAGTGCCTGAAACTCATCCGGGAAACTTTCTGACTGAGCTTGTGAGAGGAGGAATGCTTCAACTTGAGCCCAGTTCAATGATGGAGTTCCAGGGGGGGTTTGTTTACCAGGATTCTGCAGGCTTCGGTGAGTTGCCTCGACAAGATCTTGCCATGTACTAAATTGGCTGGGATCTGGTAGATCTGATTGCCTGTTAATCTGTGTGAGACCACAAAACAGGGGTTTCCTCAAGTCAGGGACTGGATCATGGGTGGGTGGTGGCTGAATGGGCCACTGATCGGAAGGCAAAGCCAAAAATGCTGGGCCTCTGTTCCATCTGCAAGGTTCGGTCAACTCCCTTAATGTCTTGCCTCTGGTGATATCATCAGCAGGGTTGTGACGTGTGTCGACATAACGCCACTGGTCAGGCGAGGTTAGGTCCAGGATTTCGGTTGGCAACAAAGACTTTGTACCTGCACGAGTCTGACTGTAGCCAGGTCAGAACTACAGTGGAATCAGACCAGAGCACTGTTTGGTCGATAGGGATTGTTAACTCACTCTTAAGTAACTGAGCCAGCTGTGCTCCTGTCAAGGCTGCGGACAGCTCAAGGCGGGAATGGTGAACTGTCATTTGGGGGCTACCCAGGATCTAGCCATAACAAATGACACATGAGTTCCTCCTTTCTTATCTTGCATTCTCAAATAGGCCACGGAGCCATAAGCCCTTTCTGATGCATCACAAAATATATACAGTTGTCTGTGCTGCACAGGATAAGGGATGCTGGACTCATACCACCTCGGGTACTGGATTCTGGCTAGGTGAGGGAGTTCATTTTCCCACTCTGCCCATGCTTGCTGAAGTTCACCTGGGGGAATGGGGTCGTCCCATTCTCTAGTTTTCATCCATAGTTGCTGGAGAAGGACCTTGGCTCTGGTGGTGAAAGGTATTATGTATCCAAGGGGATCGTACTGAGTGGCAGTTACTTTGTATACATTCCTCATAGTCAAAAGGTTATACAATACGGGTCTATGCTTATTGATATGGATAAAATCCATAACTGACCAGAACAACAAAATGTCAAGCTGTTCTCTTCTGTTCTCTCAGACAGAAGATAACATGCATTGTTTAATAAACCTGGAGCCTCATGGTGAACGAAGGCCAGATGCAGGCGTCACCAGCCAAGACGAGGTAACAACAAAGATACAAATTCAGGTCAAAGGGTTGTCATCTACATACATTGACGTTTAAAGACTGTTTCAGACTGTCAGAGGTTCAGATGAGTGTGGGACATCATCTGATCAACAAGAGGATGTTTCATAGTCTATCTCCCTTAAGGTTTCATTAAAGCGTTCCAGATACAAATCCAAGCAGGCTCCTCTCTGATTCTTCTCTCTTCTTCAACCTGAAAACTGCCAGTGAGATCAGCTCCAAAATTCCACAACACTTATAGCCTAGTGTGTCTGTTGTGAAGTGCCAGCTTAAACCTAGAGTGCCCTCTATGGGATCTATCCTGTCTTGGCTCAGCCAACGTTCTGTACTGTCAGCCTGGGCCTCTGGAGGTAAATGGTCTATGACAGACTGAGTGTTACTGGCCCACTGCCTGATGTCGAAGCCTCCGGTGGATAGCACTTCTCTCAACTCAACAACCAGTTTTTTGGCTTCTAGGGGGCAGGGGAGGGAATGTAGACAATTGTCCACATAGAAGGACTGAAGGACAGTTTCTTTCACACTGTTGCTGTGGTTTTCATTGGCCTGTGCATGTCTGTGAACAGCATAGATGGCACAGCATGGACTGCAGGTTGTGCCGAATGGCAGTACTTGCCACTCATACACAGTAGGAGAGTCATCTCTTTTTAGGTCACGCCATAGGAATCTTAACAGTGGTTTGTCTTCTGGTAGGAGCCTTACTTGATGGAACATCAACTTAATGTCTCCACTGATTGCTACTCTGTGTTGTCTGAAGCGGTGCAATACACCTAGCAGTGATGGGCCTAATATAGGTCCTGGGAGGAGTTGATCGTTCAAGGATTGGCCTTGGTAGGATGAACAATTAAAGACTATACGGTGCTTTCCGTTGTGCTCCACAATGTGATGGGGAATGTACCAGGACTCTAATGATTTGGCTATTTGTTCATAAGTTAGTTTAACTGCATAACCTGCCTGCATCAGCTTATCAATTTCTGTGTTGTAGATCTGGGCCAACTCTGATTTCTTGACTAGGTGGCGTTCGGTCTGGCACAGGAGAGGCATGACTGACTCCTTGGGCGCTTGTAGTTTGGGGGCGTTGTGGATACGAAGGAGCGGTGTTGCATAGTGTTCAGTCCCATCTGAATTCACTCTGACTGTTTTGGTGTCCAGCTGTTTCATGGTGTCCTTGTCCTCTTTGGATCGGGTGATTAGTTTTTCGTTCTTAAAAGGGAGAATATCTAACGGCCATAACTTTTCTACATGAGTTCAGCATGGGGGGTGGCAGTTGAGGTGAAGAGGGTTTTTGTGGTAGCTGTATGCTCTTGGAGAAAGGTTGGCCCTTGAAGTGTCCAACCTAATTGGGTATGGAGGGCAACTGGTGCTCCAGGTGGACCGAAGCAGACTCTCTTGGTTGGATTTATGAGGTGAGGGTTATCTGCTCCTATCAAAAGAAGTGGCTGTACCTTGGAGAAGGGAGGTAGGGGAAGGCCCTGAAGATGGCGATAGCGTTTTTGTAATTTAACTACTGGATAACTCTGCTCGATCAGTGAGAGCTTCCCTGAGGTGAATGCACCTTTTATGTAGAAGATTTTACGTGGGTTTAGGGTGGGTGAAATCTCAAAACTAACTGAAGTTCCGTTTATGGCTTCAGTTTTTTGCCTGATTGTGCGTACGACTAAACGCTCCATGGGCCCTTGAAGTCCTAGCTGTGAACAAGCTGCTGGCAGGAGTATTGTACGCTGAGAGCCATCATCCAAAATGGCATAGGTATCCAGAGTATGATGCCTGTTCCGTAGGGTCACTTTGACCACCTTTAGAAGGACATTGGGAGGACTGGACTGAGGATTCAGATACAGAACCTTGGATGGTGTCTCTCTTTGGTTGACATGGTGGAGGATGCTTAGGTGTTTCCTGTTGCATAGGGGACATGGCTTTTTTAGATTGCAATTAGTTGCCAGATGTGGCCCTGCACACCTCCAACATCTCCTTTCTCGCTTAATCCAGGCTATCACATCCTCTGCCCTCAGGTCCTTCAGCTCCTTGCACTTGACCATGGAATGGTCAGGAGAGTTGCAGTATTGGCAGGCTCTGGGTGTTGTCCTGGGTTGTCCTGAGGAGTGTGAGGGGGATGGGTTGGTGTTGGTACTGTGCAGTATCGTTGCTGTTATGGGGGCAGACCTGGATGATGACTTCCTGGATTGTACGGAGGTTTCAGGGGTCAGAGGTCTGACTTGAGCGGCTACGGACTGACACTCTGCTTCGCTCTGGAGCCTGGTAGCAAAATCTATTAGTGTGTAGTGGGATCCTGGCAGGGCTGAACGGGTGTATCGTATGAAGTTGGCCACTGAATCAGCCGGCAGCTTACTGAGGAGGTGTTGCACATGAGAGGAACAGGCAAGCTCAGCTGCTCCTTCATTCTGTCCCATAGCCTGCGGCATACCTACTAGGGATTGAACCCTAACTGCGAAGTTGTGAAATGCTTTAGAATCACCCGGTTAAACCTGTGGGAGGTTTATAATGGTGGTTATCTCTCTCATTGCTAAATGGTGGGGCTGGCCATACTGTAGATCAAGAGCAGCTAGGGACCTACTGTACGGCTGTGGATCATGAGCATAAGCCAGTGCAATGTGTCGTGCAGGGGGTAGCTTTAGGTGTTCTAACAGGATATATTTATATATTTCTGTTTCCCATGGGGGTAGAAGGTTTGTAAGGGCCATCCTAAGCATCATATAGTCGTGTGGGTCTTCTTTATGCAAATTAGGGAAAGTGGGTCCCTCAACACGTGACCTATATCCAGTTGGGGGGGTTGCATAAAGTTGTGGATTATGCACTGGAACTGGGGGCTGTAAGGGGGGAAGGAGATTACTATAATAATGGTAGGCTTGGTTGGGGTTGTAAGGATATTGGGACTGCATGACATGGGCTGGCCAGCCTGGAGGAG
Organism: Euthynnus affinis; assembly: GCA_029490765.1. Classification (NCBI taxonomy): domain Eukaryota; kingdom Metazoa; phylum Chordata; class Actinopteri; order Scombriformes; family Scombridae; genus Euthynnus; species Euthynnus affinis. Next base: position 258,289 of record JARJJI010000030.1, read on the forward strand.
GCATTAGGGGTGCCTGGGATGGAGGAGGAACCAGGGCATGAGGTGCTGGAGGCACCTGGTATGGAGGCTCTGCTGGGGGTGCCTGGAATGGAGGCTGAGCTGGGGGTGCCTGGAATGGAGGCTGAGCCGGGGGCACCTGGAATGGAGGCTGTGGGGCATAAGGTGCTGGGGGCACCTGGTATGAAAGCTCTGCTGAGGGCGCCTGGAATGGAGGCTGTGGGGCATAAGGTGCTGGGGGCACCTGGTATGAAAGCTCTGCTGGGGGCACCTGGAATGGAGGCTGGAGTGGAGGCTGAACTGGGGGCGCCTGGAATGGAGGCTGAACTGGGGGCGCCTGGAATGGAGGCTGAGCTGGGGGCGCCTGGAGTGGAGGCTGAACTGGGGGCGCCTGGAGTGGGGGTTGGAGTGGAGGCTGAACTGGGGGCACCTGGAGTGGAGGCTGCACTGGGGGCGCCTGGATTGGGGGAGGCACTAAGTGCACCTGGAGGGCAGACTCTGAGCATGCTTTCGCTGGGAGAGAGGGCATGTAATCATCATGCAGGTGGATTGGCAATTGATTGGCAATATTCTATGAGCCTTTTTCAGGGACAAAATGATAAGTATATGAGCCTCCTATGAGAGAACGTTTTTAATTTATATGAGCCCTGGAAAAAGGACTTTTCTATTTAAAAGAGTGAAGGCAATGGATTTGGCTGTTGGAGAATGGCTGAGAATCTTTGTGCTGCTAATGTGTGAATGTTAATTTGAAAGGAAATTCACTCAACAGCTGCTAAAACTGAGTGGAAGCAGTTGTAAAGGGGTGGAGCAAAGGGGGTACCCTAAATAGGCTGCCATAGGATTGCTCTTCCTAAGAAGGGAAAGTAGATAATTATAATAATAAATTAATAAATAAATTATAATAATTTAAGTAATTAGTGGACAATATATATGAATTATACTGGTTTGTGCTTTGCATTATTATAAGGACCTAAGGAACGGATACTGAATTACTGTTTGTTTTCTTTTTCTTCCTATGGTGTGTGAGAGTTGGGAAAAGAAAAAAGTGAAGGACTGGCTGCTGAATACTCCTTTGGAGAACATTTGCATTTTCATACGAGTGGATGTTTGTTGATTTTTAATAACACACTCTTAGTATATCTTCTTCTAAATAATTGACACCTATTTAGTTTAATCTTATTTCTAAAATTATCTTATTAATACTTTATTTGGGGTGACTTGGAGACATACATCTGTTTGTGAAGGTTATTCCTGTGAAATATTGTATATTGGTGTTGCAGAAGCAAAAAGGGAACTTGGCAACGGATTGATCAGCTAATTGATTAATGGAGTGAGATTCTTAGTTTAAAACATATCACTGCAAATCCACAAGTGTGAGTCTTGTTGTTGAACTATTGGTTTAAGGTTGAGAGTTGGTGTTGTTTTGGGGTTAGTAGCTGATAATAGTGGTAACACGTCGGTTGACTGTCATTGATGATAACTTGTTTTTGTGAAAGTTTGACCCTTGACCTTCTTTATATGATTAGAATTTTTCCTTTTAATTACTAAAAGCTATTAATAGAAAAAATGTGCTTTTAATGTAATAAATCATTTAATCAAAGGGTAGTTTTAATTTATAAATAACAATTTTGATTTTGGGAAGTGTGTAAATTTATTCAAGCTGTTTTATTAATCGTGGAAAAAGACAAGCTTATTTCAAAGTAAAAGTTATATAAACAAATAAGATAATGCCTTAAAGAGATTTTAAATCCCCAACAGAGATTACTTCTGTTGATGTAGTTCTGAAAAATAATCCTTTAGTGAAAGATATTTCGGAGGTGTCAAAGAAATGGTCGCGACGGTGGCAGCACATTAGTCAGCCATGGCCTGAAGCTGGGACCTTTAACCCGACAGTGATCCAGAACATTGAAGTTCTTGTGTCGGCGCATAAAGCAGATCAACAGAAAGGAAAAAAGGGAGAAAAATGCAAAGCGAAGAGACAAAGAGTTTGTGGATAAAACAGTAAAATTGATCTTGCAAAAATTAGGAATCAAGCAATGTTTGCGATCAGTATATCATCCCCAGAGTCAAGGAATTTGTGAAAAAATGAATGGAATTTTAAAAAATCGAATTTTGAAAATCTGTCAACCTACAGGATTAAATTGGGTTGCAGCACTTCCATTAGCATTAATGGTGTGCCGCTCAAGTGAAATACGTAGTCTGCACATGACACCTCATGAATTGATTACAAGAAGGCTAATGCCTACACCTTGTCTGCATACAAGCGGAAAAGGTCCAAGTTTGTCCCTTTTGGAGGATGAAATGCGAGCGTATGTTACATATTTGGCCAACCTCCATAAAAGAATATTCACATATGTTTCTGACAGGCAAAAACAAGAAGAGGTGCAGGAGAAACTTGATGAGCAAAAGAAGAGCACAGTGCAACCTGGAGATAAGGTGTTTGTGAGGGTGTTTAGAAGAAAGTGGTATAACGAACGCCGTGAAGGACCATTTGAGGTTGTCCGCAGTACGGGAACTGCGGTGCAGGTTAAGGGGTCTCCAACGTGGTTTCATTTGTCTCATTGTGTTAAAGCACCAAGTGGGGAAGTGCAACACTCACAGGCTAGAGATGCTGAAGGCCCAGAGGAGCCTGGGGAAGATGTGGAACATGTTGGTATCCCTGTACACATTTCTGATGATATTAGAAATGACACAACAATTGGAGAACAGGGCGAAAGATTTGAGGACATTGACTTCCGATATGTCCCAGAGAAAACAGATCTTATTCCAGCAGAGTGCAGAACACCAGAGGTTACAGGAAGCTGTGAACCCATTGAGAGAGACTCAGGTAGACGTAGTCCACGACCGGTTCGTAAGAGAACTAGACCAAGACGATACGAGGACTAAGGTTGAAGTAACTTTGGGGAAATCAGTTCAACTTCCCTGTCAATGTGGTAAATGGAGTGTTGGTACTAGAATTTCTCCCAAGTGGAAGAATAATCGGGGTGAAGATTTGGTGTTAGAAGGATCTGAGGTTGATAGGGTGCCTCTTGAGAAGAGGAAGTATTTTTGTACCTTTTTAGTTATTTTAGTTTCGGAAGGAAGTTAACATCTAGTATATTTGAAGAATGTTTATCTTATGCCTGATTGTTTTTGCAAAAGATACTGGTTCTTTCTTTTTTCTCCTCATAGAAGATGAGAGAAGGACAACTTGACTTGAAAACCTGGACAATGTGAATGAATCCTGAACAAGGACACTGAGAAAACACCATGGACTTCTTGGGAAGCTGACACTGAAGAGGATTATCAGCTTGACATGTGTTTATGTTTTCACATATGTATCAGTGTTGGTGATGTTTTAGTTTGTTTTATTGTGTTATACTTTCTGATAATAGAAAAAAAAGAAAAAAACGAGCCTTTTGATAATGGTAATCTTGGTAAAACATAATGACTTGGAGTTTTCAATGATGTTTAAATCATTGAAAGTTTTTGTGTAATTGTAGGGAACTGACATTGGGTAAATACATTGGGACCTCAGATGTTTTTTTCTTTTCTTGGTAGATTGATGTTAGGCAGGGAACGTCCACTGGGGGTTCGACGGGACGACTGGCCCCTGCTGGACAGTTTTGGTTTTATTTTCTGTGGTTGCCATGTGTGTTTACTTAATTCAGGTCTCTAAGTTGAGAAGAATGCTCCCTGTCAAGGATTGATGTTTTGGTGAGGTTATTTTGTCAAAGGTATGTGTAAAATGGTACAGTTATTCTTTGATTGTACTGATAAAAGTATATGTATTGTCCTTTTGAGGTCTCGAGACTCTTTTAAGTCTCGAAAGGGGGAATATGAGGTATATAACCCTCTACATATGTTACCATATTAGTCTAAAACACAGTTGCTTTGGGTAAGGCGAGAAGAGCCCTTAAGGTCCAGTCAATCACTATCTTGAACTGTGGCTCTGGCCATCCTGGGCCCGTCTGACCCTTACCCCCAATTTAGGGTATAAATACATCCCACATCCCATTTACTGGTAGAGTCGATTGGCTGCACTCTCCAGACAAACTCTGTCTGTAAGATGCTGACTTCTTGTGAATAAAATCTAAAATCATATGCAAGAAAGAAGTGTCCTCGAAGCTTCATTTCTACATCCTACACCTGGCCTGGGAGACAACACTGTGCATTGAGAATGAGGGGGAGATGCTGCTGAATGTTTGAGAGAAACGCCCCACAATAGGCTTCTAAAACACACGTTCATCGACAGAAGCGCCAGAGGTCTTTGAGAGCTCCAGCTTTTGAATACAAACAGATGTCACTGGCAATACTGCACGCTGCTTGGCATCACTGTTGATCAATGTTAATATACAAGTTACTATAGCAAACAGCAAAGCAGAAAATATATTCTTTCCTGATAATGAAGTCACTTTGAATGATTCATGAAATTTGTTTCTCAATGACTTTCTTCTTTTTTGTTGTACGTTATATGCAGGAGGACAGTCGGAGTGATGTCAGTAACTACATCCTCAAGATACTTGTTGTCCATGGTGCTGATGAGGATCCAGTCGATGTCTCCATCCTTGTCGAAGGCCATGAGATTTTGCCAGGGTGCAACAGTACTGCGAAAGCTTGCTCAGTGTGACAGTGACAGTGTCGACAGTGTTCCTAGTATTTTGCCACAATAGTGTATATTGAATGTAGTGTATACTGTGTAATACTGCCTGTTTGTTCAGTTTATGTCAGTCATGCCAATGTTAAATTTCTGGCTGCCCCATAAAAGATTGGGCAATTCAATCCACAATAGTAGTGGATTTACTTTGATGGTACTTGTTTGTTGAACTGTTTAACATGAAAAATAAACACGTTAATTGCATTGTAATTTAGTCTTGTGATATGTGATAAATATATATTAAATGCATAGAGTAAATTTATTTGGTAACATTTCTCAAAAGAAAACTGGCAATTATCACGTAATTTTAGTGAGTAATGTAACGTAATGCAAGTAAGTAAATTAAAATGTCAAGCACAAGAAAATAATTAAAATCTACTAAATTACCCCATAACAGCAAATACTACAGATATATAAAATTTACTTAAAATTTTGGGGAAAATGACGTTCCTGTCTATGAAAAGCAAGTAGATTTTACTTAATTTGGTTAAATAAATATAACTTAAAACTTGGATATAATTAAGTAAATGTTACTTAATATCGTCAGAACTGTTATGTTTTACGTTAAGTAAATTTTACTTGATACTGGCAACTGAGTGTTACTTGATATTGCAGCATTAAATTTTACTTAAATCATTTGCGTGCAAATATTTACGATATATTTTTAAAGTAAATCTTATGAGTTATTTTTTTCAGTGTATTCCACTTCGTCTGAGAAGGCTCTCAGGTAAACTGAGAACCCTTCCCTCACATTAAAGTGTAAGTTTGACTCTTTGCAGGACCATCTCCTCTTCCTGAACTGTGGGGGGACAACTCAAGTGCAATTTATGAAATACTGGATTAAAGGACTCTTTTTTGGAAATATTTCGAGAGACTGTTTATTATGGTGAAACTTCCTCAGTTTGTTTGAATATGGACAACTCCAGAGATATTTATGTCCCATTTTCACCTCCAATATCATACATGCACACATAGCCACATTCCTCACTACATCCTCTCCTGTTGCTTTCACCCTGATGTGACTCTGGATAATGATAGTCCAGACCTGTCGTGAATTCAACTAAGCCTAGTTGAATTTCTGTGTTCCCCAAAACCAGAAGTTTGATTCAACGGTTCTGGAGTTTATAACCATCTTGTAATCTGTCTGTTATTGTTCATTAAGTAATGCCTGTTAAACCAGTCCGATTCTGATCTTTCTACGACAAGAGAGATAGAAATATCTAGGTTTGATTGAATACATATTAATGTCACCACAGTGCCATCCAATGGACAACTACAGTAAGATAAAATGCTTTGTGTATTATGATCTTTTACATTTTTTATTATGCTCCATATTACTTTGAAGATAGATTTGATATGTATAAACGATTACTTTACTAAGTAAAGAAGTAACATTGTTGATTGTTAATGTGTGTTCATGAATGTATAACCAAAGAATATCACATTTTGTTTAACCAATCAAATGCTCTAACTCAACTACTGTGACTGTGATTGTATTATAGTCATGGTCTCCAAACATTTGATCAACATATCATACATATATAATTGATGTATAAAGTGATGAACATGGTGGGATGTTTAGTTGAAATCTAACCAACTCAGAGATGATCAGTTCATTTCTCAGTCTTTTCGTTTGAGTTTTCGTCTTTTTGGTCTTTTGCTGCTCTTCTTTTGTCCTGTTTTCACATACAAGACTTCCGCCGTTTTTTCATACCTTTTGTGATCTTCCTGAGCCAAATTGCTTTTCCTTTAAGTTGCGTGCATCATTACTGTTTCAACAAAGAAACTTCATTTTTGAAATCCTTTCACGCTTTTTATCTTGAAATATAGTTTCGTTCGGCCGGCAGGATTATTCTTCGAGTTATTTAATATGAAAGTCAGTCAGTCAGAGACTTCAATTAAAACGACCACCGACTCTCTATGGATCAAGACCTCGTTGATGTTGTGGATCAGACATCATCACCAGATTCAGCCTTCATCCTTTGTTACGGCAAACCCTGTGGAGATTCTAAGGATCATTTGAAGAAACCGTAACCCAAAGACTTTGCTCCAAGGTCCCGCAAAACCCTGCTGGAGAACAGCTTATCTCCGATTCTGATGCTCAGTGGCTCAGGACAACAGCTGATCCCCCTTGGAGTCACTTGAGGACAACACGGCACAAAGTAGACTGAGCAAATGCTACTCCTGTTATCTACCTCATGATTGTGAAGAGTTGGTGTCATTTAAATTGAATCATGTAGTTATTTCTTTAGAGAAGTTGGTCAGTAAATTACCTTAACTGTTATTAATCCTCTGCTAATTACACTATGATAAACATTTCACCATCACTCATTCTTGACCTCTAATGCTTCATTTTGAACTTCATTCTGATTGATTATTCATTTATCTATTTGCATTGATGTTTCATTTATTCACTTTTCACTATTTAGTTAAATAAATATATTTTTGTTAGCATGTCGTTGTCTGTGTTTTCAATTTAAGCAGAAAATTAGATCATTGCATTGCAACAATACTTAGATTTGAGATTGATAAAGTGGTCTTTGTGTTTCTTCCCGAAATTAGGCTTAATGGGAAGTGGTGCCCCTTTCTTAACAAGGATTTTGTGACAACAGGTGATGTTCCAAAACCCTGTCTAATATTTACATAATTAACCACAACATGATATGTTGACACAGTTCTATGTGTTATTTATGCTTCACTTCCTGATGCTCGTAGACAGTACTATAAAAGTGAAATATTATTGCAGAAATACATTTTTCAGAGGGTGACATGCAATGTCCAATATTCATTTTCATGATCATATGTCATTTTGCTTTATATCATGTTAAATTTCATGTAAATTGGATGTTGGATGTTTGTCACGTAAGGCTGGTTTCCTGTTGTCAGTAGGTGGTGCAATGACTATGACTAAATATTGACATTACTGTTATCAAACATGAGAAATCTGGGGTAGATTGGACAATGTTGAGTTACAATTTCCTGTTTAATGCCCCAAACATGTTTTGGTCCGACCTCTAGCGTGGCCCAGCCTTCGTTGCCAACTTCCAGAGTGGCCCAGTCTTCATTGCCAACCTCCAAAGTAGAGTCAGTCAGTACGCCTAGACATCTTCTTCCTCCATCTGTTCACCCTCCTGAACGACTCCACTCATCTGTCCTGCCCATCTGGAGTGATACTGGCCTCAGTCCTGCATCCTAGGGCCTGTTCCATTAGGCTGGCTAACAGGATAGCCTGGGTTATTTCGATAAGCCTCGCTAATTTAAGTGAGAGTTCCATTCAAAGTGGCTTATATGAATTGCAGTTTAGTAACCATGGTAACTTAGTCAGCAGAACTAGCCTGCTCCGTGGCAGGCTAATGGTCAAACTTAGTTTAGCTGCATGTCAAAGAATGTCCGACGGAAGGAAACACGCTTTCAAAAGACGGTTCCATCATGTCTTTTGGCAATGGCAACTCTTTAATTTAAAAGTTTAGCATTTATGATTTAAGAAATAAAAGTGTGCCAGCATTATTTTGAAATAATTTATTTATTCATTCACTGATTTTGTTCAAACTGTGAAAACAAAAAGAAAATTAAATAAAGTCCAAACTATGACCTTCTGCTGTGTTTAAATGTACACAGTGGTAACTGCTTATAGTGATTACAGTTACAGTGATCAGCTGTATATGTTTATGCTGTTTAAATAAGTTGCCTATAGAAAACAAGCAGTCTGCCTACAGTATTCATCATGAGTCTCTCCATACATGACAACATGTGGAAAAACGTTTTAAACCACATAAATCTATGTTTGTACTTTACTTCTGACATTTTCTGAAAACGTATGACAATGGGGGGGGGGGTTTAAGTAAATTTCACCGTTTCAAAAATGTGCACACTGCGTTTGAAACAGCTGTACTGTATTTTGAAACAGCCATTAAAATCCGTATTTTTATAGTCATGTAGGCTAATAAATATACAAATGTCAATTAGACAGTATTCTAATGCAATTAATGCAACGCAGCAGAAGGTACCCTTTCACACCTCTTCTGGACCTGCTAGAAACTACACAACTTTTGGTCTCTCAACTTCCAATGGTTTTCCTCCGTTTTTGATATTATTATAACACCTGATCCTGAAACTGCTTTGTTAGGACACTCCAATATTCTGAAAAACTTGGATTTGTAACATATATATTGTTTTGATTAATGGTATGTTGATTGCCAAAAGATGCATCCTGAAACTGTGGAAGTCTGATCTAGTTCCCACGTTTCAGACCTGGCTGAAGGAATTTATAAGTGTCCTGCATGTGGAAAGACTGAGATATGAACTTTCTGGTAACACTCTGAAGTTCTCCAAGATATGGACCCCTGTTTTTTAAATATGCATCTGATATTATCTTGCCTCGTGATAATATGACCAATCACTGATCTGAATGCTCATTTATTAACAAAGACAAAACCATGAACAGGAAAAGCACTACTCTTCACTTTCACCATGCAGACTCATCAAGTAGGATGCGGGATTGAACCATCATTTTTCTAGTTATAAACTCACTTCTCTAACCTTTAGTCATCTCCTTCACCTTGTTAATTGCAGTCATTTTGCCCTTTTTAGTGAAAATTCCTTCATATTCTCCATATAATTTCATCAGCAGGTTCATTCTGCTGCTGAGAAGACCATTGCTCGAGTTTTCACTTCTTTCTGCGACATAGTATCAGCTTTACAACAACTGACTGATTCATGGCTGCTTATGTCCTCCATGCACACGCACACTTCAAGCTTATTTCAGTCTGGCTAGTCTTAGCGTTGACTAGATGCAGCTAAACTCTGTTAGTGGAACGGCTTGAGGCTCAAGTGAAAGTTGATATTAATTCAAGCCAGGCTATATACTGTAAGCGCAGCTTTCTTTAGCTGCTTTCATGGAACACCCCTCAGGTCACCCTCTGGATCTGTTAAATCCTTTGGCCCAGCCTCCAGTCCGCCTGCATGAGGTCTCTTGCCCTTGCCCCCAGGCCACCAGCCTATGTTTTTCTGCTCCGCCGCTGTGCGGCCCCAAAGCCTCCTGCCTGAGGTCTCATACTTTAACCCTTGCTCTGTCCCAAGGACACTTGCCCCTAAATGGCTGGACTCTCTGCAAATCAACTCCTTTCCTGTTGTTCTGTTCTACCTGCTTCTCATCCCCTCATCAGTTTAATTTGTATTTAAGTCCTGATTTTCACTTCAGTTTGATGGATCCTTTGTTCTACTCTGCTCACATCTGTCTTGTTCAGGTTTGTCTAGTTCTGCTCTGCTTTGCCCTCATTATCGTGAATAAAGAGTTATTCTTCAGTTCCTGCTGCTCCTGCTAGTCAACCTGTCCGTCTTTATTTGGCCACAAATTCTCATCAATATCACACCTGCAATACACCTGGGAAAGAATCTTTTTGCTGATATGTCCAAGAGGGACATCTGATCATGTGGTTGGTCATCATATACTTGCTACCTCCATGAGGACAAGAATCCGTTTGTGAGGGTTGAGGAATGGAGGGTGAGGTCAAAGGAGCATCCTGGGATGGACTGTAAACACTGTGACTAGAAGAGAATGGTAAAATGCCACATTGTCCCACACAATTACAAATTACACCTTACCTGCCCTCTTTCCTCACCTGCACAAGTCTTTCACTGTAGTAATCAAGGAATGAAATGAGGCAGTCAGGGTTGTGCGTCTTAATTAGGAGTTTTGCATTATTTTTTCTGTTTCTTATTAGATTAAGGTAGATGTTAGATTAGATTAGAATAGATTAGAGTAGGTGTAGCAGAATGTATCAAATTTCTGTGAAATTTACAGTAATTGTGGGTTATGTCAGATTTTTTAACCTAAATGTAACAGTTTTGACAATAGTATGTACACATATGCAAAATGGACTCTAAATACACAGAGCTTTTGGTGGTGGTTGAGTTTGGGGGGGACAAACAGTTCATGAAATTTGAAAGATGTGGTCATTGAATGTATTTTGTGTCAAAGCAATGAAAGTTGATGCACAGTTTGGTCCAGTCTGACTTCTGTTGTGCTGACTGTGAAGACTTTTGAAGTGAACTCAGTATTGACAAATACGTGTTAACAAAACAAAACAACAAAAAGTTGTAGTAGTAGTAGTAGTAGTAGTAGTACAGTAGTAAAACCTCTCTGACTTTTATAATGTTTAGATTATCAGTGGCAGAGAGGTGATTAATTAACACTGGGGTTATTTTTGGGGCTGTAGTGTGTGGTTGTGTTGGATTGAATTACGTTATATTGAGCACTGTTTGAAAAGGTGAACTCACTAAACTGGTACTTAAGAGTATATTGCAGGAATATGCAGTATTGACATCCAAGCAAAAAAACAAAAATAAAACAGACCTACTTTCACTTGTTGAGAGCACTCAGACAATCAATCCCTCATAAGGATCATCTTTAACCTACAAGTGAAGATTCAAAAGCCCACAATGAGTTATGTTGTAAGATTTTCCTTCTACAGCCAGAGCCATATTCATCCATCAACACTGACAGCCATGCAGAAAGTGATAGCCAGACTATTACAGCCAATGTAAATAAATGGACTGATTACACACTATGAAAGCTGCCTTTAGGAGTGTGAGGAACATTTTTCCTACAGTTACTCCACCTCATATACTCTGAACTATGATTTTTTTTATTTTATTACTATTGCAACTACGCATCATTAGTAGGGTAAAACTACCCTGTATCCCAATGTGTTTGTGTTAATGTGTTAAATGTTATGTAAAAGAGACAATGACAGATTTCAGGATGTAGTGATAAATTAATAGATTTTTGCCACTCACAGGGAGAAAAAAACTCTCATAAATTATTTATTGACTGCATTTTGAAATACTGAAAGAAAAGTGGTCCATTGTATGAGACAAAGTGATAATTGGAAAAATGTATGCGCTCATATAAGCGTTTGAAAACATTTCATATGCTGCCTGTATATTTTATATATAAAAGACATGCCTCATACATGTACACAAACACATACTGTACAACAGCCAAAATGTTATTTACATTATATTATATTATATTATATTATATTATATTATATTATATTATATTATATTATATTATATTATATTATATTATATTATATTATATTATATTATAATTGATAACAGTCCAGGCCTGAGCACGTCTACATTACAATATTCAATCAAACACACAGGAAAGCAGCCCCAGCAGCAGGCAAACGAGTGGACAAATGAAGTGATGTTTCTCTCCTTGCTCTGTCTGAAAATAGCTTGATTGTGAAAACATCTACATGCCTATGACAAAGGCTCTTCGACTGCGCCACGCCCCGACGTGCGCCGGGGTGCGACAGCTCGATCATCGCTGCTTGCAGCTTTAGTTGAAATTGAACTGAAATTCTAAGTGAAAAGAGCTGTTAGGGCTTAAAAATGATTTACAAGATATTGACCAGATATGTGCAAATGTTCACAGTATAAACAGTACATGTAATGTGCAAATATAATAATATAATGGAACTGCATTGATGTAACACACCATATAGGAGGTGATGTGTTCACGATGTGCAGATGATGACAATTTTACGTTTTACGTTAATGTAATGTGTAGAGTCCACGAGTAGGATAGAATTTGTATCAGTGGGGGTCCCAGATCTTGTTGATGAGGCCAGCTGCAGGGAAGAAACTGTTCTTGTCGCATGGGGGTTTTTTTTGCCTTGATAGACTGCAGCCTCTTGCTGGAGGAGAGTGTTTAAAAAAAAAAATTCAAGATTGGGATAAGTCAGCCATGATCTTTCACAATCGTTTTGTTAGATATATTGGATATTACATAGGACAGTAGAGGGGGAAGCTCCTTTGACTTGTAATTGAAATGTTCTTGAGCAACAAAAGCAACTCAGTATATGTTTTAATAGGAGTGGTCTAGAATTTACACTAATTACTAGGCTACTTGCTTCTCTGGAAATATCCATAAACATATAAAATTCCACTGATATATCCACAAAAATATCAGAAATATTCAGTCTGACAGAGTTTCTACAGTTAAATAACAGCACAATCTACAGGGCATCTACAGTTGCCCTTGCTATTCTAATTTTGGTGAAATTTGTAAATCATGTCCTTTTTTCCATTTATTTTTTCCTAATTATTGATTGGATTGTAGGGAAATTGAGTTTTCTACTTGGAGAATAGTTAGAATAGATGTATTAGTATGTCAGAATTTTGGCCAGGGCCATGTTCTTTTTAGACTTAAATTTTTATGTTTATCAATAAAAATGGGACAGGAATATAAGCTTCAGCCATAGACACACCTTGATTTCAGTTTAGGCAGACGTTTAGATTCAAGTGCAACAGCAAATACGTTTCAGAGGAAACGTAATATTGGATTAAGTTTTTCTATTAAAATAATGAGGAAATGGTATTGTTAATTAATGTAGCTGGCAAGTCGCAGAATGTTGATAGGCCTGCTAACAATGATTACGTTATATTAGTAATAACTACAGTATATAAACGCATGTGTATAAACAATAAAATTAAATAAAAGGATTAACTAATGTGACCCTCTGGACCCTCTTTTATCCACTAATGTTGTGAGGACTAGCTGTGTTGAAACATAGGCTCCATAATTTTGTTGCAGCTCTAGCCCAACCAGGAATAGAAGAGAATCAGGACCTTTATTGCATGCCATCTATGCCTCTCTCTCCTCATATTCCGGTGGCTCACTACTGCAAATATATAATAAAGGCAAACATCCCCCCAAAATACTTTAAAATGCGTGAACGTTCATTTTTAACTGAATCCTTTTTGTGAGCTGTATTTTTGTTTTTAACGTTCTTCTCCTACTACAGTGCCCATTTAAGATTAAACAAACAAACAAACCTCTCCAAATCATGGTTACTTTCATTCCAGAAGGAAGCAATGACGCCACAGAATATAGAATACAACTGTCTCACTTTTGAGAGTTTAAATATGAAATATTACTATATAATAAATATTATCAAACGAAAACTTTTACAGTTGTCGAATTTATTTGTGAATATGTTATTGTATACAGTATAGCGATTTTGTAGCTAATCATATAGAGCAGTTTGGTAATTGCACACACTCAGACACACAAAGATAGATAAATAGATAGATAGAGAGAGAGAGAGAGAGAGAGAGAGAGAGAGAGAGAGAGAGAGAGAGAGAGAGAGAGAGAGTCCAGGACGGATCTTAGGGGTTTTCAGACGATTTCAGTTTGCAGTCTTCAGCTGCTGGATTTGTTTTACCTTTCGGCACATGAGACTGTGGATGTCCACAAAGCTGCGGATGGATGGAACACTGACAGCACCGTGAAAACGTGGCGTTCATCCACGGAGTATTTTGTCTACTATTACTGTTGAACAGGAGAAGCTGGAGAGACTCGGCGGAACAAAAATACGCTAGAAAGCTTTAACAACGATGCTTCAGACATATGGGAAAATAAGCAGTCAGTCTTTTCTCTGGCTTTTGGAATGCGCCCAGCAGTTTAAGGAATAAAACACGTAATCTGTTCTGTTCTTTGGAGTCACATAATATAATCCTGCTCATCATTTCGACGTTTTCTTTATAAGACCCCTATATTTGGGGTGCTAGAGGGACGATTTTAGTAAAATAGTTGTATTCGTTACACGAGTCTATGGAAAAAAAACTCAGCGAAGAAATAATGTTATGCTAGAAAAATTGTCTGAAACTTCCAGAAATGAAGGAAAAATCCAAGAACGCGGCGAAGACGCGGAGAGAAAACGAGAATGGAGAGTTTTATGAGCTGGCCAAACTACTGCCTCTGCCGGCGGCCATCACCTCCCAGCTGGACAAGGCCTCCATCATCAGGCTGACCAGCAGCTACCTCAAGATGAGGGCAGTCTTCCCCGACGGTAGGCACCCTGAATGAACATAGCAGCCTAAAGCTGCTCACAGAGGGACAATGAGTATTACCATAACATAATAACAGGGCCCATTCAAATTTCAGATTTTGAGGACCCTGTGCAGATTAATCAAGTCTATTCAAGATCCAAAAGGAGAATAATCAAACAACGGACATACAGAATTGAAATGTTCAACTAATGTAATATATTCAAAATCACATTTGTCAAAGATACATCTTCCAAATGTTTTATAGTAGCATACAATCAGTAAAGTTGCAAAGTGGCAAAACCTTTAACAAATTATGGAATATATATATTCCATAAATTGGACATTCAGTTCTATGGCAAACATCCAACAAATTCATACATAGAGGAGTTTTCACACTATTTTAAATTTTTGCGGTGACGAAGAGAAAATACTGTTGACTAAATGGAGAGAAACAGATCAGAGCATATACGTTTTTCGTACCACTTTCTAATTAGGAATATTTTGTATTAATTAATGGGTTTTTGATAGTTAATAAACAATGTACTATGCTTTATCCTGTTTATTACAAAGTGTGAGGTCTACGAGTAAAATTTAATAATATACCAAATGCATTACTACACATGGAAAGCATAACCACCCAAAAGTTGTTCTTATTAATATCTCCATAATGATCCAATTAAATGATTTATTAACCATTTCTATAGCCATAATTTAAAACTTATAAACTCTTGATAAAGGCGGCTCTTCTGGAGAATGGTACCACTTTAAAAACTATGTTGACATAGTAATTTAAATTGAATTTAAATTAGTTTAAATATATATTTGAAGAAAACAAGCCCTGTAATGGAAAATATCACAGTAGAACTGTAGAAGGAATGAGTAAAAACGTTTTTCAAAATTTTAAAGTTAAAAAAGTAAATGTCAATTGAGTCTTAAAATGTTTTGCAGGTCGTCCTTGCACATGGAGCTTGTTATAAAATTATAAACTTTTTACGCCATTAAGACGTTTGTCTGCAAACTAGCTAATAATAATAATAATAATAATAATAATAATAATAATAATAATAATAATACATTTATATATTTTGCCATTACTTCTCAATGAAATAAAATCAGATTTAACGCTCCTCGTGGTTGTATACCACAAGTTTGCGTCATTTCTTCACTCAATCATAACGCCAGGGCTGTTAAACGAATTTTGTTAATTAGAGAATCATGGAAGATTTGAAGTTGTTTTCCCAGTCTGATTAAAAGCTGATGTCAAGTTCAAACATCTTACTCATTCATCAAGGTAAATTATTTCATTAGTCCAAATACAGCGACATCAGTGTAGGTTAGAGGGCAGGGAAACGGAGCCTTTCCTCTCTGTCATCACTCATAAAGTGAGAGTTAACACACGGCCTTTTATGGCTGGGCCACCCGGTAGACTCGTTAGAGTCCAGCGAGGCCGTCAGTACATTACGCCACGCACTAACCTTTCATCGACAATCGGCATGCACATTTATTCACTCCATTAGCGTGTGAATTCCTAATGCTGATTAGGCCAACATCTGACCTATAAGTGTGTTTTAAGGATATAGATGTCATGGATCAATTTTGTGGACGATTATTTTGTAGTCCACACTATACTCTATATTGTAGTACTCTATTGTTCAATAATATAGAGATGCGGGATACAGGAAAGTCAGTTGCATGACAAACGGTTGATTTTCCCCGGTCCCTTATAATAATAGATTAATGTAGGATTAATCATTACACTATAATAAATTGGTATATGAGACTTCGATCTCGAGGCGCGTGGAAGCACTCAATGAAATACTTTCACGACGGCACCGCCAGTTTTCATGGTCGGGAAACGGGTCTGTGTATTTTATTGTCTCTTCAAATACAGACAAAAATATCAGACAGAATTAGAAATAAGTCACATAATTCCAGTAATCATCAATAGCGTCTGCTAAAGGCTGCAAATACAGTTGCTACTTAAGCGGAAATTCTCTAAACAGATAAAAATTACATGTGGAAACATTAACTATGTGCATAACCCCTATATAACCCCTACACACACACACACACACACACACACACACACACACACACACACACACACACACACACACACACACATATATATATATATATATATATATATATATATGTGTGTGTGTATGTATCATACACACATACACACACACACACACATATATATAGGGAGGTGCTAATTAAGGGTAAAACATCCTTAAGCAGTTTAGTTGGGATGGGATCTAAGAGACATGTCGAAGATTTTGATGAAGAAATCATAGAAGTTAATTCAGGAAGGTGATAAATCGTGATAAATCGGTGCCTGTTGAGAGGAGAGACTGTTGAATTTTATCTCTAATTGTTAGAATTTTATGATTAAAAAAGCTCATGAAGTCATTACTACTGAGAGCCAATGGAATACTCAATCAATAGAGTTATGACTCTTTGTCAGCCTGGCCAAGGTGCTGAAAAGAAACCTAGGGCTGTTTTTATCTTCCTCAATTAATGCGGAGTAATAGGCGGCTCTGGCATTACAGAGGGCCTTCTTATAAGTTTTAAGGTTTTCAAGCCAGACTATGCGAGATTCTTCTAATTTAGTGGAACACCAAATCCTTTCAGATTTACGTGATAATTGATTTAATTTGCGGGTTTCAGAGTTATACCAAGGAGCTAATCTCTTATACTTTATTATCTTTCTTTTTATAGGAGCAATGGAGTCGAGTGTTTGCTGTAGAGCACCTGCAGCACTGTCAACAAAATTATCAATTTGGGGAAGACTAAAGTTATCATAAGAATCCTCTGCGGTATTGATAAAAGGAATTGAATTCAGCGCTAATGGAAGTGTTTCCTTAAATTTAGCTACAGCACTATCAGTAAGACATCTGGTGAAGACTAATAAAAATTCAAAAGTTATCAAATGGTGGTCTGATAAAATGGGATTTTGAGGAAAAACTATCAAATGTTCAATTTCTATGCCATAAGTCAGCACAAGATTCAGGGTGTGATTATGACAGTGAGTAGGTTTATTTACACACTGAGAGAAGGCAATTGAGTCTAGTAATGAGATAAAGGCAGAGCTGAGGCTATCATTATGGACGTCCACATGAATTAAAGTCATTAAATTCACCTGCTATAATTACTTTATCTGTACTGAGGACTAAGTTTGATAGAAACTCTGAGAATTCAGATAAGAATTCAGAGTACGAGCCAGGAGGACGGTACACTATAACAAATAGAACTGGCTGTACAGTTTTCCAGGTTGGATGAGAAATATAAAGAATAAGGCTTTCAAAAGAATTATAATTAAATTTAAATTTAAGTCTAGGGCTGACAATGGAATGTGAGTATTAATATGACTGGGAGGAGTGGATTTATTAAGGCTAACATATTCCTCATGACATAGCCAGGTTTCAGTAAGACAAAATATTTTGCTTTTTATTTTGCTGAACAGTTTCGGACTTAATGTTAATTTGTTTTAGATTTTTATGATTGATTCGTCTATCATTAATTTTCGATTTAATTGATTTAAATGGTCGGGGAACAGACAGTCTCTATGTGGTTTAGGGCGGGTAACTGATCTAATGGAAGCGCAGAGAAGCTGTAAGACTGCAACTCTGTCTCCTGGTCTCAACTCTGGGTTGTCATGGTTTTGG
Organism: Euthynnus affinis; assembly: GCA_029490765.1. Lineage (NCBI taxonomy): Eukaryota > Metazoa > Chordata > Actinopteri > Scombriformes > Scombridae > Euthynnus > Euthynnus affinis. The sequence continues at coordinate 276,439 of JARJJI010000030.1, forward strand.
TTTACTTATAAATTCAGCCATATTTTTTAGATATGAGAGCAGCTCCATCCAAAGTGGGATGTATGCCGTCTCTCCTAATCAGACCAGGTTAGACCAGGTTTTCCCCAGAAAGTTTGCCAATTATCTATGAAGCCCACATATTAAAAAAATAAAATAAAATGATATGACTCCACCATGATATGATTCCACCGAAGGACGACAAGCCCATTCTAAACAAAGAATCTAACTGATATCCAAACATATCATAACGTCAAAACAACAGACAAGATAAAAAAACAACAAAAACAAAGCAAGACAAACTATGCACTCAGATCCTACTGTTGTCATAGTCCATTTGATTTTTAAAAAGTCTGAAAAGCCTTTACTGTTATGATAAATGTTATAAGGTAGCTTGAGAGTTCATTCCACCAGTGGACTATTACTGGGGGTTCCTATTTAAGGCTATGCACTTCTTAGCTGCTAGCAAGGCAAGATCTACTTATTCCACTTGCCAGACATTCTTGTTCCCCAAAGACAACACTGAGATATCAACTCGGTAACAGTTCCAAACAGTTCCAAGTTCTTTTTGTTTCTTACTATGCCAACAGAGAAATGATATCTCACTACTCATCTTATTCAATTTCCCTAGAGTATAATAAACCCTATCATCTTAAGTAGAGCTAGTTTATGCCTTAGATTGTAAGCGCATTTATGAACTTTCCTATGTATATGAGACCAATCCTCTTGCTGTATTTGCATGTGAAGGTCTTGTTCCCATTTCTGTATTTACCATTGATACATACCTTTCATTATGGATATTATAAATCTTTGAAATAACTTTTCCAGTTTTTTGTTTAATATAACATCAATTTTTGATGGCTTAGGTACGGTGGCCCTGAAGTGCACATCACAACAATAAATAGGAAATACTACAACAAATCACAAAACACAATAACAAATCATAACACACAACAATGAATCACAAAACACAACAACAAATCATAAAACACAACAACAAATCACAAAACACAACAACTCATAGTGATAAGAGAAAATCACTTTGCTTTAATAACATCGAATCCAGCTCAACGCAATCTTGCAAAGATTATTTTTTATTTAATTTATTTTTCATAGGTGGCTGTGATATAATGCTCACTTATATATGCTCATAGATCTGAGATGCGACTTGAAAATTGTGAGTTACATGTTTATGTATGTGTGATGAATCTGCTGATAGAGGCAGAAAACAGAAGGCATATAGCACATTTCTCAGTTAAAAAGACTTAAAGTGCAGCTAACCAATAAGCGACGAGCTATAGGTACCTTTTCCAGTAGAAGTTAATGTTGTTGTGCTTTCCTATTTGTCATTGTGTTTTGTGATTTGTTGTTGTGTTTTGTTATTTGTTGTTGTGTTTTATGATTTGTTGTTGTGTGTTGTTATTTGCCATTGTGTTTTATGATTTGTTGTTGTGTTTTGTGATTTGTTGTTGTGTTTTATGATTTGTTGTTGTGTTTTGTTATTTGCTGTCGTGCTTTTTCATTTGTTGTCGTGTTTTCCTATTTGTTGTTGTGATGTACACTTCAGGGCCACCATACTTAGGTTCTTGAAAAGAACCCTGCTTCAGTTTTTACTACATGCCTTATTTTAAAAAATCTAAATAAATGGGAAGATGGAACTCCATATTTCTGTTGAAATTGAGCACATTAGAGAAAGGCCCCAATTTCAAACAAGTGAGAAAATTCCCTTGTACCTTTATTATACCAAGATTTAATTGTGTCATCCCTACAACAAAATACTTGGATTTTTCCAAATTTGGGAGAGAGGGGATGGGGGATTCTTGTAACTCTTGGCAAATACAGATGATATTTAGTATAACAGGATTCTTAGTTATTTTTCCACTTCTTTGAAATCAATATATGGTAACTGTTCCTGTTGTGTGGACAAATATCCAAGGATTCTATTGTTTTCCATGAACATTAAGTATTTATCATTGTTTAATCTGAGTAAGGTGAGATGACAAAAAATAATAAAGTTGGGAAGCTTCAGGCAACCTGATTCATATGATAAGCAAAACACTGGCATCCAAACTCATGGGGATTTGTTGGAAGATTTTGAAATAAATATAAAATCTTAGGCAAAACAGACATTTTAACTATGTTAATTCTACCACTACAGGAAATGGGAAGCTGATCAATTCTCTTTAAGTCCTCTGATATTTTATTAACTACTTGTAATTCAAATTAAACGTGTCTTCCGATTATCTAGGAATGAACATACCTCAATGCTTAATACATCTAATGGACCAGTTCCAAATAAGTTGATTCTTCAGTGAGGTATAGTTAGAGTTGGAAATTGGCATTATCTCAGTTTTGTCCCACTTAACTTTGTAGCCTGTTACCTTCCCAAAATTTTCAAAGAGATATAACATTAATAGTATTAAATTTACAGGGTCATGAAAATGCAACATAATATTGTCAGCATACAAAGATATAAGATGTTCCTCCTTTTCAATCTTGACACCTTAAATATATACATGAGATCTAATCATTGAATCTACTGGCTCAATAGCAGTGGTGAACAGTGTAGCAGACATTGGGCAACTTCATCGTGTGTCTCTTCAAAGCAAAGGGGTTTAGAATTCTTGGTATTCATTTTAACAACAGCCATGGGAGAACTGTAAAGAACTGTAAAGAATTTGTACTCAGTGACAAAACTTAAAACCAAAACTGAATCTTCTAAAGGACAGACATAAAATATTTCCATTCAACCCTGTCAAATGCTTTTTCAGCATTGACAGAGAGAATAGCATTCTGAGAATTAAGTTCAATAGTGTGGTAAAGAATATCAAAGTACCTGCGTAAATTATCAGTAGAAGTACAACCATGGACCAACCAAACCTAGTTTTGTCTAATAAGTAAAAATCTCTCAAGCCGTAATACAAGGACTTTAGTATGATTTTATAATCTGCATTAACAATTGAAATTGGCCTATAGGAGGAACACAGGGGAAGATCTTTATCCTTCTTTTAGAGTAGAATAATGGGAGCCAAACATCAAGACTGAGAGAGAGAACCTTTAATAAAACAAGCATTTATTTTAGAAAGAAGAGGCAATACGTAATTTGAAGTGTATATCAAACTCGATTGGCAGACCATCTAAACCAGAAGCTTTACCATTTTGAAGTGTAGCCACAGAAGACAGGATTTATTCTTATGATTTATCTTTCTTATTTTTCTAAATGTTGTTTAACTTGTGTTAAAGTAAGAAATGAAATATTATATAAAAGGATTTACACCTATCTGGCTCATATTGTGAGTTCTCTGTTGTATTGAGACTATCTCTTCACTCCGTTACAAATTGCATATGTACAGGGAATGATGCCCCTGTTGTCAAAGTATGTGGATACTTCTTTAAGACACACCACCATGCCTGGTCATGCCCCACGATAAAGCACCTGTGCTGGTGTGTCATCTGTTCTGATCTTCACCTGACTGAAGGTGCAGTGTGTGAGAGTCTGTGTTGAGATTTTAAAAGTGAAGTGTGTGAGAACCCTGCCTGGATTGCTGTTCCCTTGCTGCTGTTTTACCCTTTTGTCCAGTAAAACGATTTCCTGTTTCAGCATATTGCTTGCGGTTAGTGAGCTAACACGCTCAGTGGGTTCCATGCTGGGCTCGGTCTTCTGGTCACTGTGGCTGTGATTCCCCACACCCGCGTATTGCTTATGGTTTCATGAGCTAACATGCTTGTTGAGTCTCGTTCTGAGCCCAGACGCTTGAGTCGGTTGACAGCAGGTGTGAAGACTCAACTCCCCAGTTGAGCCTCTGCCTCCAGGAGGATAATCCTGAGGTGGTTAGATGCCAGTGTACCCCTCATAAACACAATGGTGTACCCCCCCCCCATTGATGCTCACTGCATCAATGGAAGTCCCCCGGCAGTCTAGGCCTATAGCAGTATAACTAAGGGCTGATCCAAGGCAAGCCTGGTCAGGCCTAACTATACGCTTTATCAAAAAGGAATGTTTTAAGCCTACTCTTAAACACAGAGAGGGTGTCTGCCTCTCGGACCGAATCTGAGAGACAGTTCCACATTCTGTACAAATACCAGAGAAGCCCACTGTTGCTTTTTTGGAGTGAAGCGGGGCTGTTTCCCCTCTTTCTGGCACACTCAGGGGGAAAGTTGGGAGAATGGCTGAAGTCTCAAAGGGAAAAGGGGAGTGTTTGAGGAGGCTTGTGACAGGAGGTGCTGGAGGATGACGGAAATGTTCATTCATTCAATTCATTGTACTCCTCTGAGCATAATGAACAAAGCTTAAACTGTGGACAGATGGCAGGCAGCACCTTGTTGGCCTGCTGTTTTGATGAGGTTATTGGCAGGGCATCCAGGACTCTGGATGTGATCCCCATCCCAAAGACCTCATGACTCCTGTCTCTTGGTTTGAGGAGGATGTGGAGGTTCACCCCACCCTGATGCGGGTGCCTGACTTTAAGGACCTCCTGTAGTCAACCCTCAGAATGCAGAGGTACTGAGCAGAACCTTCTGGAGAATGCCAAATGGAGCCTGAGAATCAACAGGCACGGTTTTTCTCCCACTATTTCTTGGTCCCTAGGCAGGACTGGTGATTTCATCCTATTCTGGACCTCAGGGGGTTCAACAAGTATCTTTACCTCCTGCATTGCAGGATGTTGACTCAATTATCTTGACGATTTGTTGTTTTGTGCACCTCCTGGGCTTGTTCCTGAACGATGGGAAGAGCAAGCTCCAAATTGCCTAGGTGACAATGTTCCTGGGCATGGTTTTGGACTCCAGGAGGGTGATCATCATGCTGCAGGCCTTTGCAGCCTGCCTTGGCCACTTCCAGCTGTATTTTTAGGTTGACTGGGTGCTCTGCCTGCCTGATGCAAGTGGTCCCTTTAGCCCTCCTGCACCTGTGAACTGTCAAGTGGTGCCTGCTGAGCTTTGGTCTGCATCTACAGAGGTTGTGGTTTCCCGGAGGCTTCACGGCACCATCTCCTGGTGGAGGGATCCAGCCACTATAGCAAGGGAGAGTGCTCTTGAACTGTTGGTCGATAGATTAGTTGGTCTTCATAGATGCATCCCCTGAGGGCTGGGGTGCCTGTAGGGGATTGACTGTGCCCTATGCATGCCCTATGGATGGGGATGACAACACCCTATGGATGGGGGCACTGTCATCCTGGAAGAGATCACTCACACCAGGATAGAAACGTTTCTCAGTGGACAAATGGACCCACACCGTGCCGGCAATGCAGCATAGCATAGCAGAGCTTGGATCAACTCAATCAAAAAAGGACTGACTACGGGGAGGGTTTGTTTAAGAAAGTGAGCAGGAGTAACTTTTCATATTGGCAATGCCCTTATTTATAACCATGGTATTAATTGCATTGAAACAAGTAAATAGGCAATCTAGGAGCAGGTTCAGACACATTGTGAGCTACAGCTGAAATTTGGCTTCTAATGATTTGTCCTTTGTTACAAAAAAGATTGTTCAGTGATTCAGTGAAGTGACAGGAACATATTTTTGATGAGACAAGCTGCACACTGTAGGTGTGTGCATAAGATCTTTAATTGAAGGATACAAATGTGGCTTTGTGTTCAAAAGTTTTCATTAAAGGCTCAATGTCACACCTTTCCAAAATGTCATAATGGTCATGCAGCAAAGCCAAATGTTTCAGTCTTTTTTGCATTATGGCAGGGCTGGCCCCTGGCATAAAGACTTTGGCTCGCTCCTCACTGAATGTCTGTTACATTTAAGCCTTTGCCAAACAAGTTCAGACAATGCAGATCAACCCTATCACCACCATATAAATCTCTCTGTAGATCACAGAGTTTTAAAATCTGAAATCTGTGGAGACTTTCCTGCACTGGCCAGATGAATGCATACCAGTGACGTCCGGGTGTGACGTGGGCTAACCAGTTAGGTGCTGGTTAACAGCTCTGCCAACTTGAACAGGGATAAAATAATTTAGTCACGCAGCTCTTCAAGACTTTCCAACTGTTATCGGACCAAATGGATCAAATGCAGTCAAGTCGTTTCACAGGGGTTGTGAGATGTTGAAAGCACCGTTTTACAGCTGCAACAGTAACAACAAACTCAGTGTGTAACCATGGTAACTTAGTGGCATTGTGGGTAATGTTTGGTCAATGGTTTGTTTTAGTGCCATTTTGTTGAGTCTGCTGCTGGTTAATGCAGCAATAAATCTCCATTTGCAACTTATTTGGATGAACCAAGTAACGTTGCATAAATGGCTCCTAAAAGAAAATTTAGGAGTGGCGCACAAGGGTGAAAGAAGAGAAAATTGGAGATGGAAAAATAACACAGGATAAAGGTATGTTATTGTTTATTGAATCTGACTGAATGAATTTGATAGTCGATTTTCTTGCAACATTGCTTTTGAACAATTTAAAGTGAACATAGCCACAATAATTTTAACTTTGCAAGCTGGCTGAAACTAGTGAATATACTAGTATTATTTATTTTAGCTGAAATGTTTTTCTTATTAGAACAAGCTTGATTTATTGCCATTTGCTTGCTAGCTAACATGAGTAGGATTGTAAGCATCATTTATAATTCGTAAAGGCCAGCATTCATTGTTAACTAGCAACCGATGTTTTCCTGCAATGTTAAATTGCTGTTTATTTTAATATGTAACATATCAAGTGTCCAAATTACCCTAAGTTGTTTCAGGCTAACCATTAGCTTTCTAGCTATGTTAAATTGTATCTTTGTAGATCATATTTGGACATACTTATAATAATTGGATAATTTGGATAATTTGCATAATTGGATAAAATTGTGTTTGGTGTGTGGTTAATAAATAGGCCTGGAAGAGAGATGTAACATGTTTTACAGCCTATATTTAAAAAATCTTAATTAGCCAATATGCAATCTTTTCAGGGGTGTATTGAAACATTTTGTAGGAACTTCCACTGCACTAGGACCATCAAATTCATCAGCTGACATGACTGCTGCTGAGGGGACATTGTCAGAGAATTTGGGGACATCTACTCCCTCTTCTAATGTGATTGCAGCCTCAGAAGTCATAACAGAGGTACCAAAGCCTTCTATATCGACCTCCTACATGACTGCATAGCAATGTTTGAAACACTTGGAAAAGTTAAAACCAAGTTTGGAGTACTGCTAAACCTCCCAACCTTGGATGAAGCAATGGAGAAACAATGTGAGGAAATCAGAAACCTTCCTCAGTTGCCCACAAACAGGATGACTGTTTTTAAACTGGTGGACTTTGTCCAGAAGAAGGAACTGACAAAATTGTATCCAAATCTTTGAATTCTCTGAGGATTGCCAGTAACCTGCCAGTGACTTTTGTAGTATTCAATTTATTTAGAATATTTTGCACTCTTGTACTGATTTTTCATCATTATTTGGCAAAATATTTTTGGTGTTTATGTGTCATTATCTTTTTTACAGATCTTGTTATGTGCAAGTTATAATTTGTAATACTTTGTAATTGTTAATTGTATCTTCTCAAATTTTAAAATTTTTTTTGGTGGTTGTGCTGAGAGTGTTTTGTTTTCTTTGAAAAAGAAAATAATGCGTGGCCACAAGATATTAACTCGTGCCCACTCTTTAATATCTTGTGCCTACGCACTATGTATGTTGTGGGTACAATATACTAATGGGTGGCTTATCTTACATTGGATCCAAAGCATCAATGAAACAACAAAGTAGATCAATCAAAGAATCAACAAAGTAGATCATAGTCACTGCAAGTGTGCAACTTGTCAGTGAGGCTATCATGAACATGTTGTGAAAACAGACTTTTAATATTAAAACTCAGTGTGCATATACCGGTGTGGATTCATTTTCTGTAGCTAGGTTATTCCATGAAACAAACTAGGCTAAGTATGCTCGTACTTCATACCTAAAACAAGTAAATTTTATGAATGAGAATGACCATATCCATGCTGTTTTCTGGACAACTCAGATGTATCCAAATAAAGACATGAGGATATGCTGCAGCTCTGTGAATACACAAACTAAGGCATCTCAGGGTTATTAACAGTACACTCATAAAATAAAACAAATTCTCTGGAATTGAATAATGACACTGTTCAATTTGGCTGAGAGTCATTTAGAGAGCTCACACGTTTAATGTCCGGACATGATACTCGGGGGTAGTAGTGTCATGTCCAGGTTTTGCGTTCACACATAAAGCTACCAGTTTGATTTCTGTTTAATACCAGAGCTTGAGTTCATGTGTGAAAGGAGCTGAAATTGTTGGCAAGAATACATTATCGACTATCGTTAATGTTTCAGTACCATGGATAGTGCTATCTGTGGCATAGCCTACTGCATTTTGAGGTTAACTTATTTGTGTGAATATTAACTTTTAGCTGTGAGATACGTAATGCGTGGGCACGAGATACTAAAGAGTGGGCATGAGTTCATATCTTGTGGCCACACTTTTTTTTTTCCCAACATGTCACCAGAGGGGCTCCATAGAATTATTTGGCATATAATGCCATCCCAATGGTTAATGCATGTCAGATTGATCATGGTTGGGAAACTTGGTGGTCACCTTATGTCAGTTACAAAATCCTTTTGTGATCCATCTGTGATTGAACTGGTCTTTGGAGAGCTTGTGTTTAGCAGACATGACTTCTCAAATACAGCAGTGGGTGATACACATATGGCCTGAGTTGCTATCTCTTGTAAATGGTAAATGGACTGCACTTATACAGTGCCTTTCTAGTCTTCTGACCACTCAAAGTGCTTTTACACTACAAGCTATATTCACCCATTTGTATGCTGATGGAAGGGGCTGCCATGCAAGGTGCCAACTTGCACACCAGTAGGAACTAATCATTCATACAATTTGGGGTTCAGTATCTTGCCCCACTTTGACATGTGGAGCTGGGAATCAAACTACAGATCCTATAATTAGTGGACAGTCACTCTTCCTCCTGAGCCATAGCCTATTGCGTTAGTGAAGGCCAATGCTTGATGTGTTAGAAGAAGATTGAGTAGGTGTAGGAGACTCACTTATGCGGCAACTGGACATGGCATTCTCTTGTTCTTTTGTTACACTGGCTGCAGTGAAAAAAAAATCCAGTTTTCTTTTCTTTGCCAATGTTTTGTCTATTTTACCAAAGGTAAAATAACCAACTATTTAACTGCAACCCCTTCCTGTGTTCATGTGCTGCTATTGAATGACTACTGGACTATAGGGTTATATGTGAAAAAGAAATGTCTAGAAAGCTCTGGTTATGATAATAATAATTCAGCGTATATTTGTGATGATAAGAGTTACATGCTACCAAGTTACATGTTACAGGTAATTGTTCAAGTCAACATTATATCCAAACTAATAATAATTTTATATGCCAATATAAAGTGGTGAAAAGACTGCCATTTAGCATATGCATATACTTTCTAACCAAAGAAGTGTTCATTTTAGCCATGGAGTGGTTCATTTTACCAACCTGTAGTAACAAATGACTGAAAATGAGAAGTTATGCTGAAAAATGGTTCCTTGTCACATCAGGATGAGCAGAGGTGGTTTTGGTCCTGGTCGATGTCTGCAATGGGATAGTGTTACACACATTACAAATGATTTTACAACAGTTTTAATGTAAGCTCTTTGGCATTATTCAATACATGGCTAAATAAATACTGTGAAGGATGTGCTATCATTCACTCCAGTGAGATAATTAGCATCATGAGCTAACAGCAATGACAGTGCACTTAATCCCACAATACTAATTCTGAGTCTCAACATAACCTGTTGCATGTAGCTTCTCAATTCACTTAATCCAAAGAAAAAAACAGCAAAATACACAATATAAAATTCATTCACTCTGGCATTGCTCAGTTACATATATTCACACAGTTCAGGTTCCCTACCCCTTGGCAGCTGTACATCACTGGGAAAGACGGAGTTATAACCCTGGGTTTACACTCCACAACTATGCTGAGGGAATGGTGCTTGGGCCAGAGAAACTGGGGTGCTTGTTGTACAATAGTTATAATTCATAGAAGTAACTTAGCTGGCCACAAGTGAGAGCAGAAGTTCGAGTTCAGTCATTTCCTATCCTATATCATGACAAGGTAACTAGGGTAGACACCATATTGCTAGAGACACAGGAAGAGAAGCCACACACAAATAGTCACAAATCTGCTGCATTTTGCTGGGTTGCAAATGTAACGAAAGGGTTAGAAGGTGGTGGGGTAAGTGGCCATGCTATGTTGAGCCACTGTGCCAGTGTGTGAGCTGCTGTTTCTCTTATGGCTAATATTAGCTCCATGCTAGCCACAAAGGGATTGCTACTGTTTCTGTTGTCGCTGTGTCTGCAGCCCATTTGGTTAAGTGAGTCCATATTATTTTGAACAGTCTCCCTCGCATTTGACAAAAAATGGGTTGGTGCTGACATTTGGGTTTACTTTGATGTGCTTCTTATTTTCAGTAGTAACAAAACTAATTGTCCCTCAAGGCTTTGAATAAGGTGGATTTTCCCCAGTTGCATTTATAAGTGGTTCATGTACCTGTTGACTGTGTGTGGTTTTTGAATGGGCCTGTGCAAAAGCTCTGTCTGCTTGTTTGATTGAGTAAGTCATGTATTTGATACACACAGTGACACTTTTTGACATGAAGAAAAACTCAAAGAACATACATAAAGAAATATATGTATAAGTCATGTATCTACAGTGTTTTGTATACAACTCAAGGGATGTGTGTAAAGATGTCTGCAAACACCACAGACAGCTGGTCAGCACAATGCTTCAGGGTGAAGGGAGAGACAGAGTCTGGCCCTGCTGCTTTGCAGGGGTTCTGTCTCTTGAACATATGTGCATTGTTTCTTGTTAATGAGAACATAAACATGCTGTCTAAATGCCATATTAGAATTTCCTAATTTAATGTAATGTTGTTTGTTGTATTATATCACTGTGAAACACTGAATTTAACTGTTAATTACATGTTATCCTACTTTAAGCCTTATTTCACAAGCAAGTACCATGCCACAACAACATGTCATTTAACGGTTTAATGGTAATTCATGAGGTATTGAATGTTGAAGACAGATGAATGGTTGTGGGTGAAGATGGAAGGAAGGTGTTTTCCGGCTGGTCTGGGAGGACATGCTATAGACCGTGTGGAGGGAGACTCATTGTGGGGGTTACATCTCAGGCATGTTTCCATCCGAGCCGATTACAGGCCCCCAAAAGAGTCTGAGTTGAGTGTGAGCTTGACAGAGATCATTAGGATTGTTGTGGATGGTAGGAGCAATATGCATGAGAAGACCAGTGGCCGAGGAGATGCCCAGTCTGGCTGCTGTGGATGCAGTGCCAATGCAGACGGAATGGCTAGAACAGTGTTCTGAAGATAGATATGCCTTAGATGCAGAAAGCTCTGTGTAAATGCTTTTGGAACCAGAATCAAGTGACCATTTTTCCTGTTTCAGTGAGAAAGAGTGTGTTTGAGGTCTTAGCAACATACCTATAGCTGATGTATTTGGTCAGCAGCTTGTATGATCTGAGATAGGATTCGAGGCAGAAAATGTAGATAGGGAAAGAAATTCCCAGCTGATATGTTGGAAGTGTGGATGGTTATGTCAGATTGACTTGACAGACAGGGACGTATGGAAGGATAATAGTCAAATGAAGTTGGGGCAAATTTGGAGCACCTCCAGAATACAAAAGAAGCAAGCCGAAAAGTTGAATCTAGGGTTAAGTCAGCTGTAAGGGATATGTAACCTGAATGCAGGCAACAGATGCACAGGCTAAGAAGGTCAGAAGTGAGTTGTGGAGCTAGTTGAAAATAGTGGGATAGGTATTGGGTGAAGATCTGATTCTGGGGCCAAGTGTCTGAATTTCTGGAATGAGAAGCGAGACAGTAAATCAGTCTGTTGTGATAATCAGGTGCGTGGGCTGCCCAGACGATTAACTGGTGTTGAGTTGAGATCAAAGAGAGTCTGCACAGGAACTGCATAATGACTGGGGAATGAAACTGACCTTTGTTGACAATCTCCATGACTACAGTGTTATCAGAGTAGAGAAATATGGACCTCCTAGAACATTCATGTCCCCAAAGAATGGAAGCTATTACAATTGGATGTCCCTAGGCTGGGTGATGAAGTCATCATAAAAGAAGGAAATGCCATTCTAAGAAGGCAGGAAATTTTGCCACATACACATTTACATCTCGGCATTGTCCAGAACGACTCTATAATGGAGAGAGAGGACAGCTGCAGCTTCAGTCAAAAGGTTGGACAAGAAGGATTTTGTGTGTGGAATTATTTGAACAGCATAACTGATATGCCCAAGGAGGGCTAGTAGTTGATGTTTGGTGCATCTGTCTGCCAGGAGATAATTCTACAGAAGCAGAAAGATGCTGATGAGTGATGTATTTTCTCTGAGGGCAGAGATGCCTGGATAGAGTCCAGGGAGATGTCTAAGAACTGAATGGATGTGCCAGGCCCTGATGTTTTCTCCTCAGAGAGAGGAATGCCAAGTTAGGGAAAGCTTTTGTGAGAGTATAAAATCTGAGGTGAGGATGATGAAATGATGACAGAAAATCATCAAGAAGGTGGAGAATGTAAGGTAAGTAAGTAAGTAAGTAAGCTTTTATTTATACAGTACTTTTTAAAACACACAGTTACAAAGCGCTTCACACTAAGGGAGCTTGTGGTTGTTAGTTAGAATCCAGCACATGGCTTCTGAAAGAGAATCAAAAATCTTAGGGCTACTTTTCCAGCCAAAAGTTAATGAGCACAGAAAAATATGCTCCTTTCCAGCTAGACAAATGAGGGTGGTGGTGTTCTCGATGGCTGTATACTGTATGGAGAAATCTGGACTAGGAATAATTCAATTCAATTCAATTTTATTTATATAACGCCAAATCACAACATAAAGTCATCTCAGGGCACTTTTACATGGAGCAGGTCTAGACCACGCTCTTTAATTTACAGAAAGAGAAACCCAACAGTTCCCCCCATGAGCAAGCACATGGCGACAGCGGGAAGGAAAAACTCTCCTTTAACAGGAAGAAACCTAAGGCAGACCCTGGCTCTGGGTGGGCGGCCATCTGCCTTGACTGGTTGGGTTGAGAGGGAGGGGGGGGGTTGTACACAATGAAAGAAAACAGCAACAACAACAACAACAACAACAACAATAGTCAGCAAGCAGCAACAAGCAGCAGCAATAGCAGGAACAGCTGGTGGAGGGCAGAAGAAGGACGTCAGCACACCAGCATGGTCTATGGTTTATGGAGCTTCCTGTGGATCAGAAAGCACAAAGGACTCCGGGGAAGAAGTAAAGTTAGTAACATGCATTAATAGTAATAAAATACATAGAGATGGAGGAGAGGAGAGAGGAGCTCACTGCATCAATGGAAGTCCCCCGGCAGTCTAGGCCTATAGCAGCATAACTAAGGGCTGATCCAAGGCGAGTCAGATCAGACCTAACTATAAGCTTTATCAAAAAGGAAAGTTTTAAGCCTACTCTTAAACATAGAGAGGGTGTCTGCCCCTCGGACCGAAACTGGGAGATGGTTCCACAAGAGAGGAGCCTGATAGCTGAAGGCTCTGCCTCCCATTCTACTTTTAAATACTGTAGGAACCACCAGTAAACCTGCATTCTGGGAGCGCAGCACTCTAGTGGGATTATACGGTACCAAGAGTTCTTTTAGATAAGATGGTGCCTGACCATTAAGGGCTTTGTACGTAAGAAGAAGGATTTTGAATTCCATTCTGGATTTTACTGGAAGCCAATGCAGCGAAGCTAAGATGGGGGAAATGTGATCGCTTTTCTTAGTTTTAGTCAGAACACAAGCTGCTGCATTCTGGATCAGCTGCAGAGTCTTTATAGACCTATTAGGGCAGCCTGATAATATTGAGTTACAATAATCCAGCCTAGAAGTAACAAATGCGTGGATTATTTTTTCTGCATCTTGTTGTGAAAGGATATGTCTGATTTTAGAGATATTACGTAAGTGAAAAAAGGCAGTCCTTTAAATTTGCTTTATGTGGGAATTAAAGGACATATCCTGATCGAAGATAACCATGCCATCTAGATTAGTTAAATCATTAGATAATGTGTTTCTAAGGTGTTTAGGGCCAAGCACAATAACTTCAGTTTTATCCGAGTTTAGCAGCAGAAAATTACAGGTCATCCAGGTCTTTATATCTTTAAGGCACACTTTGAGTCTAGATAACTGATTGGGTTCATCTGGCTTCATTGATAAATATATTTGGGTATCATCTGCATAACAGTGGAAATTTATGGAGTGTTTTCAAAAAAAGGAAGCATATATAAAGTGAATAGTAAAGGTCCCAGAACAGAACCTTGAGGAACTCCGTGTCTAACTTTTACTTTTATAGAGGATTCATCATTAACATGAACAAACTGAAATCGATCTGATAAATAGGATTTAAACCAGCGTAATGCAGAACCTTTAATGCCAATGAAATGTTCCGGTCTCTGTAGCAGGATTTGATGGTCAACAGTGTCAAATGCGGCACTAAGATCTAACAAGACAAGTACAGAGACAAGTCCTTTGTCTGATGCAGTCAGGAGGTCATTTGTGACTTTAACCAGTACTGTCTCTATGCTATGATGCGCTCTAAATCCAGACTGAAAAGTCTCGAATAAGTTATTGTTATCTAAAAAGTCACATAACTGATTAGCTACTGCTTTCTCGAGAATCTTAGACAGAAAAGGAAGGTTAGATATGGGTCTATAATTGGCTAAGACGTCTGAATCGAGAGTAGGCTTCTTAAGGAGAGGTTTAGTTACAGCTACTTTAAAGGACTGCGGTACATAGCCAGTTATCAAAGACATATTGATTATATTTAGTAGGGAGGTGCTAATTAAGGGTACGACATCCTTAAAGAGTTTAATTGGGATGGGATCTAAGAAACAATTCGAAGGTTTTGATGACGAAATTATAGAAGTTAGTTCAGGATAACACTCACTCACTAACACTTGATGCTTGGAACGTGTGAGAATATGGGGAATAATTAGCCCCTTTTCCCCCTCTTTTCCCCCTTTTCTTTATTTTCAAGTGGCAAAACCTATTGGGCTGATACAGAACACTGGAAAAGGAGGAATATTGAATGGGCCTATCATTATGATCCCTATCTTACGCCCGGCGCAGAGTGTCGCTAAAGCGCAGCGCAAGTCTCATTGCTATTTTAAGACCGGCGCAGTTGTCATTTTCCCATCCAGCGCCCACGTTGTTAAAATAGCAATAACACTTGCGCCCATTAGTGCGCCCATGGGTGTGTTGGTTTAAAAGTAAGGTGTGGTCAGGTGCATTGTTGGCGCATTGCTATCTTGAGGAAGCAGAGAACAATTGCGCTTTTGACCAATAAAAACCTGGTCTAAAGTCAACGTCTCATTGTCATTTTAAGGGCGCATTATGTAATATGCAACTACACAGGCAGTGCACAACACACACTCTGCCTGTTACACACACAGGACGCACAGCAGCGCACACACACAAAAGGTAACAAATAAAAGTGTTACAATGTGAAAGATTATTATTGTGTATATTAATATAATTAAAGAAATTGCATGTCAGTCATAATATTTATCAGAATTAACTAATTGCAGTAATGACAGATTAAATTGTTTAATTATTTGACCAAATTGTGACAATACACGTATTAAACAGACGGACAACAACGGATCAGACACAGATCGACTTTCCTGCTTCATCAATACATGATGACATGACGAACACATGAAGAAATAAATGAGGAGAAAACAATTATTAAACTAACGAACGGAATAAATCTGCACAGCTTCTATATTCTTATATATATTCTTTAACATTTTTGAGATTACAGTGATCAGGTTTCCACACATACAGTAATTTAAACTCCGCTGATTTGACCTGTTACTCCATGACTGAACAAAACGATATTTCTAAAACCAAACGAGGATAAAACTGCAGCAAATGAATGAACAGGATCTTAAACTGGTGGTCTGGGGCTGACCACGGGAGGGTCTTGGGGCAGCAGGGACCAGTGTGTGCGTTATGGATCATGCACTTTCCCTTCGGACACGAGCAGAGAAGCGCTCCCTCTTGGCAAATGCGCTGTCATAATAGCAATCCACCTAAGAGCAAGCGCACCTGGCTCTTAAAGGGAATGGGAGATGACACTGTGATTGGTTTATTGCATGCCAAAAACACACCCATGATTAATGAGGAGACAAAGTACAACCCCTTGAACCATGCGCATCAACCATTTTTCCGCCGTTAAAATAGCAAAAGTGGGTTTGGACACACCCTAAATGCAATTGCACTATGCGCTTTAGACCCTGCGCTTTAGACCGTTAAAATAGGGCCCAAATTCTTCATTGACTTCTTTAGCCAATAGGCTTATAATCACACAGTACACCATTTGGAAAATTTCCTGAGCGAAAATGAGGATGCAGTGGGAGGATTTCTGGAAGTGTTGCAATAAGTAAGGTGAATGTTGCATCCAAGGGTTAACATGTCTTAATGTTGTGTACCAGGCTGTACATCTTACCAAAGAAGAGAAAACAATAAAAGCATCTTTCCATTGCTTTCTGCTGTGAGTGGATTGCTAAAACAGAGATGACAATATTTTCAGGTAATAATATAAAGTTAGCTATCCAAGCTAATGTTAGCATTTGCCAGTTCTTCAAATTTCACACCTGATAAGATAAGCAAGACTAACCTCAAACGTTACCTAACATATGTCATCTCTCAATAGATCACAGACAACACAAGAGTATACTCCAAACATTTTGCCAAGGACTGCGTCAGATTACTCATGGGTTTGAATAAACTAAAACAGGGAAGTGTGCTGTCTTTTTTCCATGGTGTCAACACATGGTGAGAAGGACTATCCAGCGAATACAGAGGTAACATCAACTTCTGTCATCAGACAAATATCCTGTGTGCTGCCATTAAAAAGTTGATAAACGCATATCTATTAATTAAATACAGTATGTCATGACATTTAGGGGTCCAGACTGTGTTAAAGGAAAGATTTCAACTAAAGAGGTAGAGAAGGAACCCAAGTGCATTTAAGTTTTTTTTTTCCAACAATGTATTTATTGAAATTTTAGATAGTTATTCAAAAAACATACATATTTAACAATAAACAAACAAACAAGCATTAGGTACATTCAAAATGAGCATTTGAGTCCATGAGGTAAAAAGAGTCAACTTCAGAATGCAGCGTATGATTGTGGTCCTGTACAGGGAATAGTTATGCTGTCCCTTTTTCGCTCAGTAAGTCAGACAAATCTTTGTTCTTAATATACCGAATGTAACCCCCCCCCCACACACACACACACACACTTTCTCAAATACTTCTTGCTTATCCTTTAAAGTATATGTAATTTCCAGTGGTAAACATAAAGACATCTCTTTGAACCACTGCACAATGCTAGGTTTGCCAATCTTCTTCCATGATAGAGCTATCACTCTCTTAGCTTGTAATATTCTTATATTTATCTTTTGACAGCAATCTATGTTCAGACCTGCAGGATATAAGCCCAGAAGAAAGAGTTTGGGTTCCATAGCTAGCCTTATTGATAAAATCTCCTGTAGTAAGGCACTAACCTCTCCCCAAAATTCATTTATTTTTGGACATGACCATAGACAGTGGAACAATGTGCCCTTGACTTCTCTGCATTTATTGCAGAGGCCAGGGATCTGCCTATTAAATTTGTTAAGTTTTTCTGGTGTAATGTACACCCATATTAGCCAATTAAATCGCAGTAATTTCAGACGTGTGTTACTCGTCTGAGATTGGGCTGTCTTACAAGCTGTGCTCCATTGTTCCACTGTCAATTCCTCCTGTAAGTCAGAGCTCCATGCATTAAGCTTAGCAGTAGAAGTATCCAGAGATGATGCCAACAGCAAGTTATGAAATTCAGATATCATACCTTTAGCAGATGGGTTTTTAGATGGGCGTGTGTAAAGTCTTTATGATAGGACCTAATAAAACTCCTAAGTAGTAAGTATTTGAAAAAGTGTTTTGGGGGGATTTTAAATTTAAGGGCTAGTTGATAGAAGCTTAGAAGATTTCCATCCCCCAAAAAACATCTCTGATCAGTCCCAACCCCAAGTCTGCCCATAACTTAAAGCCACCCTGGAGTGGCTTTAAGCTGGAGCCCTACCTGGAGTGAAAAAGTTGTTGCCCCAAATTGGGCTAAAAATAGAGAGGGAAGATTTTTCTTTTAAATATCTTCGAGTGACGTGCAGAATACAAATCATGTTTTTAACTATAGGATTAAGAGTGGTCTTTTTAAGTTTATTATATTTATCAGAGTAGATATATGTAGTAAGTGGAAGCTTAAGATAGAGCGATTCAATATTTCTCCATGAGAGGGCCTTTTCTGGAGCATAATAGAACATAATAGTCCTTAATTGGGATGCCCAATAATACCAAAGCATATTGGGCCACTGTAACCCTCCTCTGTCAAAGGGCAAGTATAAAAGGGACAGACGGAGTCTTGGATGTCTATTGTTCCATAAAAATTGGTTAAACAGTTTTTTTATTTTAGAGAAAAAGCCTGCTGGCGGTGGCAGAGGGATATTCTGGAACAATTACAGAACCTTAGGGAGAACATTCATTTTTAGTATATTTATTCTTCCGATCAGTGAAATTTGGAGATTTGACCATCTTTCCACTGAGTTGGATATGTCAGTCATAATTGGATTATAATTATAATCCACCACATCCTCCAGTTTCGGAACGATTTGAATGCCTAAATAAAGTAAATTTATTCACATTCCTAAAGTGGCAGGTGTGTTTAGGTGGGTTCATCCTTTCCGCTGAGTTTAAAAGCATTATGGAAGATTTTGATTTATTAATCTTGTAGCCAGAAATAGCGCCAAAGTTACTAATTAGATCTTCTATTTTTCCAGATTCTTAAGAAAAAGGATCACATCATCCGCATAAAGAGCTATTCGATGGTCAAAGCCTGCAATTTATATACCCGAGATCATTGCGTTATCCCTTATAGCAATAGCAAGTGGCTCAATTGCAATTATAAATAAAAGGGGGGATAGCAGGCAGCCTTGTCTGCAGCCTCTTCCTATCTTTATTGGTTTTGAGATAATATTGTTGGTGCATTTTGCAAGTTTTTATATTTAAGTTAAACATCTAAATGTTTTTCTTTGTAGTGAAGGTGAAAACTTTGATGATGAAAAAGAGGAGTAAAACATTTAGACGAGGGAGAAAGGTGAGTTGTCAGATGTGTTTAGGGCTGCAAACAATGATCATTTACATTATCTATTAATATATCCATTTGTTTTCTCTATTTATGTTATCCAAGTCAGGCTCAGAACATGTCTAAGGCTCTAAAATATCAAATGGGCAAATGCCCATCATGGTACTAGAGCCTAAATTGATGTCATGAAAACCCAGTATATTCATTTCATGTAGCAGAGAAAAACAAGCAAATAACAAATGGCTGGCATTTATACTTCATAATAATTAACAAAATGATTTATTAATTTTCTGTCTTCAGCTATAGTTGTGTTCTATGGGCTGTGGCTGGTCCTATGGATATGGCTGTGCAAGAAAGTGATTATTGACTGTAGTCTTACTGCATATTTGTATTGTGATGATTACCGCAGTATTCATTGAGTGTTAGATAGATTGAAATCATAATAATATCCTCATATAGCGCCATTGTGTCCCTGGCTTGCATGACAGGAAACAGGAAAATCTTGCTGTAGAGACATATGTGCTCTGAATCATAATTCTGTTTGTTTGTTTTTTTACCTATGAGGAGCATAGACTTTGTTGTAGGCTGTAAATACAATGCTTTTACACTACGAGTCACAATCACATGCTGAATGGGTACAGGGGCTACCATACAAGGTCCCAACCAGCCTATCAGAGGGAACTAACCATTCACACACACACATTCATACATTGCAGCCATCCGGGGCAATTTGGGGTTCGGTATCTTGCCCAAGGATACTTTGGGGACTGGAGGAGCCGGGAATCGAACCCCTGATCTTCTGATTAGTGGACGACCTGCTCTACCTCCTGAGCCACAACCGCAAAGTAAACACTGAGGGTTTTGTAGCCTTTGAATGTGGGATAAGCATTTAGGAATCAATCTATAAGAAACTGCCTTTTCTCAAACAGTTTTTACCAGGTTTTGGAGGTGCTAGGTGATCATGATTACCTGCTGGAGCCCCTGTCTATGGAAGAGCAGATTGACATTGCTATGAAAGAGATTGCTCATCTGGAGGAGGTCAATCTAAAGTTTAGAAGTGAGCAGTTTTGCCTCCAGCGCTTCCAGTGTGAGCCCAAATTGATCATGTTTTATACTGGGATTAAATATTATGATACCCTTAAAGCAGTTTTTCTTGCCTGCTGGGTTTCATGCAAAACACCTATTCCTAATTGATAAGCTTTTCTTGTTCCTTTGCCATGTGAGGCAGTTTTTTTTTGTTGCTGTGGTTAGCTGTGCGGTTCAGGGTGTTGCAAGCCACAGTCAGTGGGACCTGTATAACACATGGCAACTACCTGTACTTTATGCTTGGCACACTACCGGTATGGCCAAGCAGAGAGGCTGTAGATGAGCTAATGCCACCATTCTTCAAAAAGACCTTAAACAAATCACAAATTGTGCTTGACTATAGTGAGATCTGTATCCAGTGGTTCAGTCAACCAACTATGGACTGTGTGTGCTTTGCTCACAAATTTTCAAGGACCTCTCTTTTAGACCTGGGGGAAAATCAATTTGAAGTCAGTAGAGGTTTTCCAGGTCAGTATAACTAGCACCTGCATTCATGATTATAATAAACATTAAGACAAATTTCATGCATTCTTATTGTTCTTGTTTAATACTGTTTCAGTCCAATTTTAAAAAATCTGCTTAATTTGAGAAACATAAAAACATTGAGAGTACTCAAAATTGAAAATTCAGCATTTATGTACTTTTAAGAACTCTGGCTGAATGTAATTCAAGATGTACTTGATATAATTAACTTTGTATCATAGGTTCTTCTTGATGTAAAAATACTGTTTCTACAAAATGTGTGTAAATGTCTTAAAACATACTCAGAATCATTACAATGAAATACTGCATGCGATGTTTTTTTTTATTAATGAAATGTATTTTAGACAATTATATAATCTACTGGATTATTACAAAATAAACATGAATCACAAAATTCAATGTCACTTCTGAATGCATTGATTCTGCAAAATGTGTGTAAATGTTAGAACATTTAGTCTCAGTAATAAAAATGAGTAAATATTATATCCAGTAAAGATGAAAATGATAATCATACAAAAGCTTTTCATGAATAAATGATGCTCTGCATACTATCTATTGCTGGTCTTTCATGTTTATGTTTATGTGTCTCTCTTAAAGGGTACTTGTCCATAAAGCACAGCAACAGTCTATGGCATAGTGTCCACTACAATGTTTTCCTTATGTGTACAAAGTGGGTAGGAACTACTCAAAGAAGAATAAGTCCAATCTTCATAGACTCCAATTGTAAAGCATAAAAATGGATTTGCTTCAGGTGGTAGTTAAAAAAAGAAAAATCACACCACTACATCCCTATGATTCCCATCTGTCCCATTATTTGGTCATGACTTGTTTTGAGAACAAGAGTACTATTTCATCTTGCAGAAAGGTAGCTGCACTCTACAAAGCTGTCCGCATCAGGACATGTTATTTCCAGAAGCCCCTGAGGAAGCCTGGAGCTGTTTTGACCACCTTGCCATCAGGCAAGGCAGCCAAGTGGGGAGTTGGGGGATTGATGACCAAGCCACAGGTTTATACATGGTTCCCAGTTGCCTGCAGCGGTGGAAGAATGTTTAAAGTCAATTCAACTTTAATACTGTAGCACCAAATCATAAAAGAAATCTCAGGGCACTTTTCACATAGACTGTAGACTAGACTATTCTAGACTGAGCAAATACTTGGTGACAGCCGTAAGGAAAAACTCCCCTTTAACAGGAAGAAATCTCAAGCAGAACTGGGCTCTAGGTGAGTGGCCATCAATTTGGATTGAGAGAGAAAGAGGGATGGGGAAGGGGAGAGAGAAACAAAGAGAAGCAAAGCAACAACAATAATAACAATATAAAATTTATGGAGTGTTTTCCAATAACATCACCTTAAGGACACATATATAAGGTGAAAAGTATTGGTCCAAGCACAGAACCTTGTGGAACTCCATTTCTAACTTTTGAGTGCATGGAGGAGTCATTATTAACAACTGAAATCGATCTGATAAATAGGATTTAAACCAGCTTAATGCACTTCATTTAATGCCAATTAAATGTTCCAGTCTCTGGGATGTGATGGTCAATGGTGTCAAATGCAGCATTAAGATGTAACAAGACAAGTACAGAGAGGAGTCCTTTGTCCAATGCAATTAGAAAGTCATTTGTAACTTTGTAACTGTAACACCAGTGCTGTCTCTGTGCTATGATGTGCTCTAAATCCTGACTGAAAATAAACTATTGTTATGTAAAAGTCCACACAACTGATTTCACCCCTAATTGGACTGAAGACAATATAAATGCCAATATCCAACCTCCTGTTACTTACTGAGTCAACTAAAGCAGCTGACATTTTAGTGGAACTCCAAACTACTGGACACCTCCAATCCTGAAATACTGCACATTTACTCTAACCTGGCACAACTGGACTTTTAGGTTACCTATCATATTTGATGATGGCTAACTGACAACCTTATGAAACACTAAAACAGTGATATAATATCAATGGTAAGAACCTATCATGAAAAATTCTCAAACCACCCCAAACAGTCAATCAATTCAAACTCATAGCCAGTCACACAAACCCTTTTCAAAAATGTACACTACTTTTTGGGGGGAATATTTTACAATTATTTTAAACATAAATATACATGTATAAAAGTAAAACAAATACAATACAGCCTCAACCATATTATATTATCCCCTTAACTCCACCCACACCAACCTCCAACCCCCTTTACACAAAGATTATCTCATCCAATATAAAAAACAATTTGAATAGATCAGCACAAACCTGCCCAAACTGCAAGTGAGATCAGTATCCGTTTTGGGCTTTATTGTGGCAAAATAACTCAAGGGTGCCCACCAAAAAAATTTTAAAGTCAAAGCCACCACCTTTAAATTTGACATAGATGAACAAAATTTGGTAGACACATGTATCATCACCAGTCTCACAAAAAAGTCTCT
The DNA here is from genome assembly GCA_029490765.1 of Euthynnus affinis. Taxonomy (NCBI): domain Eukaryota; kingdom Metazoa; phylum Chordata; class Actinopteri; order Scombriformes; family Scombridae; genus Euthynnus; species Euthynnus affinis. The sequence continues at coordinate 299,602 of JARJJI010000030.1, forward strand.
TGGAGCCACACCCTAACTCAACAGGAAGTCAGTCCTTTTGAATTTACTGTGCAGTTTCTGCGATTTCCAGGCATTGTATTTTAACAAACTCCTCCTAGATATTTAACCCAACTAACTTCAGATTTGATCAGTGTCACCTAAAGATCTTTGCGATGAAAAGCTATCAAAGTCCTTGTCATTAAACGCCTTTTGCCATGGCTCACAGTGAATGTCAATGTTTCACCATGAAACAGGAAATTGTAATTTCAATGTACATCATCCAATCTGCCCCAAATTTCTCATGCTTGATGAGGGTCACTGCCTGAACATATCTGCATGTCACTACTGAGTCATAGTGGTAGCAACAGTGCTGGCAACAGGAAGTTACAGGTACCGTATTTTTCCGACCTTTTGCCATTTCTAGGCGTTGTATTTTGGCCAGTCGCTAGTCCTTATGATCCTCTTAGTCTGTTCAAAGTCCTTTCCACCAGAGATGCGATGAGGGCCCCAATCTGTGGCTCACCAAGAAGCGTCCCAGCACACAGTTCTGCACAGCAAACAAAAATATCACTCACACAATCTAGGCATAAGGATCCGAAGGTCAGAAGTTTGCACAGCAATTCCCACAAAAAAGGACTCGTAGGTGGCCTAAGGATTATCCCTCCAGCAATAACAAGACTTTAAAACCAACCCTAGCCAACAGTCTATCTAGCCGCTAAAAGGTATAAAAACGTTGTTAAAGGCTAAGACAACAATTTGCTAAAACCCTAAAAGCTTTAGTAAAATGACGGTAAAAAGCTATCGAGGCTGACATAAGGACACAAGCCAGTGGGGGAGCTACTACAGCTACTACAGAAATAAGACACACATAAATGAAGACAGTTGCCCAGATAGAGGAAAGCAGTGCAATATTTGCAATAAATGGAACCATTTTGCAAAAGTGTGTTGCTTGACACCAAGAAAAGAGGTCCACACAGTGAGTGAAAATGAATCGCATAATGATGCTGTAGACAGTTAAGATGATCTGTTTATTGATGCAGTAACACAAGAAAACAGCATTCCTGATAATGAGCAGGTCTTAGCAAATGTCAATGTTGGACCTAACCAAAACACAGTCAAATTCAAATTAGACACTTGGGCCTCAGCCAACGTGATTCCCACACGCATCTTTGAGAAATTGGGTGTACATAATGTTCTACAACCTTCATCACGCCCTCTTTATGGCTATGGCGGCAAACAGCTAGTTGTTAGAGGCAAGTGCAACTTAAAGAGCCAGTACGAAGACATGCAGCTTGTACTGAAGTTTCATATTGTTGACACACATGCACCCCCAGTGCTAGGACTGAAAGCATGCCTCGACTCTGGACTCATTAAGCTGATCCTCTCTGTGCCTGGCACAGCTGAGATGTCAGTCATGGAGGAGTTTGCTGACATCTTTAAAGGCATTGGATTGTTCCCAGGTGAATGTACAATCCACATTGACCCTGATGCAACACCTGTAGTTCACCCACCAAGGCGCGTTCCCATTGTTCTGCGTGACTGTCTGAGAGAGGAGCTACAAAACATGGAAAGGCAAAAGATCATCATGAGAGTCACCGAACCAACTGAATGGGTTAATGGTAGCAGTTGAGAAACCCCGCACAGGCAAAGTGAGGATCTGCTGCCTTGACCCTAAAGACTTGAATAAGGTCATCAAGTGACCACATTATCCCTTACCAACCCTTGATGACATCACATCCAAGTTAGCTGGAGCATGTTACTTTAGCGTCATGGGTGCAAAATCAGGCTACTGGGCTATAAAGCTCACAAAGAATTCCTCCAAGTTGACAACATTCAACACAGTATTTGGACGCTATAGATTCCCTCCACCTACCCTTTGGACTGAAATCGTCTCAAGATGAGTTTCAGAGAAAGGTGAATGAGACCTATGAGGATCTACAAGGTGTCATGGCTATAGTGGTATAGTGCTACTTTGGACACTTTATCACCAAAGACGGGGTCAAGCCTGATCCAGCCAAAATTGCGGCTATCAGAGACATGCAGCCCCCCAAGGATAAAGGTGAAACAATCCTTGGCATGGTTAACTACTTGTCAAAGTTTGCCCCTGGGCTTGCAAGTGTCAATGCACCCCTAGCGTCACTTCCTGAAAAAGTCAAGTGAATTTCTATGGGATAAGCAGCATGAGGAAGCTTTCAAGAAAATAAAAAGAGCTCATCACACAGGAGCCAGGTCCAATCCTAACTTACTCCTAAGACCGAGCAAAGACATTCCTGTGGCAGACACTTTATCCAGGAAGTCCCTATCAGACCAAGATGGCAGTCTTAGCGAAGGCATGGACATGCAAGTACACACGTTGCACAGTAACTTACTTGTCAGTGACACTAATCTAAAAGAAATTAAAAACAGAGACAGACAAAGATGCACAGTCCAGGCTACTTAAGAAAACAATCTGCGAGGGATGGCCTGAGCACAGAAGATTTTGCCCTCAAGGCATTGCAGAGTACTGGAATCACCGTGACAAGCTCTCACAGTTGAACGACATAATTTTTAAAGGTGAGAAAATTGTTGTTCCTACATCACTCAGGGCAGAGATGCTATCACGGATACGCACTGGTCACATGGGCATTGAAAAGTGCAAACAGAGAGCTTGTGACATCTTATGATGATGATGGTAGGAAAATGCTCCGCCTGTCTTGATTACAGATCCGCCAACACTAAAGAGCCCATGATCAGCCACAAGATTCCTGAGCGACCATAGCAAACTATTGCTTCTGACCTTTTCACCTGGAACAATGACCAGTACATCATACCAGTGGACTACTATAGCAGGTACTTTGAACTGAACAAACTAAACAGCATAACAACTTCTGCCATAATACAAAAACTGAAAACAGCCTTTGCGAGACATGGTATACCAGAAACACTGGTATCAGATAACGGCGCTCAATACAAATGCAGAGAATTTGAAGACTTTGCTCGCACCTGGGGCTTTCAGCACATAACCACAAGTCCATACTATCCTCAAAGCAACGGCCTTGCTGAAAAATCAGTACAGATTGCGAAATCACTCCTGCAAAAACAGTAAACAGTAACTTCAGTCAAGGGTGATCAATCAGAGGCAAGTCCACGCAAAGAGAGTTCACCAGCAACAGCAGCAGAAAAAGTACTATGACAAGTCTGCCAAACAGCTATCACCACTGCAAGAAGGTCAGCTCATCCGCTACCAAGAGCATGGACATTGGAAACCTGCAGTAGTCAGACAGGCTGACACTGACCGATCATACCACATACGGGCAGCTGAAGGGCAGGAGTTTAGGAGAAACAGACGACATCTACTCAACACTAAAGAAGAACATCACACTCACACTGACAATCACACAGTTGACAATACTCAACACACTCAGCACCACACAGACGGGACAGCTCCTCCTAATACTGCATACAAAATGAGATCTGGACTAGAAGTCAAGCCAAGAGCAGTTCTGGACTTGTAAAACTATGTTAGAGGTGTAGAAAAGTGGTCTAAAAAAATTATATGTATAAAAAAGTATAACATGATACATCTGCATTCATAGAGTCAACCCTTAAAGTAATATAAGGTATACTGTAAGGATTTTAATTGTATGCTAGGGACACAAAGCTATTTTGTCAGTTCATTTGTGAATTTGGTACAGCAAATGTGATTTCAGTATCTATCCTTTCTGATCATACACAGGTATGCATTTGTTTCATATTATGGGTTTCTTAAAAGAAGGAGGATGTAATATACATGCATGACATGTTCGTATTGTATCAATGCGCATCAAATAGTCCCCTATAGATACTGTGATCTGATTAGTGTTTGTATGTTTACTGCGCATGTTCAGTTGAGCATTGAGTTACTATAGCAGAGACGGAAAGACACAACGTGACAATGTAATTTGTGTAATCCTGCTAATAAAGCTTGAGAAATAGCACGCCAGTGTGCACATCTTTCTTTTTTACAACAAAACAAGACACCTCGTACCTGTTGCTACTTCCTCCACGGCTGCCTGCTGAGCAGTCCTCTGGCACTGCTTTATCTCTTACCAGGTGTCTCCTCTTTGCTTGATTAGACTTCTTGTCCTGTCCAACCCACCTTCAGGTTTCTAGGCAACAGTCTGTTTTGGGGCGGCCTCAGGGGAGACAGAGGAAAAAAAAGAAACAAACAGCAAAGCACACAAACACTGTTTAAACTGACCCCATCACAAACACCCTTGATGTGATGTGTGGGTTAATTTGCATATCTCGCCATGAAACAGGAAGTTGTCACTACTAGACTTTGTCCAGTCTGGCCCAAATGTAATATGCTTCATAAAAGTCCAGGCGTGAACACATATCAATATTGAGTCATGTCATAGTACCACCTACTGACAATGGGATGTCAGCTGACAGTTTGGAATGAAGTTGCTGTGATTTTCATGAAAACACATGAAATTCAATGAATTTTTTTTGCCAGACAGGAGGTCAGCCATTTTGGATTTTGTGCCTAAATTTTAATTTTACAAACACATGTTTGAGGCCTTTAGGATGTGCAATAATCCATGAAAATCTGCAAGTATGATTGTACTAGTAAGTATTTTGATATGATATGATATCACAAATGGGCTTAGGCGTGACACATTGGCTCTGTAGCACTCCCTAATTACTTAATTAAGTGCTAGGGATGCTTGAAACTCACAACTGTTTGCACATCCATCAGAACTGGCATGACTTGACAAATGGCATGGGTCCACAGGCTGAGATGTGGCAACATGGCTCAATAGTGCCCCCTACAATATTTCAAAATCACAGTCCCCACCTTTAAATTTGACATAGATTAACAGAATTGGGTAGGCACATGTATCATGTCCAGATGCACTAAAAAGCCTGTTGGAGCAATACCTAGTCCAAGAGGAAGTCAGCCACTGTGAATTAACTTTGCAATTTTTGCCATTTGCAGCCATTGTATTTTAAAGAACTCATCCTAGAGATTTGACTAGACGGACTTCAAATTTGGTCTGTGTCATCTGAAGTGATTAGTGATTATCTAAATGTGTCTTGCTTGATAAAGGTCCCAATCTGAACACATCTATGTGTCTATATTGACTCAGTCATAGCACCACCTACTGGTAACAAGAAGTTACACATGCTGTACTTTTACAATCTCTACCTAACAGGTAAAACTCCACTTCAAATTTGGACAGAAAAGTTCTCTGATCTGCATATGACTTACTTGCTATGTGTTTCATCTCATATTTTCTTAGACAAAGGATGTGAAGCTTACCCAGGCAGCAACAGCCAAAATTATGATACTGCCCTCAATCAAAAAAGGGCTCTGACACTAGCACTGGATAGTTGACAACAACACCAATACTGAGATGTTTGAGTCAGGAATTTCTGAAATATTTGAAAATGTAGGTTATTCACAATTTCATATTTTTCTACAACTACTAAACTATTGATTTCTAAATGTAGATTCACCATCATTACTCTGTGAGACCACAACCTACCTCCCTCTCTCAAGGTGATAATTCTCTTGTTCAGTCTCATTTAGGCTGCAAGTTATTGTAATAGTGAAATAGCATAGAGATATGGCTTGCAGATAAATTAAGTCTGAGTGGTTTGATATTTGCCATATGGATAGTGATCATGTTACTATGATGATGTTTACAGCTCTATCATGTTTTTGTTTGTTGTTTAAGGAAGATGAGAGTCCTGAAGATGCAGGTTTCAACTTGGTCAAGCCACATGCTTCTTCAACCCAGATAAGGGCAAGTCATTTTATACTGTACTACAAACGTGCAGAGACATGCAGCAGATTTTATATGCTGTATTTAAGGCACTTCTGCTAACAGCTCTGATTTACATTAGCATATTTCATTAAAATATCATAATAGTAGTTTATTTAATAGTGACTATATGAGTATGCCATACTGTACAAATTTAATGAGCACACTGACTCAATATGTAATAATTCTCAGATTCTTAGAAAAGTGAGGACTTTTGTCACCAACTTGCACCATCCTACTTATCACCTCTAGTCACTCTGCATATACCTACTAGAGCTTCACGGTCTCAAAAATGCCAGTCTCCTAACTATTCCAAAAAGTGGTAGGACCTTCTCTTACCAAGCCCTTCTTCTTTGGCATCCTCTTCCTACCTAAGGTTGTGAGGCTAACTCAGTTGACTCATTCAAAAGCACACTCAAAACACATCTTTTCACATCAGTCTTTAACCTCACTTAGTCTGCCCTAAATACTAAACTAGTTGTCCTGCTTATACTTAGTCTATGTGTTGTTGTTGTTGTTGCTGTTCTGCTTCTCTGTGTCCCCGACCTCCTTCCTCTTCTCTCTCTCTCAACCCAACTGGTCAAGGCAGATGGCCACCCACGTCCCTTTAATGGGAACAAACTTCAAGCAGAAGCTGGAGGTTTCTTCCTGTTAAAGGGGAGTTTTTCCTTACCGCTTTCGCCAAGTGCTTAGTCATGGGGGGAATTGTTGGGTCTCTCTCTAAAGAGTATGGTCTAGACCTGTGCCATGTAAAAGTGCCCTGAAATGATTTGGTTGTGATTTGGCGCTATATGAATAAAATTGAAATTGAAATGGAAATGTGTGCATGATATATGTACTGTATGTTACACAATTTTGTATGTACCGTATGTGTTCTCATCTGTATCCAGATAGGAATGTTCATGAGTTTCATGTACATTTTGTGCATCACTCTTTTTTCTTTTGTATATTTTTAAATATTTCTGTTTATAATGTGCTAATTTATCTCACTTCTATATGTTTTTATGTATTTTGACAATGTTGCTCATTACTGTTTTTATTATATGTATTGTATGTGTCAAATATTCTATTTATAATGCTCTATATGTAGTTTATCTCACTTCTATCTGTTTTTATATATTTTGTTAATGTTGCTCATTACTGTCTTTATTACACGTACAGTCCTTTGAGGCATACTTTGTGATACTGGGCTACAATAAATTTTGACTTGACTTGAAAGTGGACCTCTCACTCATCAGCAGATGTTACTCTGTTACCATTAAATAAACGTGTCCCCCTGTAAGCAATGACAAGTAGGAACTAAAATTACTTTGTCCTTAGGCAAAGGGGAAATGAATAAGTAACTTAAATGTTTCACATGTTTCATATGAATAAAATAATAGTTAAAATGTTGTAAATGATAATGAAAAAATCTTAACCTTAATCTAAAATAATTAACTTCTGCAAATGTCCAAAATAATATTGGGAAATTATTCCCACTGAAAAGCTTTAGCAACATAAATTAGTATGGTAAACTTTCAGTTGATATAATCCAAAAACATAGTGTGCGCAATAATTAAGGTTAAACCTGTATTTTGCCTCTTTTCTATGCTTACTAGCTAGTAGCTAACTGTGTCTGTTTTCCATTTGGTGCTGAATAGGTAGTATACAGTAGGTTTTTAGAGCTTTTTCTCTGAAAGCAGCTGTCTGTTGTGGCCTAAAACAACACTATGAGAGTAATGAGAGTGAACTAAAACAGTACAGTTGCAGCTAAACCATAAGCTGAAACTTGCCATAAAGCTCTGAAAAGCTGAGGGGAGCTGCAGAGTCAGGAGAGAATTCTCTGTAGGTGCATCACTATGACCCACCCAACACATTACCCACTGTCATTTGATACATTGTCATTATGAAAAAATAGTGATTATAACAGCTCTTTAAAGATGCATAGCATTTTTTAAATGTTTCCTCTATTTGTCTCTCCTGTCAGTGACAGAATTTACTGAAAAGTTTAATATAGTTTATCTTTGGTCACCTTGTTGAAAATTATAGCAGTGAATGGGATATGGCTCATGCAGCTGCTCAAGAGAGTGCAGTACTTCTATCACCTGGAAATAATGCCCTTTACCTGCAAATGTCTAACTTGCATGTTTGATGCCTTGTGACTGTGTGTCTTCATGTTTATTTGTGCTTGCATGATAAATAGAGTGTCAGTCTGTATCTCTAATTGTCTTGCTGTGTAACACTGTTTCTGTGTCTCTCTGTAGGTGTGGATGATGGATGGGGTCAGTCAAGGTTCACACCTTTGGACAGCATGGCTAAAGAACTGGGTTCCCACCTTTTACAAGTCAGTATGGGAAACAACAAACTATGTTCTAGCACTACATTACACTATTCTATGGTATGATAATGTTATGATGTGCTGCTTGAAACTGCTGCTCCATACCGAATTATATGATGTATGCTAGACACAGTCTAATGGCCTTTACTTCTGCTGATTCTCCCCTTCAGTATTGCCTTGAGAAATGCTTGCTGTGGGTGTAAATGTTTCACTTTCATTATTACCATTATAATCCTAGAAAGATAGTTTTCCACCACAAGTGTCAAGCAAGATAGACCTACTTCTTGCTCAAACAAGCCATGAGAGGATGTAAAAAGTTCAGCTGTTATATAAGGTTCAGTTTGTGGTCTAGTTCAGTCAAAACTCTGCTAGATTAGAGTTGAAGCCCTGGATTAAACAAACGATACTGTTCTTTCTTCGGATTAAGTTGTTTCACAAATGAATAACTGAGGGGGGGTAACGTGACAAGATGGCGGGCTGACGCTTTTGGCGTTCACTGTACAGACCTGAGTATTTTATTCATATAAATTACCCGGTAAATAAATAAATACAATCTTGGAAGTAAGTAAATACAATCTGAGAAGAAGCAACTTTTTTATTAATGCACAAATGAACGAGAGAAAGTGGCATCGTCGGAAAAATCAAACTGCGGAAAAAAGCGGGTGAACAACGCTAAACAAAAGAAAGCATGGCAGGAGAGAATCCCCCGGCCTGGGCACAAGAGCTTCTAAAGCAGTTTGCTGATGTTAAGGAATCTTTTGAACAAAATTTCGATGACCTAAATGAAAGTATGAATGGGCTGAAAAAAGACACACGAGCCATGACTAACAGAATGGTGAGTGCAGAACAGCGGATTGGCAATTTAGAGGACTTCAAAAACACTTATACCAGAATGTCTTGGGAGCTATCCAAAGAAGTGCAACAACTTAAAACAAAAGTTACATACTTGGAATCCCAAAACAAAGGGGATAACCTAGTGTTTGTGGGCCTGAAGGAAGGACTGTTTGAGTCTTTCGACCCTGCTAAAGAAATGTCAATGATCCTTCGATACATACTGGACCTAAGCGAGACAGACCAGGCACCGGAGGTGGAGCGGCAGCATAGAGCCATGCGCCCGCGACTGGGACCATCGGAACCACCGAGACCGTATATTGTCCGCATGCTGAAATGGAGTGATCGACAACGTATCCTCAAAGCAGCAAGATCCAAGGAAGGTTTAAACCGGCATGGGAAACCATTCTATATTTTCCAGGACCTTCCAATGGAGATACAACAACAGCGTACCGCCTATTCAGACTTGAAAAAGACGCTCCTGGACGCAAATAAACGCTTTGGCATGCTTTATCCATCCAGACTACTGGTGACACTGACAGGGGAAAAATACATCTATAAAACACCTGAAGAGGCGCAGCAAGATCTGGTAAAACGGGTGCCATTACCTTTTGGTTAATTACTTTACGGACTACAGCTCAGTAATCTGTTTTGATCTACGATGTAAAAATGCATAATCTGGTGATGCCGGACAATATTTTTAAATTTATTTTTAAAATTCCAGCGAAAAATAATGGGTAAATATCGGAATTTAAGGTCTGTCAATGCTAAGAGTGACATTTAAACTCTTGGATCATGGACGAGGGACGGAAAAGGTGTCCCTATATTATGTGTTGCTTGTTCACTTATGGTGATATTTTATTTTGTCTGTTTGTGTTTGTTTTGTATTGTCTTATGGTAATGACAGAGGAACAGCGTAAATTGAATGATAGGAGTTTGGGAATCAGTCCCAAAATTAATTGCGTGGAAGATGGGACTACCTAAGATGGAATGTCAATGGAAAATCAAACGTTAAACGTTACAAAATACTTTCACATTTGAAATCTCTGGTATATGACATAGCTATGATACAAGAAACTCACTTGAGTGCAGATGAATCATTAAAACTAAAACAGAGGTGGGTGGGATAAGTTATTTCTGCTCATGGAAATAGTGCCTAGAGAGGTGTCAGTATTTTTGATTGCTAAGACTACCTCTTTCATACCACTGTAAGTAATTTCTGACAAGGAAGGCAGATACATAATAGTATCAGGACTTCTTTGTGATAAAAAATGGTGCTTGCTAAAGATGTTATAGCCCTAATACTGGACATGCTAAATTTATGACAAAATTGAGTGTCCTATTATTAAGGTTCTTGGACATCCCGATACTAATTGGTGGTGACTTAAATGTAGCAGCTCAGCCTAGTGTTGACCGGTCCAAGCAACCGTTGCCAAATGATGGCACGCTTGCGGTAGCTTTTGAGGAATTTCAGTCAACAACATGCACAATAGATATATGGAGATGTATCAATAATGATGTGCGAGAATATACATTTTATTCGAAGGTTCACAACTCCTATTTCACGATTGACTATGTGTTACTATCTAGTCTAGATGATTAAAAATGTAGTTAATTCTGAAATTTATTTCAGAATTAACTGAAATAAATTTCAGAACTAATGCACAAAGAAACTGCCTTTGCACTGTTTAAACTTAAGAGGAAATATTTTGAGTCAGGTGAGAAGGCCGCCAAAATGTTGTCAATGAGAATAAAACAAATAGAATCTAAACATTTAATATCAAATATATATTATTGTAGTGGGAGAATTATACAAGACCCAAAGAAAATTAATTATTGTTTTAAATCTGATTATGAGAAGTTATATGAATCTATGGATCATTTTAATTTAAAGGAAGCTCATAATTTTTTTAGTAATAAATTGACGGTAAGTCAATTGAAGAGACAGACAAAAAAGAACTTGAGGAATATATTACAGATGCAGAGGTAAAATTGGCTATAAAGTGTCTGTCTAATGGTAAGACACCTGGAGAAGATGGTTTCAGTATTGAGTTCTATAAATGTTTTCAAGATATTTTGATTCCTTCTCTTACAATGTTATAAAATTATGTTATAATGTCTAAAACAATGCCTGGCAGTATGCAAACAGCCGTAATTTCAACTATACTCAAACCGGGCAAAGACCATATGCAAATGAGTAACTACAGACCTCTTAGTTTGCTTAACAATGATTACAAGTTATTTGCTAAAATACTTGCAATGCGTCTTGAGAGAGTGGTTCTCTCACTGGTCCATTTCTATCAAGTAGGGTTTGATAAAGGCCGTCATGCCTCAACTAATATGAGAAGGCTCTGTCAGATAATGCATAGAGCTGCTTCACTTCAGCATCCAGCAGTAATTTTATCACTGGATGCTGAAAAAGCATTTGACAGGATTGAATGGCCATATCTTTAGAAAGATATGGCTTTGGACCTTTATGTATGCAGTGGATTAGGGCACTGTATCATAAAGCACTCGCTTGTGTGAAAACAAATGGAATTGTATCCATACCCTTTGATCAACAAGACAAGGATGCCCAGTCTCACCAATAATTTTTATATTGGCATTGGAACTGAAATGCTTTTCCAGCCCATCTTACCCAAACTCAGATAGTTTGGAAGACAGAGGGACTGAAATACTTTGGTATTAATATTATCTCCCCCATTGAGAATATATTTGAGATAAATGGTCCTAAATTCATGTGCTACTAGGACTAATCAACAAATATGTGGTATAAATATGTTTGGTTATGACTTTAAGATAAATTTATATGCAGATGATATATTATTAACACTCTCCAATCCAGTAACCTCAACCACACATTTATTTAAACTTATAAATGAGTTTGGCAATCTTTCAGGATATAAAGTAAATTGGAACAAGAGTGAAGCGATTCCGCTAAACTGTAATGCTTTTCCAGCCCATCTTACCCAAACTCAGATAGTTTGGAAGACAGAGGGACTGAAATACTTTGGTATTAATATTATCTCCCCCATTGAGAATATATTTGAGATAAATGGTCCTAAATTCATTAAAACTATCAGAGAAGATCTTGCCAGATGGGGAACACTTCCACTGTCCTTGTGGGGTAGAGCAGAGATAGTTAAAATGAATATTTTCCCCAGACTGTCTTTGATGCTATCTTCAATTCCACTAAAATTACGTGATTATTGATTTAAAGAAATCAAAAAACTCTTCATAAAGTTTCTTTGGGGGAATAAAAAACCAAGAATTGCTTTTAATAAACTGATAAAATATAGGAATAAAGGCGGATTAGAGATACCAGAAATATATACATATTATCTGGCCTTCAACGGTAAATATTCTATGCTTTGGGCCTATCACGAACAGTGTGAGGCCGGCAGTTGGAAATGGCTGGAACAAAAAATTGTCAGTGAGACTAAAAAACAAGTATCCCTTTCTTCTTTGTGGCATTGTACAACACTCAATATAAATATAAATAACCCTTTTTCATGTGAGATAGCAAAAATAATTCAAAATAAATGTGTAATTGATGGACTACTTTTGCCTTCATGTCCACTGTGGGAGAACCCACTGTTCACTCCTGGAGGAAAGACCCTTAGAATGGGAAAGAATGGGAAAGCCATAATGTGAAGAACCTAGGCCAAATCTTAACGCAGGAGAGAATAATAAGATTTAACAAGAGGTGTGTTTACTGGAAATTAAGTTGGATGGATTGAAATCTGTAGTAATACAATGTTTGATAACACTGGCTTTTCTTTCTATGAAAAGGATCATTCTTATGAACGGGAAAGTAAGGAAACTAAATTGTTTTTGTGTGAATCACTGGCTAAAAGACTTCATGGAACTGATAACAATGGGACATGCAGCCTCAGCTTTGCAGGGGCTTTATGAAGATAATGGTTTAGACGGACAATGGACACTTATAAAAGACTATATAAATAAGAGACTTTTAAGTTAAGTGTTAAGACTGTTAAGAGGGGGGAAAAATCAGCACGGTTTCAACAGAGACCTGATCCTTGCAGGTAGAATGGAGTAGTCCTACTAAGCATGATTGACAATGTAATGATTTCTTGAACAAGTATACTATATTTCCTTTTTTTTTTGTCTGTAACCTGTGCTGTACTGTTTTTGTGATGTGTATGTGTGTTGTATTGGGTTTGTTTTGTTTTGTCTTTGTCCTTATTTCTTTTCTTTCATAAATTAAAAATGTAAATAAAAAATAACAAATAAAAAAGGGCCAAAAAAAAAGTTGTGTCACAAATGATGAAAGACATTGCATATATGGGATATTATAAAATAAATGTTTTGCTGGAGCCAATAAGAAAGACATTCATGCACTGGGTTTTAATTGCAAATGATTATTTGCAAAAAGAAATCACATTTAATCATCCCTCTTTGCTGCCAAAAATAATGTCAGCATGTTAAAATAAATATAAAAAAAATATATAGGTAATGAATAGTAATTTTGTACTATTAAAATGATGAAACAAAGTCAAAGAAAAGAAAACACTCTTCAGGCACTCTCAAGCAAAGAAGAAAGAACTTTTATTTAACAGTAATGACTGTTACTGTTACTGCTTCCTCAGACTCTGGATGGCTTTGTGTTTGTTGTTGCCTCTGATGGGAAAATCATGTACATTTCTGAAACAGCATCAGTCCATCTTGGACTGTCCCAGGTAAGACCCTCTTTCGACATCAGCAAGTTCTTTCATATGATTCAGTTAAATCTGTCTAAATCTATGATTTGAAAACACAAATATTTTCTGTGAACTGTCAAGTCAGTCAAACATAACTATATTAAGAGAATGTAACATATTACAAGTAAACTGTCTAGTGAAAATGTCCATTAGATCTTGCAGACCATGTCTAGTTCAGTGTGACCTTCTGTAATTATTGTAGGTGCAACTACAGCAATTAATTAAACTGAACCAGACAAGCTCCAATTTTGAGTACAAGAATGATTATAACACATTTGAGTATGTTCACGAAGTGTTTACATACATTAAAATAATGGGAATTTTCTTTCTAAGTGGGACACTAGATGGATCCAGCACCCACTGTACATCCACTGTTTAAAAATATGTTTGAAAAATATGGTTTCATGCATGTATACTCACAAAAAGCATAAATTGGGGTACTTTAGGTCTTTCGGTTTTGCCTGGACTGTTTTGTCTTGCATTTTGGTTGGTGTTGCTGATCACATCTCAGCACATTGAGCACAAGCTAAAAATGTGTGTGCTACAGGTGGAGCTAACAGGAAACAGTATATTTGAGTACATCCACCCATCAGACCATGATGAGATGACAGCAGTGCTAGGTCTCCACCAGCACCCACACCATCACTTTTCTCCAGGTACTTTAATACCCTCCAGGCTCTTGAGTAAGTGTTATGGTATATCATACATACTGTAAATTTTCAAATAGTGGCCAAGGCCTCAATTTATCTCAATGATGCAGGCTTCAATTGCTAATTTCCCATGTTCTCTGGTTAATACGAACTCAAGTATTATATGCATACCTGTTATCTTGATTAATTCAAGATAATGTTCATTTCTACACCATTAATTCCAGCAGTACAACATGTCAGAGTCACCACACTGCTGCTCTCACTTTCTCCTCTCAAACAGAAATACTTTCATTTATTAATTATTTTCCAGTGATTTTGCCATTTTAAACTACTATCAAACTGCTATCAATAAACCACAACACTTCAGGCACAAATATTAAATAGGAAGATTATTGAGATTTATTGCTGAAAAGGTGGCCTGATATTTTCTTCAGAAAATGCATAATAAAGCTACAAGCTGACAGCTGTTGCTACTGCTGCTGTTACTACAAGATACTGATCCAGAAACAATTTTTTAAAATTTTGTAGTACCACCTACAGGTGAAATTATATCAAATGCTACCAACTTGTTCATCATTCCCAGATGTACAACTTTGCTGAATTTGGTTACTATGGAATATTACATGGCAGTCAATAAGTAGTCTGGCGGTATTTCACTTATGGCCACAAGGTGTTGCAAAATATTGTTTTGCTAACTAACTAAAGAAAAATGTGAATGCTAAAAGCTGAAAGATAAATGTCCTTAAAAAACTGAACATTTTGATATTTGAATGGTTTCTGTCACTCAAAATATGGAATTTATAGACATTTATAGAATAATAGTAATAACAACAACAACAATAATAATAATAAATAAAGATTTACTTACTGTTTATGAATTACTAGCCAAAACATAAAAGATGTAATATTTGACTACATGGTGGTATTGGTACCTGTTTTAATATGTGAAGCTTTCCTCATGGAACACCTGTATGTCAAATATGAACAGTCTAGCATATTTAATTTTTGAGATTTAATTCAATTCAATTTTATTTATATAACGCCAAATCACAACACAAAGTTCTTCTCTTCTTCAAAGTTATCTCAGGGCACTTTTACATGGAGCAGGTCTAGACCACGCTCTTTAATTTACAGAAAGAGAAACCCAACAGATCCCCCCCATGAGAAAGCACTTGGCGATAGTGGTAAGGAAAAACTCCCCTTTAACAGGAAGAAACCTAAGGCTGACCCCGGCTCTGGGTGGGCGGCCATCTGCCTTGACCGGTTGGGTTAAGAGAGAGAGAGAGAGAGAGAGAGAGAGAGAAGAGGGTGGAAACAGTGAAAGAGAACAGCAACAACAACAACAATTAACAATCAGCAGCAAACAGCAGCAACAGCTGGAACAGCTGGCGAAGGACAGAAGAAGGACGCCAACACATCAGCATGGTTTATGGTTGATGGGGCTTCCTGTGGATTAGAAAGCACAAAGAACTCCAGGGAAGAAGTAAAGTTAGTAACATCATGGTAAATCCTCCGGCAGTCTAGGCCTATAGCAGCATAACTAAGGGCTGATCCAAGATGAGCCTGGTCAGACCTAACGATAAGCTTTATTGAAAAGGAAAATTTTAAACCTACTCTTAAACATAGAGAGGGTGTCTGCCCCTTGGATTGAATCTGGGAGATGGTTCCACAAGAGAAGAGCCTGATAGCTGAAGGCTCTGGCTTAACCTGTGTGACAAACTGGAGGTGTGGAGTTTGAAAGAAAGATGTATAAAGAAGGAGGGTTTAAAGAAAACTAGGGACTAAAAGTCAGGATATCTAAGTATATGTTGCTTTAATTTTGACCATTCTTTTTTAATTTGGTCTTGTGAATTGCTGTATATTGAACTTTACAAACAATATTCTTATATTAGTAACCAGAGTGGGTGGCCTTTATCAATCACAGTGCTTTTTACAGCTTATTTACCTGTTTCCTGGATTGTACCTAATTTTGGACAAAAACATCCAAATTAAAAGACAAAAAGATAAATGTAAATATAAATATAAATGTGTCTGAATCATGATATTTTTTATATTTTTTGTGATTTTTGAATCACAACAGAGTGCAATGGGAAATCTACTAATTTGGGTTAGGGTTGTGGGTGAAAAGGTGAGAAATGTAATCCAGGTGTCTCTGTTGGTCCCTCTTACACCAGGTCACAGCTGCTAAGTAAGGTGCACATTAGGATATAATGGTCTGTAAAAACAAATAGGCTCAATTTTAACAGGAGAATAATGTTAGGGGTAAGATGTATTATTGGTAACCACAACACTGGCATATTGTATTGTAAAAATAGTGTTTGGGTTATCAAAATATAAAATATGTCTATAGAGTGTGTAATGTCTCCATAATTTGTGTTTGTGTGACAGATTATGAAATAGAGCGCTCTTTCTTCTTGAGGATGAAGTGTGTTCTTGCTAAACGAAATGCAGGACTGACATGTGGAGGATATAAGGTAGGTAAAGCCACTGGATCATAAAATACAAATACTGGATAAAACACAACTCAAGATTCAGATTTTCTTCAGCAAAATGCTGTTCCTCCCAGCTCACAGCAGTGGAACAACAACAAAAAGGATAAAGAAAGTACATGTCTCAGTTTGATGTAGACAGCTCTGATGGAGTGAAATATTCCATTTTGCTGTCCAGAAAACATTAGGCTACATCATTTTTGGAACTGCCAGTTTGTATGGGTTAACAGTTAGCCTAGCTTCCTCTGTGCTTGGGTAGGATATTCTAACAGCTTGAAGAATAAACATTAAAGCTGTTTCAATCATTTTCATGGAGAGCCAGGGAATAACCAGACAGCCTGTTCCAGATGACCTGAGAGATCTAGCTGGTTCATAGATAGATAGATAGATACTTTATTAATCCCCGAAGGGAAATAGCTCACAAGTATTTCAGAGATATTGAGATACCAGACCATACTGGGCACGAAAAATGAGTGTTAAAATTTCAAATTTTAAAATAAATTCTAAAATTGACTGAAAGCCAGTTTAACAACTTCAGCACAGGTGTGAGATGGTCGTAGTTCCTTTTACTAGTTAAAACTCAAGCATCTGCATTCTGGTGTAGCTGCAGTTGATTGAGATGCTTTTTTCCTGTGAGTAGCATGTTACAGGAGTCTAGCCCACTTGAAATAAAAGCATGGATAAGTGTTTTGGCGTCCTCCTGGCATAGTAAGCTCCTTATCTGTGATATTTCTTAAATGATAAAATCTGGTTTTAATTATACTGCTAATGTGGCTCTGAAAAGTAATGTCAAAGTCCTGGATGACACCATGGTCTCTGACTTGTGTGACACTTTCCACAGACAGTTGTGACAATTTAAAAGAGATTTCCTGTTAGCCTTTTCCCCAATAACCAGGATTACCATCTTGTCACTGTTTAACAGTAAAAAAAAAATACTAGACATCCAATTATCAATATTCTTGATACATTGTGATAGAGTATCAATCAGGCTCAGGTTATCAGAGGCTAGTAAATATGTATTTGTGTGTCTTTAGCATAATTATAGTATCACACATTGTGTTTCTTGAAGATGGCCCAGAGACAACAAGTACAAACTAAACAATTATAGGCTTAAAATTGACCCTGGGGAACACCACATAAGATAATAAAAAGTTTTGGAACTAAAATTCCCAAGACAAACACTAAAATCATGCCAAATCATGTCCTTTGTCATGCTTTTATTGATTTTTCCACACAAACTAAATAAAAACCAGTCCAGTGCTGACCCAGATAGGCCAACCCACCTGAGAAGCCTCTCCATTAAAATATCATAATTGATAGTATCAAATGCCGCACTTAGATCCAATAATACTCTACTATTGACTCTACTATTCTTAAGTTATTAATAACTTTGACAAGGCTGTTTCTGTACTATGGTTAGGGGGAAAACCGGATTGGTAGAGATCCTGTATTTTGTTGGTTGCCAGGTAGTCAATTAACTGCTTGTAGAAAACGTTTTCAATAATTTGCTTAAGAACAGGAGGTTATAAATTGGTCTGTACTTATAAATAATAGATGGATCTAGAGTGGGCTTTTAGATTTAAGTGATTACTAGATTGTAAAATATCCTTAAATAAACAGTTAAAAATGCTTTTAAAATAGGAGGTGGGAATGGGCTCAAGGGAAGAAGTAGAACAGCTAAGACTAATCAGCACTAACTGGTGCAAAATTTGTTAAGAAAGTAGTGGATTCAAAAAGGAGGGGTAGGAAGAGCATGCATGATTATGGGAATATTTGCCCAAATGCACATTACTTTGTTGTCAAAGGAGGCTGGAAGATCCTCACGCTTTTCGGTGGAAATAAAATCACCTCGAATTCAAGTTCTGGAGTTATTTAAAAGTTAATCTATAGAAGAAAAGATAAGCTTTGGAGTGCGTGCATTATTGTTTATTAGATTTTTAAAATATGATTGCCTTGCTTTTCTTATTTCTGAGTTATAATTAATAGATTTCTGTAAACATCAAGATACTCTAAAACTGTGTTTTACGTCATTTACACTCAGCCCTTCTGCAGTTCCTTTCCTCCTCATCAATTTGTCTGTAAAGGATTTTTACTTTTATAAGATTTTTCAGACTTTTATCAGCTTTTACCACATGCTTACTGGTAATTCTCAAACAACCATAATATTAAATACTGGTAATTTTATTTATCTCAGGATATGACTTTGTGCAGCAGGAGCTGTTGATGTCCTGTATACAGATTATGGCTTCCAGTGGGTTCTGGCTGCTGACTATTTGGTGTGGTGACTAACTATTTGCTGACTCCAAATTTTGGAAATGTTCCCCTCAAATTAAGAAATGTTCAGTCACCTCTCAAACTAGAGCTGCTGTTAGAGCTTTGTCTAATCACTTCAAGGAATAGAGCCCTTCACAATCATTACAAATGCACATTATGTTTTTGTACTTAATGAGAGAGCACTCCTGAAGGAAGATGGAGGAATGCTGACTAGTTTGAAATCACATATTTATGACAAACAAGTAGGATGTCAAAATGTCAGGCTTGTTAGTTTTTATATGCTAGTGTTTTTCAGTTAAATTCATTTTAAATTAATAAAAAAATAATATTAATATGGTTAGTATAACTAATCTATAGTAAAAAAAAATACTGTATTTGAACTTATAGTTTCTATATCTAAAGCGAATAATTCTCTGCACTGATCTGTATCCTCTGGTCACAACAAAAATATGGCTAAAGTGACAACTGTCTTCACTGTCTCACTGTCATAGTAAAAATAGATACTTTTAAAAACTAAACACAATCAATATCTCAAGTTAATAAACAGCCCCCATTTTCCTGCAACATTTAGTTACCTGAATGGAACAAGCTTCATTATTAGTTTTACCTTATCGTAGTGTTGTCTCTGCACTCTGAGACAGATCAATACATTCACCACCAATTGGGTGGTAGCATGTCCCCTAATTTAGTAATCCTACTGCTTTACTACCTATGAACTCAGCATAGCATAGGGCTACCTATGTGCACTGGAGCTACATAAAGGTAACTGCTAATTCTTTTTCATATTTCTGGGACCCTCTTACAAGTTTTGCTATTTATTATTAGGGATGAGTTATACTCTAAGCTCTTCACTGGACTCTTCAGTGATCAGACAAAAGCATCAGAAAATATGTAGCAACACATTTGTGTCAGCTTGAGCACTGTTAGTGGTACCATGACAATCACACTGTACAATACTGTACAGGTGTCCTCTAAGCCTCATGGGGGACCATGAACCACTATCTCATATGCCCCCCAGAGTGTTGTTGGGTTTCGGAAATACCAGGATCTTGTTTTTGGTACAAACCTTTTCAACTTTCTCTGTCACTCCCCCACACCTCCTGAATTCCTTTAAGTGTGCAAATGTGTAATTACATTAGTGTCATGCTGTTGTTTTGCAGGTCATCCACTGCAGTGGCTACCTAAAAGTACGTCAGTACATCATGGACATGCCACAGTATGAATCCTATTATCAGACTGTGGGTCTGGTGGCTGTCGGTCACTCCCTGCCTCCCAGCGGTGTCACTGAGATTAAACTCCACAGCAACATGTTCATGTTCCGGGCCAGCCTGGACTTTAAACTCATCTTCTTGGACTCAAGGTAGGGGAGACAATTGACTGAGTATGTGAATAGATGAATGAAAACAATGATATCTATCTTGGTGATCCCATTATGGAATATAAAATTATAAAAAAAATAATCATAAATAATATACAGGAAGAAAATAATTTGTAACATGCTACTATAAGATAATGTGTTAGAAAATAAAAATATGTACACAATATGAAATGCTTAGCTGTTTTAAAATTTGTGAACTGCTGGATTGTACTAAGCATTGTGCACTTCAGCACATACTGATGTGCAAATCAACCCCTAACTGTTAGTTTGTTTCCTCTCACTTGTGTGCTGGAGACAGGGTGGCAGAACTGACAGGCTATGAGCCTCAGGACCTAATAGAGAAGACCCTCTACCACCATGTCCATGCCTGTGACATTTTCCATCTACGCTATGCTCACCATTTATGTGAGTGCTTTCAACACCAGTTATAGTCTGCTCTGAATACACAGGTTAGTTTTTTAAGAGGACAAATGTGAGGGACACAGCTCCAGACTTTACCTTTCACACCAGAATATATAAAAGGAAAACTTAAGCCCAAGGGATCAAGATTAATTCATCTTGTTGGAATTACTGCAAGGATGAAATCAACAAGACCCATTTTTTATAAAGAGTGAGTGAATCCCAGATCATATTAGAGCTTGTTACATTAAAAACACCATTCCATTTGTGTTGATTAAAAAACAGCAGAAATACATAGACAGTGTGATTCAAACAATGAATTTGATTTTTATGTGGAATTGAAAAGTAATTTTGAAAGGTGCTTTAAAGGGGACATATTATGCTTTTATAATGGTTTTCTCTCATTTATAAAGTTTTATGATGTTAGACACATATGCTAAATATTGTCAAAGTTGCACAACTTGAGGTTAACGCCTGTAGAAATTAGCCTAATAATTAGCTTGGTAAAGATGTCCATAAATGTGCTTCTGCTCCAGGTTCAGCACTGGAGCATGTTCATGATTTCACAGACTGTGGGATTGCAATGTCAGCACATGTAATGTTGGGAGGACAGTACCCGTGTTTCCATTGGCTTTGCAAGATCAATTTAAGTAAACTTTTGAAATGCTACAAAAAGGAAAATGCGAATTAGGTGCGTTTCCATCAGCTGGTTTGACAATGCATAGTTTCGTCAGAAGAAGTAAAGGTTGCCAACTGAAAACACAACAAATATTTATATTGCCTTGACGAGAGAAAAATGGAGAGAGGTCGTCAGGAATTTGTTTCAATTGGGCAAGTTGCAATTGTTCTTTCATGTCAGCTAGTGTTGGCCATGCTTCATGCTCTCTGGATAGGCCAGAAGACATCAAGAGCAGAAACAGCTGATCAGTCATGTGAGTTAAACGTTCGCTACATCATCATTTCTTCGTCAGATGCGTTTCCATTACTCATTTTGTGCTTAAACTCTTTTTGGACATTTCCAAAATCCACCTCAAGCAAGTGCAAAAAAATTTGATTTGAAATTGAGGAAGTATTTTTTCAAATTGTGGCGTTTCCATTAAGCTTGTTTAATGTGATACTTAAAAATGTGCATAAAAAAAGGTTAATAGGAACATGGCTAATGTCTGTTGTTGGAAAGAAAGCAACATTAGACAACAGTGGATATAATTATTATTTTTGGATTTCAGCAGCGCAACGTCAATACTTATTATTTCACCAAGGACCACTTTGCTAACTGGAATCTGCGATTTGCAAGTCAGTCATGAGTGTTGCTCAGCTGCTACTGAGGGACGTATGTCAATTCAGGATCCCAAACTGTAAGTATACCAATAAAATATTTAGTCCCTGGCACTGAAAGTGCAAAGAATCTATTGTTCTTGTAAAGATTATTAGGGCCCGAGCACGAAAGTGCCAGGGCCCTATTACATGTTGAAGAATTATTACTATTACTATTATTATTATTATTATTATTATTATTATTATTATTATTATGTATTTAAGCACATTTTGAGGTGCCAGGGGTGCGCAAAAACTTAGGAAATGCATTAGAAGTGGCAAAAATTGTTAACTGATATGAGTCTTTTCCATTTATTTTCATGTTTTGTCCTGAAAAAAAATTGTTGCAATTGTTGTAACTCTTTCTCATACTTGAGAAAGAATCCCAGTCCCAGTCTGAACACATCTATGTGTCAATACTGAGTCTCAGTCACAGCACCACAACCTCTGCCTAGCAGGTTGACCAAAACCACCTCAAATTTGGTCAGAAAACGTTAAGACCTTGATGATGCTATATTGTGAAGCTTGTGAATTTTTATATTTTTTGATAAATTATTTATATTTGAATCATTAATACATTGTTGCAGCAGGTCTGCATCAAGTATTTAGTCTGATACTTTTGATAAAATCACCAAAGCAGCAGCATATTGACTTTACACCACAAATAGATGTGGTTCTGAGACATCTGTTTTAAGGGCAACATCTAACATTTAATTAAACTGACACCTGTCTGCACCTCTCCTCCCACTTGTGCACTGAACATTCTATGCTGATCACCAAAATACTACACAGATGTGAGAATATACTACACAGAGCAAATTTAAAGGTCAGAAAGATACCAAACAATGCCAGAGCAATGCTTGTGATGCTTGGCTATTGCACCTCCACCAAAAATATGACCCAGGAAGTGATATTAATTGCCTACATGCAATGTCCAATATTCACGAAAATGTATACTTGTGTCAGTTGCCCTCTGGTAAACGTATTGCTGCATCATGTTCCTCCATTATAACAGCACTTCGACTGAAGCATGTTTGAATGTGCTTGAATGTGCATGAATGTGCAAAGGCCCAATTATTGCTTCCAGCTTTAATTAGAAGGCCCTATTGTTTTTCTAAATATTATTATTATTATTATTTTAGACATTCAAACACATTTCTGAGGTGCTAGGGGTGCTTTGCACATGCATCAGATGTGGAATTTATTAATATCTGAAATAGATTTTGGGATTGGATGTGGAAATTGGGCTTGAAAGCACCCCCTAACAACAAACAACAAAGTCAAAACCCCCATCTTTAAATTTGGTGCAAATAAATTAAATTTGAATGGCAGATTATTAGTAATAACTCAAGACTTACAAAAAAGTCTCCTGGAGCCATACCCTACGACCAACAAGAGGTCAGCCTTTTTGAATCAAATTAGTTTTGTTTTGGGTTTTTTTTTAGCAAAGTGAAGCCATTGACAGGTTTTGTAATGTACTGTACTGACAAATTCCTCCTTGAGATTTAACCAGACTGACTTCAAATTTGGTAGATGATATCTAAAGACCTTTGCAATGCTTAATTTTTTAAAGCTTTTTATATTTCATGGAATGCCCTTGGTGTTCTAGTGAATTTTGCCCAAAACATGTTCAGAGCATTAAAAAGGAAGTTGTTGTAACTCCACTTTACATTATCCTATCTGTCCAGAGTACAAGCTTGAACACATCTACATGTCAGTATTTATAGTCAGTAGTTAAAGTCATAGTGTCACCTATTAAGTTAGCCTTATGCAACAAACATAATCTGATTTACATTAAATTTACATGGTATGGTCTGTACACGATATACAGCAACATGATGCATAGTAAGTGGGTGTTCTCTAGTGCCACATAGTGGACACAGGAAACAATAGTTACAGAAGAGTGACAAATAAAAGGAAAAACTGGTACAGGTCTGAACGCTTGACCACTATAGTGAGGGGTTCCATTGGCTATGTTAAGCTGTGGGGGGTGTTTTGCTGGCATGTACCCTTAGAGGCAAGGGTAAGTTCAAATCAAAGCAAAGTTGTTCTGAATGATCACCTTTATCCTATGATGAAACATTTCTATCGTGATAGGAGTGGTCTCTTCCAGGATGACAATGCCTGTAGGTGCCAGCTAATGTCAGGGCTTGTGGTGTTTATTTAGGATGCATGTTTTTCATGCATGTCAATCACTTGTGACATACGGGGATATACGTCACATGGTGAAGGTGTTAGGTCAGCGATAGTATTGTTGAGGCTTGGTTACAAGTTTGGCTATCAGAAGTAATTAATGATTATCAATGATAATTATTAATTATTAAAATCAATAAAATTATTAATAAGAACCTGTGTTAAGGTAAGCAAGGAGCTGCTCCATCAGCTGGAGGAGAAAAGAGAGAGATAAGAGGGGAAACTCTGGTTTTGATAACCTGGATCCGTGGGTGGGGCTTCACACCTTCTGTGTGTACCCCCAGGGCTCAAGTTTCTTGGGGTCTTGAAACATGTGGTAAACTGTGGCCCACATGCTGTCCCAACAGTATTATCATCTGGTCTTCTCCTGGTGGGTTTTTTGAATGAGAGGGTGAGGGGGGGAAGTCTTTGCTGACCGCTTTCATTACGCTGTCACATTGCTTTCATATCACTTTTCATTTGCTTTGATACTTAATGCTCAGACAAGATGCTTTGGAAGTGATCATCCCATTGTTTGTGCATGAGCTGCAATAAATGTGCAAAAGGCAACATGTTTCGGAGCCATGATTCATCACCACCAGCGCGTCTGGCAGGTAAACACCTTTCCCTTTTTTAGCCTCTCTGCGGCTATTTTTTTGACCCTTCGGATAGTCGCTTAATAATGCCCTTATCCATAGGGCATGAGGGGTCACTGAATGCTTTGATGAGTATGACCTTAGTACGGCCTTTACAGTCACTAGATCTCAACCGAAATGGACACATACGGGAGATTTTGGACCAACACATTAAACAGCACTCTCCACCACCACCCTCAAAACATCAAATGAGGGCATATCTTTTGGAAAATGGTGTTCATCCCTCCAGTAGCGTTCCACAGACTTGTAGAAACATTGCCTAGGTGCACTGAAGTTGTTTTGACAGCACATGGTGGCCTAAACGTCTATACTGGTTTTTCCTTTAATTTGTCAGCTGTCTCTAGCTCCTACATGCAAGGTCCAACATGCATGAAAATATATATCCATTCCAGTTGCCTTCTGGTAAATGTATTGCTGCATTAATGTTTCACTCATGTAGTATTGTCTACTGGTAACAGTAGACAAAATATGTCATTTCCAGCACCACATACTGCACACAGGAAATAATATATTTACTCATTCACACAGTGTCTGATAATCCTTAATTCAGAGCTGGATCTACAGACTGCCAGTAGCGATACCACGGCCGTGGCTCCCTGCAACATGCACAATGCGTCAGGGCCCATTGATTGCTGATTGCAGCTTTAATTATTATTATTCTAGCATACCATTGCATTTTAAGGGGTTTGAGATACTTGAAAACTCATGAAAATCAGCACACACATCAGAACTGACAAAAATTGCAGTTCTGTATTGCTTGGGCTTGGGTGTGGCCAGCAAGCTCCATTGTGCCCCCACATGCAAGGCCATTTTGAAAACAAAGTTTCTTTGATGTGCGATTTGGTGGGTTCATTGCTCTCGTCATTCTCAACATAATACATATTTTTTCAAATGTTTTTGTCCAACAAGAAGTCAGCCATTTTAGATTTTGTGTATCAATTTTCATTTAAGGACAGATGTTTGAGGCCTGAAGGATGCAAGAAAATTTTAAAACTTTGCAGATATGTTCAAAAGAGTAAGTATTGCGATTAATATCACAGTTGGACTATAGTTAGATAGTAGATGCCATGGCTACCTCTCTCTCTGAAGTGCGAGAGCCTGTTCATCGCTGCTTGAAGCTCTAATTAGTATTATTATTGTAGTATGCCACCACATTTTTCAGAAAATTTATATCTGATATGGATCTTGGGCTTGGGTGTGGCAAATTGGCTAAAGGGTGCTCCGTAGAAAATTTCAAAGTCAAGGGCCCACCTTTAAATTTAATGTTGTATGAAAATTGGTAGTCAGATGTAACACCTCCAGACTTTAAAAAGCCATTTTGCATTTACCATGCATTTGTTTGTTCCAAGTCAGATTCAACAAATTCTCTTAATCATTCTGCCTGAATCTTCTGTGTGAATGTGTATGAATGGTTAGCTTTCCTCTGATGGGCAGATTGGGATCTTGTATGGTAGCCCCTGTACCATTCAGTGTATGAATGTGTGTGAATGGGTGAATGTGATATGTAGTGTAAAAGCGCTTTGAGTGGTCAGAAGACTAGAAAGGTTCTATACAGGTACGGTTCATTTACCATTTACCATTCTTCCTGCTTTCAGAAATCAGCAGACAAAAACAACAAATTGTCAGTAGACGAGGAGACCCAAACAAATATTAGAGAAGAGAATATTATGTATGTACACTGTTTGGGACAGTGTACAGTTTTAAACATAAAAGATGCACTGCACCAGAGTTAGCTCAAAGCTAATTTACAACTACAGTCACTCACACTCAAAACATACAACAGTACAATAACAAACAGTACAAAGCAAAAAACACACAGAACACACCATACAAAATACATAATACAAAACTACACAAAACAGCACATCACATACACCCACAATGTCAATTAGAAATTAATAATGTAAACCTGTCAGATTAAAAGCAAGACTACCTGCGCTTAATGAGAAGACCATAAATGAAGTTTAGAGATTTCTATGTGGGACTTAAGAATCGAAGATGAATCAAGAAGCTGAGACCAGACAGTTGAGCAGACAACCAATCGGGATCTGAGATTTGTAATGGTTTATTCCAACCGAATATTCTTTTTTATATTTTGATCTCCCTTTTGCCTCTCAAAAAAATAGAGGAGGATCAACCTCGTCTGCCTCAATGGACCACACAGTACAGCGCAACTTCTGTCCTGAGGAAGACTGTGTGCAAAGGAGATGTGTGAGCTGCACTACTTCACACTGTAAACACTAAAGTACAACAACAAGAAGGCATGACAAAACTTACAAGCTTTCTAGGATATTTCTCAGCCACACTGAGACAATTATTAATCAGTGGAGGTGACATTTATATTCTAGTCAGGAGACAACAACACAAGAAAATGCCATAAAGCTTAGGTTTGAGTCCAATAGGACGTAGATGCCAACAGGCAGTGCATTTAGGCAATGCAGTGCAAATGTGAGTTGCACCCATGAAAAATTTGCTAAATCTTCTCTACCAATGCCAAACAGCTTATTCTGCCATTGACTCTTGTTTGGTGTTTGGTGGATTGGATGATTGAAGTTTGAAGAAATAAGATATATTGGCAATTTAGCAATTTATTCATTTAACAAACAGGAGCCTCAATAGTGTGTGGAAGAACCATACACTGCCACAACAGCCTGGCACTTTTTCCTCATGCTGGTCATCAGCTTGGTCACACACTGCTGTGGGATGGCATCCCATTCTTCAACCAGCATTTGTCGCAAGTCAGCCAATGAGGTTGTGTTGGTCACTGTGGCATGAACAGCATGCCCAAGCTGATCCCACAAGTGTTCAATGGAGTTGAGGTCAGGACTGCTGGCAGGCCAATCCTCTCCTCCTAATTCTGGAGGTAGTGTCTGATAAAGGGTTAGGGGGTGAGCGTTGTCATTTCGGAGGACAGACTTCAGTCTCAGACTGTGGAGATATGAGATTGCCACTGGTTGCAGAATCTCAGCTCGATATCTCTCTGCATTGAGATTGCCTCCAATGATGATAAGCCTTGTTTTCCAGTGAGGGAGATGCTGCCCCATACCATCACATTGCTTCCACCAAAAGATGTTACTCTATTGGTGCAGCAATCAGCATAGCGTTCTCCGGGTCTTCTCCACACTTTGACCCTATGATCCAACTGCCATAGGCAGAATCTGGACTCATTGCTGAACATAACATTCCTACACATGTTCAGTTTCCAGTGCATGTGTTGTCAAAACCAGCGCAAACGGGCCTGACGGTGATGGGCAGTCATGGCAGGCATCCTGGCAGCACCTGGGGGTACCAGAAGCTCAAAACAAGAGTTCATAGCAACAGCAAGCTGTTTGTCATTGTCAGAAAAGATTGGGCAAATTTTTCATGGTTGCAACCCAAATGTGGGACCATTTAAAAAGGGAAATAAACAGGCTTTTCAACAAGAAACACTGTTACAACAAAGAAATGATCTACTAAACAAATTTCCTTACTTTTTGTGCTATGTTTATTTGTCAGACAAATTACCACATAGTAGATTAACTCAGTTCTGCTAAATTATAATAGTATTTAGACATCATTTGCACACAGTTTGACTGTAATCCATTAATCAGAATACACATACTTTTGTAAATCATGCGTATGTCTTTTATCCTTAGTGGCAGCACACCATGTAGCCTTTATATACTGTTAAACGGTAATGGACTGTACTTGTATAGCGCTTCTCTAGTCCTCTGACTACTCAAAGTGCTTTTTACATTACATCACATTCACACGCTGAATGGGTACAGGGGCTACCATGCAAGGTCCCAACCTGCCCATCAGAGGAAACTAAGCATTCATACACATTCATACTCAGATGCAATTTGGGATTAAGTGTCTTGCCCAAGGACACATCGACATGGGGACAGGAAGAGCCAGGAATCGAACCGCCAATCTTCCGATTAGAGAACAACCCGCTCTACCACCTGAGCCACTGTTGTCTGTTAAGCCGCTGAGTTTCTATCTTTATGTATCTTTTTAATTTGCTATGTACTTATTTGTGATACTCATTTCTGGCCAATTATCGCATATAAATGTACATTCATTGTTCATGTTCATTAGCTCCGTTCTGTTAAATTATCATATTATATTATAATATTTGTGCATACTTAAACTCCATTTTGTGACATTTTGAATCAATATGTTAATCAATATGCACGGACTGTTATTCTTTTGAAAATATGCACATAGTTTTTTGTAAATATGTGCATAGTTTGTTTGTATGATTTTATCCTGAGTGGCAACACACCACTTGGCCTGTTAACACTGGTGATCAAAATTAGAGAACGATTTATAAACAACTGATTTTTTCTGAAATAATTTCATCTTCACTGCTCAACAGCTGAAGGACTTTTTGTTGTGTCTATACCATGCTACTAGAACACTTTTTCTACAAAATAACTAAGGCATTTCAACAAAAAACGTTATGTAGTAGAAAACACACTGATCAAAATCTGGCACCTGGTGCTAATTTCCTTGATTATCTGTCAACCCCTATTTAAGTGGCAGTCTAACTTCCAGTTTCACTGACTCTGCAAGATGGTGGGCCATTCTAAAGTGACTGAAAGCCTCTGGCAGCAGGTTGTCCAGATGAAGGCCAAAGGGATGGCCCCATCAGCCATAGCAAGACAAGTGTTGGGGCTTGGTTACAAGTTTGGCTATCAGAAGTAATTAATGATTATCAAACATAATTATTAATGAATAAAATCAATAAAATTATTAATAAGAATTAATAATAACGGGGCACCACCCTGGAGTCAAGGAAAAAGGATAGCCAATTCAGTCTCAAGGTAACTAATCTATGAATTTGATTTTGATTAATAATTAACTTAATAATCATAAACAAGATCTTTATCAGTAGTTAGTTATGGGTGAAGGATTTGGAGTTCTTTACAGAGCAGAGGTTGGCAAAACTCGTTCTTGTGCAACATTAAAACAGACAACAGGTATATCCAAAAGCATTTATTTAGCAGGAAGCGTAAAAGCAAAACACACAATACTAATCTAGCTAGTGTGTGTGTGTGTGTGTGTGTTGGGAAGACAATGGTAAGATGGCTGCAGTCACCTGGTGATTGAGCACACGGCATGCCGACAATTTGGCTGATAAAAGGAACTACAGAGTTAAAAGGCCAGGCCATGTGGTGTTGTAAACCACATGTGCTACCTGAACAAAAGTTTGCAAAACCAGGTTTTAAACCTTATAACTGTGTGATTCTCTATTCAAAGCCAAATGGTGTAAGCTAAAGGTTTTCTGTGGACAGGCGTCCACGGAAAACAAATACAAGAGAGGTCAGGATACTGCAGGGGATCTCAATGGGCAATTGTTTCCACATTGCAGCTGGAATTGCTCGGCAGTTCAGCGCTGAACAGGGTAAGGATCTGTTTCATCATACAGTGTCTCGACATTTAAAAGCATTTGGACTAAAAGCCCACTCTGCAGTGACCAAACCTCTCATTAGCACAAAAAAATCAAAAGGCTAGACTAAGCTTTGCTGAGGAGCATGTTGTGTGGACAGAGGAGAACTGGTCCAAAGTTCACTTCAGTGATGAAGGCAAGTTTAATTTATTTGGGTCTGATGGGAAACATTATATTCGGCGACAAACTGGAGAAAGACTGAACCCAAAGTGTGTAAAGAAGTCAGTGAAAGGTGGAGGAGGAGGTGTCATGGTTTGGGGCATGTTTTCTGCAGCAGGAGTTGGGCCTCCTATATAGCTACATGGCAGAGTGAATGCAAATGTTTATCATAACCTTCTTCAACAACATATGGTTCCTTCCCTGCTTTCATCACCCAATCAGCCCGCAGTGTTCATGCAGGACAATGCTCCATGTCATCCAGCAAAATGGGTAAAGCAGTTCCTTGAAACTGAAAACACTGAAATAATGACATGGCCTGCCCAGATTGATTTCAACCTAATAGAGAACCTCTGGAAAATTCTTGGCGACAAAATTATGGCCAAGAACCCCACTACAGTCACCGAACTGTGGAGGAGACTGGAAGAAGAGTGGACCAAATTCACACCAGAGCAGTGTGACAGACTAGTGCTGTCCTGTGGCCGCAGATGTGCTGAAGTCATTCAGAGCAGAGGCCTGTACACTTCCTACTAATTGCTGAGTGTTGTAACCTTCAGAAAGTTTAGTTGTAATCTTTTTCCATGCTACAGTCCTTGTTGTTCTCTAATTTTGATCAGTGTGTTTTCTGCTACATAAAGTTTTTTGTTGAAATGCCTTAGTTATTTTGTGGAAAAAGTGTTCTAGTAGCAGTAGTAGTCCTTCAACTGTTGAGCAGCGAAGATGACATTATTTCAGAAAAAGTCAGTTGTTTATAAATCGTTCTCTAATTTTGATCACCAGTGCACATACCCTTAGTTGCCTGTTAACCCGCTGATACATTTGCTTTTCATCAATGCAATGCATTCACCAACGGTTGCAATGTCAACATTGTTCAACTATTGATTTCGCACTTTTAAATCTAAAAAAAAAAAAAACTGTATCTGGAGTATTAAAAGGTTAAAAGGGGGCAGATTAGGCCTAATCACTGACTAAAAACGGAACATCCTTCTTGTGGTTCCACACCCAGAAGGAGGCAATGTACTGTGTGAGAGAAAAAATAAGAAGAATATTCTATTGCTTCTCACTTGCTCTCTGTGTGAGCATTTTACATGTAAATGTAGCCAAAATCACAGCACAGCCGTAGTCTTCAAATTATGTGTATGGTAATTTTTCAGATGATGTTTTAGCAGTGCAGAGAAGAAACTTGGAAATGGCTTGGAAGTGACTGCTGGTCAACATGTGTTCTCTATACTCTGTACACTATACTAATAGTATACAGTATTAATTATAATATTATTAATAACTGTTAATATAGTTTCTCGTTCTCTTGCCTGATCCCAGAACACCGGCATGCTATCTAAAATCACACATGGGGGGCAGCATTATACTGACCTTATTTGGTACAGTGTAAAAAAGCCTGATCAGTGTGTGAATGCTTAGTTTCCTCTGATGGGCAGGTTGGGACCTTGCATGGTAGCCCCTGTACCCATTCAGCGTGTGAATGGGTGAATGTGATTCATAGTGTGAAAGCCCTTTGAGTAGTCTGAAGACTAGAAAAGCGCTATACAAGTATGATTTTAATGTAATATTAGACCTGTGATCACTACACACCTTGATAAATAGGTGCTTCTCCTTCACTCAGTACTATTCACCTGCAATTGTACATAATAAAATGTGAGATTATATTGTACCACTGATTGTGCCATGTTTTACAGTTGATCTGAGTGACCTGATGACACTCGTGTTTGATGAGATGTTCCTGGATCCATCAGATTCTCCTCACAGTATGCAAGATGATCAGAGGAAGAGGTCATCACTGGATGTGTGTCGTGTTTCTGTCAAGTGATGGCAACATTAGAAAAGTCTGTGGGCCCTATCTTACGCCCTGCGCAGTGTGTCGCTAGTCACATTGCTATTTTAAGACCGGCGCATTTGTCATTTTCACGCCCAGCGCCTGCGCTGTTAAAATAGAAATAACACTTGCGCCCATTAGTGCGCCCATGGGCGTGTTGATTTAAAAGTAAGGTGTGGTCAGGCGCATTGCTATCTTCTACACAGGCGGGTGCACAACATACACTCTGCCTGTTACACACACAGGACACACAGCAGCGCACACACGCAAAAGGTAACAAATAAAAGTGTTACAATGTGAAAGATTATTATTGTGTATATTAATAGAATTAAAGAAATTACATGTCAGTCATAATATTAATCAGAATTAACTAATCGCAGTAATTATGAATTAAATTGTTTAATTATTTGACCAAATTGTGACACGTAGATACTTAAACAGATGGACAACAACTGATCAGACACAGATCGACTTTCCTGCTTCATCAATACATGGTGACATGAGGAACACATGAGGAAATAAATGAGGTGAAAACAATGAAACTAACGAAGGGAATAAATCTGCACAGCTTCTATATTCTTATATATATATTCTTTAACATTTTTGAGATTACAGTGATCAGGTTTCCACACGTTCAGCAATTTAAACTCCGCTGATTTGACCTGTTACTCCATGACTGAACAAAACGATTTTTCAAAAACCAAACGAGGATAAAATTGCAGCAAATGAATGAACAGGATTTTAAACTGGTGGTGTGGGGCTGACCACGGGAGGGTCTCGGGGCAGCAGGGGCTAGTGTGTGCGTTATAGATCGTGCGCTTTCCCTTAGGGCACGAGCAGAGAAGCACTCCCTTTTGGCAAATGCGCCGTCATAATAGCAATCCGCCTAAGACCAAGCGCACCTGGCTCTTAAAGGGAATGGGAGATGACACTGTGATTGGTTACTGCATGTTATGCCGAAAACACACCCATGATTAATGAGGAGACTAAGTACAACCCCTTTGAACCATGCGCCTGGCCAACACGTTCTCATCCACAACGCGTCAAATACTGCCGCTTAGTCGGTGGCCTGACACTTCAAAATATGACGCTCTAGGTACCCCTTTCGCGTCAGTTCTGCATGCGCAGGGCTGTTCAACAGATATCAATGGAGTAGTGATCCAATCGAAAATATGGCGTTTATTCTTTCCTCTTGAAGTTCATAGACCAACGTAATAGCTTGTGGCCAT
Organism: Euthynnus affinis; assembly: GCA_029490765.1. NCBI lineage: Eukaryota > Metazoa > Chordata > Actinopteri > Scombriformes > Scombridae > Euthynnus > Euthynnus affinis. Next base: position 333,221 of record JARJJI010000030.1, read on the forward strand.
TCTTGAAAGGTGCTAAACTAATGTCATAGCGCATTCTGCCCATTCTGCCCCTACAACATTGAGGCAAAATTACAGCAGATAATGAGCTTATGTGCTATTATTTGTATGTTACTAATCGCGGTGACGGAAGAAGTGGTGCATGCTGGGTAGTGTTGTTTGTTTTGGAGGTGGACTTTTATAATACATCCATGGTTTGTGTCTCTTACTGTTACATATTATGCTTTTCACCCCAGTATCAAGATAGTCACCTCAAAAATCTGCATTACATATTGTACTTAGGGAACAGCCGTATTACTGCTAACATGTTACCTCTCGTATCTCCACATAATAAATGCTATCTACTTCACTGCACTCTGTAAGTAATTTCTAACAAACATACTTGTAAGAAGAAATGTAAAACCAAATTTATGCTTTCAGTTAAGCTGATGCATAAATAATAACACAACATTAGAAGATGTAGAGATAGTAATAGTAATATTTACCTTAAGAAAACATAAGAGAAGCATGTGATCTTGAGAGCAAATATTTTTCATTTCTCACAGATCATGCATCAGATAGCTTTAGATTACTCCATACTTATGGTGTAATCTTTTGTTCGGTGTACCTGTATAGTATGTGGGTACAGGGGAACAAGATGTGAAGTTATGGAATAAGGGGGCAACAATTTAGGAACTTCGAAAGAATTTATATTGTAGTTATTTTTAACTACCAGGTACCGTTTTTATTATTACTGAGTATGTACAACCTGCTAAGCGAAATGGAAATCTGGGAACAATTTAGAGAGAATTAATACCGTAGTTATTGTACAACTACTAGCAGCAGGAGCATGTACACTAAAGTTATAGCAATTACCTCTGTCATGGCTGAAAATCAAAACTCAATGCCATGCCACAGCCACACACTAAATCTTTTGATAACTTTTGATCATACACTAGTCTAGATAACACACACTGATTCGTAGTTCATTAAAATACAAGGTATGCAAAATGGCCTGAAAAATGCAAAAATTGACCACTTATGATATGACTCAGATCCAGTATTGACACATGGATGTGTTCAGGGCAGGACTCAAGCACAAATGCCTTTCATGCCTTCATGGTGAAGGATCAAAATTTGCTGCCCAGCCATGCTCACCATTTTAATAACTTTTCATCTCCTATGCCTGTAGTTGATACTGAATGAATTTTAAGTTCCTGAGGTCTCTAAGAGGAGTTTGTTAAAGTATGCGGGCTGGAAATAGCAAAATCACCGTAAAAATCGCAACTTTGATACAAAATGGCCGACTTCCTGTTGGACTTAGGGTATGTGTCCAAGAGACTTTTTGGTGTGTCTCCTCATGATACATAAGCATACCAAATTTCATTGTTTTCTGCAGGGCGGGACATTGGACCTCTTAGACTGGACTCAATGTATTTTGGTTTTTTTCATGCTAATTTGTGATTGGCCATGAGATGTAAAATGACTCCAAGGGAGGACGTCCTCCCTTACCAATCAACAGCTAAATACAAAATTGACACCTATTTGGTAGGGTGGGAGAAAAAAATCGATTCACATAAGTATCGCAGTTTTTTGTTTTACGATTTTTATTTGTTCAAAAATCTTTTTTTTTTTTTTAACTTAAATGCTTAATTTTAGTCTGTGTTAAACCAGGTTCGAGCCAGGTTACCACTTTTCTCCAGCGAAGGGCGAAATGTTTTTATGGTGTGGTGTTACACACTATGTTATCTTCGCTCTTTATTTATTAGTGTGAATGCTTTCACACTATAGTTATCCAAATCTGTATTATTATTATTATCAGTGTGAATGCTTTCAGCATATGTTTATGAAAAAAAAACAATATTGGTGTTGTCTGTCTCCCTCTGATTCTCTCCAGATGAGCTCTGTGAGAGGTGACCAGTCCCTGTGGCGGACTGCCTGGCTGTCGGCGGGCAGTCTGACAGCTGGGATTCACACTATAGTTATCCAAATCTTTATTTATTATTCTTCCTTACGTTTTTTGGCAGCTTTCAACTGCTCTATACTTCATATATATATCAGGAACATCCTGACCAAAAAGGTTTTTGATAGGACTTTCCGTATTTTTTAAAAAATCCTATAAAATTAGTGGAATATGATAGAAAGCTGAAAAGTAATAGCATAAATGTTCTTAGAGAGCTGAACATTTTGGTATATGAATGGTTCAAAGTATAGATTCCTTGCAGCATTCACACTAATAATAATAAAGAATTGGATAACAACTAATAACTAATAAAGATTTGGATAACTATAACAGCAGTGACAGCAACTAGCCTTGGCGGCGTCTATGACTGGCAGTTTGCAGCGGCTGTGTATGGTACTTTTGCAGCTCCCACACGCTCATGAAATTGCAAAATTTTCTAGTTAAACACTGCTTCCCGAGCGGGAAGTGTTGGGGGAGGGTCAAAACAGTTTGCGGAGAATGGCGGAAAGCACGAAAAAAAAGCGAAGCGGCGGAGATAAAACCCCCACTATCACATTTTAAATCAAAACTGTTGGAACATTTTGGTTGTTTTTTTTTTTTGGTTGTTTGTTTGTTTTGAAAGAAAAAGCAGAGCTGGACATGTCAAAAGCTGTTTGCAGAATCTGTCATGCACGCATCGCATCCTGCGGGAACACAACCAATGTGGCTGACATCATCCTGAGGTAAATGCAGAGCTAACTTTCAAACGCACTGCCGCAGCAGCAAGCCAGCAGACACTCAAAGAAGCATTGTACAAAACTACCCAGCAGTTCTGAAAAAGCAAAATGCATAACTGAATCAATAGCGGACTTTATTTGCAAAGATCTGCGGCCCTATAGTGGTGTAATACGGGATTCAGGAACATGATACACATGCTGGAGCCGAGGTATGTATACCCTCTAGAACGGGGGTCGGCAACCCGCGCAACCCTCTTTCCATCCTCCCTTGCTCTCTGTGGCTTGAAACAAATTATCAATAAATAATGGCTCTTTAATTTTATTTTAATTAGTTTGTTCATTTTAATGTAATAGTCGTTATTTTAGAGAGTTAGGTGATCTTGTAATATCAAAATAAAACGTGTTTTAATATTTTGTAGATCATATCTCACTTGCCAGGTTGTTGCCTAGCAAAAGGCAAACGCATTTTTTTTTTAGCAGACTAACCCCGGGGGTCTGGAGTGAAAATCCGGAGTTGTGAGCTGTCTTTAATGTTTGTGGAACTGGATTAAACTGAACTGATTAAGGGTTGTGGGGAAAACAAAACGGACCCTTTACCTGAACTATGAGACTGTGGGACGAGTTACACAGGCACACAGTCACACACACTTAAAACCCAAACCCTTCTTCACTCTTCATCGTCACTCCTATACACAGCTAGACCCTTAGCATCCTCCGTCAGCTCATTTTCTTCAGCGGATATCTTATAAAGAGTTATAAAGAGATTGACCGAGCAAAGCAGTTTAGTGTTTATATGTGAGATATTTATTCCGTTTGGGAAATGCCGCGATCTCCACAAAACATTAGCTGAAGTCAGCAGGGAAGGGTTAGAAAGCATCTCTGTTGTTAGGTGGTTACTAAGGATCGGTCTACTTTCTGGAGTAGTAAACTAGGCTTCATCACATAATATTCTACAGGCGTGAGTGGTTGATTTCCAGGAATTAGTCAGACCCATGTATTTCTATACAAACAGAAATTAAGCAAGCAATAACTTTATTTTTTATTTATTTATTTTTTTTTTAGAGCGAACTGTCTCACAATATAAATACATTTTAATTATATCCTTTATTTTGTTGGTAGATGTCGTATAATTGCAATTTTACAGTTGACTATTGACTATCTTAATGATCTATAAGACTGATTTATGATTAAAAATACTCCTGACCTTAATGACAGTGCTGATCATATCACTATTATATCTAACCTAAAGTAAAGCATTTAGTCAGTCATTAATGGCATACAGGCTGTCCATGACATAGTTGACAAACTAACTAGCAAAAATATGTTTTCCCTTAAAATATCAAAAAAGTTGTTAATGCGGAACAAATTAATATTTTAACTTAAACCACTGATTCTTTTCTTGAGTAAACATTACATTTGCATGTGTTTGTTTATGTGAAATATGTAATCCTAATTACATATTTAATCTTTTGTGTAATGTACTGGCAATATCGTAGAATCGCAATTTAAATCGAATCGGCATCCAAAAAATTGTGGCAGAATCTAATTGGGAGAAAACCATATCGTCCCAGCCCTACAAAATAGACAAAGGCAGTGATGTTTTTCTCCTTCTTGCACTGTGTAGGGGAGAGATGAAAACTGGGTGCTGGTTGTATGAATATTACTGGTTCACTCAGGAGTGTCGGCCAGAACACCACTTAAGGCCCTTTCCAGAGAGGCTGAGTTGCATTTATCTTTCTTTACTCTCTTTAGTTCAACAGCAACATGGATGTCTGTGTGTTTTTTCTTCAAAGAAATAAAGAATAACAAACATAATTCAGTAAATAATATCTAAGTATTCACCTTAAAAGGACACTTACGAAATAACATAAATAATTGAACTAAAAGAGGTAATCAGATGATCACAATCAATTTGCCGTATGTAAAGCTAGCGCTAATGCAAGCATAACAAACAGAATTTCCGGTTACGCTCTTAATGCGAAAATCCACTTCCGGTAGCTAATTAGCGTTAGCTTTTAGCTTTTAGAAAATCGGACTCAATACACCAAATATCATACATTACAGGGCAATCACAAGTGCTCTTAACATCACCACTAACTTGTTACACATGCATGAAATTTATAAACTCACTTTCATTCACGCACAGATTAACTTATTTCACCACCCACTGTCGATCACTGTTTACTGAAGCGCATCTCTCCTCTAATTGTCTGACGTCACTTAATGACACACATCACGTGGGCTGGCTCACTTCAGTAACACTCAAATAAATGAATACACACAAAGTGAACATAAAAACCCAATGATAACAGAACATTAATTTCTTAATGATTATAAACTTATAACTTTGGGGCCTTTTCTACAGTCTACAGTGAAAACAGCACAGGTCTGAACGCATCTACATGCAAGTGACAGATGTTCGACTACGTCACACCCCGGCATGCACAAGGGTGCGAGGGCCCGATCATCGCTGCTTGCAGCTTTAATTATTATTAGGGCCCGAGCACCTACCGGTGTGAAGCCCTATTGTAATTCAAGGAATTTTTCTCTATTATTATTCTTCTGAAACAAACGCCTTTCTGAGGGCCTAAACGTGCACGAAAAGTTGATAAACTTAGCAGGAATATCAGAAGTGGTGAAAAATTTGATATTTTATGGGTCTTGCAAAAAGGCGGGGCAAAATGGCTCGATAGCGCCCCCCAGAAAATTAGGAAAATTGAGCCCCTCGATACAGATTGACGTAGGAGAATGAAAATCGGTATGCATATGTATATGTATCCTCCTACAGAATTCATCATAACAACTTGAAAATCAGTGTGTGTCATCTAGGATGGTTCATGATCAAAAGTTATCAAAAGATTTAGTGAACATTGAAATGTGTGGCCGTGGCGTGGAGTTGAGTTTTGATGTTTCACAATTACAGAGGAAAATGCTGCAACTTTAGTGTAAATGGTCAGATCTGTCTGAGAATTCACAGGTTTGATAACAGTCCAAGCCTGAACATGTCTACATGCCAATATTCAGTCAGTGATGCAAACTGGCTCCATAGTGCCCCCCCTGACATTTCAGTGCAGCAGCCCCTGCAATTACATTTAACAAGAGGGGGAACTAACAGTGCTTTAGATTACAGCCCACATACCCTGTAGTTACTCTGTAATTACATGTAACAAGGGGGGAACAACCAATATAACTGTAACTACAGACGACAATGTGAGAACAGTTTATTTCAATTTAACTTGCCTCAAAACATGGAAGAACAAACTAAATTAAAGCTGCAAGCAGCGATGATTGGGCCCTCGCAAAACATCATTGTAATGGCGAAACATCAAAACTCAACGCTACGCCACGGACAAACGCTTCAATGTTAACTAAATCTTTTGATCATAAACCATCCTAGACCCATAAAATATCAAATTTTTCATCAATCCTGACAAATGTGCAAAATTTCATGAGTTTTCAAGCACGTTTAGGCCGCTACAAATACAAGAGGGCTTCGCACCGGTAGGTGCTCGCACCCTAATAATAATCACTACAAATACAAGAGGGCTTCGCACCGTTCGGTGGACAGTATGAAAGAAACAGTGTTTTTGAACATTAAAGTATGTAAACATTTCCTAGTAATGCACAAATAAAAATATAAACCTGGAGATGTTCATAATATGTCCCCTTAAGCATATAGGTCAACTGTTTTTAGATGAAGTGAAGACAACAGCTCATGGGAAGATGGTATGACCGTAAATGTTTGCAGGTGGAAATGGTTATGGGACGAAAAAGATGCAAAAATTACCAAGATGGTGCTGTTATAATGGCACATGTCAATGACTGCAATATTTAAAGCACATTGAATCTTGTTGATGCATTGCATTGTTGTCTATTAAGGTTACCATCAGTTGAGATATTTTGACTATTTCAATGACTGACCCACATTACTGGGCCCATTAAAAGAGGCCCTTCCTGTGTTTCTCTGAGGAGCTGATGTCAGATTTGTCTATTTTTCTTTCTTTGATCCTGATTGTTTTGTTTCCTGTAGTACTGGTGAAGGGGCAGGTCACCACTAAGTACTACCGTATGTTGTCAAAACATGGAGGTTGGGTGTGGGTGCAGAGCTACGCCACCATTGTCCACAACAGCCGCTCCTCCAGACCTCACTGTATTGTCAGTGTGAACTACGTCCTCACGTGAGTCAGCACCCTCTTTCTGTAATTCTCCATGTAAAACCTAACAGTTAAACCAGTACTTTTTCACCTGTGACAGGTCTGAGCACAATAGTTTTCACAATTGTTTTCTGTCCCATGAGACACAAAAACTGACCTACATGTGTCTTTAGTGGTATGTAGGTAATGTGGCATGCATGGGGTGGAGTCATGGCTGGAGTTGCACAAGAGAAGAAAAAAATCTCATCACTCAAAGGGCTGAAACACTTATAGTACTTAATCCGAAAGGCAGCATCCAGGAAAACAAAATGAAAATGAATAACAACACACCTGTAACTTCATCCATATGATGACTGTACTCTAGAGAAAGACAGATATTAATCTCTTTTTTCCAAAAAAAATATCCAGCATAGTGGCAAAGGGTTCAGTGGCATATGGTGTCAGAAATCCACATTCTGTCAAACCTAAATGTTAATATTGTATGTCCAAAACTTAATAACTCCGGTCATTTATTATAAATGATACTATAGAAAGCTGAACCTTCACAAGATTTCCCAGTATGCAACAATGAAAACAATGAAAACAATGAATACAGTGACCTACCTTCCAATCAAACCATCTTATGGGTCAGAATATCCTCCAACCAAAGTGACTTGCCAGCCCAATCAAAATGACTCACATGCCAGAAATGTTAGCCACACTAGTGGCGGGCCTCTAGTGGCATGTCTGTCTGTCTGTCCAGACTAAAATATCTTAATATTATTAGTTTATTAATGTTCTTAATTGGAATAAACTTGAGTAATCATAAACATAATGAACGAGTGGAAGTTTGAATCAAAAATAATGCAAGCCTATACAAATGGGTAACAGTCCCAAAAAGGAAAAAGGTTGAGTAGAAAAGGCCAGAGATACAAAAACAAATATAAAAATCTTGTGGCTTATGCTGCAGAATGTTCACACATTTATTCAAAATATCGATGCCACTGCCCCGCAAAATCCTGTTAGCATTAGCACACCTAGCTGCAGTGATAACATTAATACTCCATTGCCAAATGAGAAGGAGGAGGAAAGAGGACAGATTAGAAGGTTGATTCCACCAGAACACTGCACTCACAGAATGCAGGCTTACTTGTGGTTCCTAGAAGCTCTTAAAGTAGAATGGTAGGAAGAGCCTTCAACAGCCTTCAACAGGCTCCTCTCCTGTGGAATCATCTTCCAGTTTATGCCCGGTAGCCAGACACCCTCTTTATGTTTGAGAGTAGGCTTAAAACTTGCCTTGGACCAGCCCTTAGTTATGCTGCTATAGGCCTGGACTTCCAATGATGCACTGAGCTCCTCTCTCCTCCTCCCGCTCTCCATCTGTATGCATTTATGTACCATTAATGCATTACTACCTCGGCATCTTCCCCATAGTTTTGTGCTTTCTCGTCTTGCAGGAAACCTTCATGTGCAGACCTTCTGCTGTCCAACTTGACATCCACCACTGCTGCTATTAATTTTAGTCATTTTTGCCCACTGCCACTGCTATTATTACTAGTCATATTTCTATTGTTATTATTGTTGTTGCTATGCTTCTCTGTGTCTCTCTCTCCCCTCTCAGCTTCCTTCTTTCCCTCTCATTCCAACCAGTCAAAGCAGATGGCCGCCCACCAAGAGCCCAGTTCTGATGGAGGTTTCTTCCCATTAAAGGGGAGGTTTTCTTTGCTGCTGTCACCTAGTGCTTGTTCATGGGGGAATGTTGGGTCTCTGTAAATTAGAGAAAAGAGTAAAGAGTACAGTCTAGGGACACAGAGAAAGAGAACAGCAACAGCAGTATAATATTCTGCAACATAGAGTATCTTTCATCCCCATTCACTGTAGCTTATGAATGAGGGTAGTTATTAAGGCTTGTAGTTATTAATTTTAATTTTTGTTTGCTGCTTTTTGGGTTAAGTACTGTAGGTGCATTGGCCCTTTGAGAGTGATTTTTTTCTTCTCTTGCTCAGCTCCAGCCATGATTCTACCCCATGCATGCCAGATTGTCTACATACCACTAAAGACACAGTGCCGTCTACAGTGCCTGGACCTTCCAAAGGTCAAATATTCCCAACCTCAACTGTAATTATGGAAATACACAGTGTATATCTGTCTGTTTACACACAGTGAGATCGAGTTCAAGGAGCTGCAGTTATCTGAAGACCAGAGTCGAGTCATTAAGCCTGGTGTCAGTCTTACTTCCTCTCAAGACCACCGCAAACAACTAAGGACCAAAGCAGTCAAGCTGAAGACCAAACTCAGAACAGCTCCTTATCCTCAAGTAGGACTTCCACTTAGCTTACTGAATATTGTTGTGAATGCTGGAAGGCATTCACAACCTATGTTATTCTACAACCTTTATTAGTGTGAATGGTGTCATGCTGTTCCTTGGATGATGCTGATTAGACTGATATAGGCCATGCCATTTGCGCCTTTAACATTTTTCTGCCATTTTGGAGTTTTTGAAAAACATGTTTTGCTTCTCTAGCACATATTTCATCCAATCTTCACCAAACGTGGTAAATTCTATATTTAGAGAACCCCTAACACAATTTATTCATTTGTTTTTGGCTATCACTAACGAATTGTCTGTTATTGGCTAGCAAACTTTTGAAGGCGTGGCCTAAAATGCACTTAATAGTCAATAACTCCTCAATACTGAATCAGATTGTGACCAAATTTGGAGATGTTGTACACAAGGTGACCTTGCAGAAGTGTGTAACATTTCACAAAATTCTGCCCAAAGGGGGCATTAAAGAACTTTATAACATGATATTTCAGCACTTCTGTTGTCTTTGAAGAAATTAAACTGGGTACATAAGTTTTCAACGAGAATACTGAATCATGCCATTGTGGTCATAAATAAAACACCACAATACAATTATTAACTACCAAATCTCTCAAATGTAACATGCCATGGTAATCACACTCTATTAGATGGGGATCCTGAACAAGTGTTTAGTATTTTTTCAGCAATGCTTTGTAATTCATTCCAGTGTTTAGCATTAACAGGCATTTTCTGCAGGAAATGCATTTCTAGTTTCTACAGAAATTGCATTTTCTAGTTCTTATTCCGCATTCCGTATGTTTTTTGGCCCTTTTCAACTACTACATACTTTGTGCTATAAAAGCCATTCAAATGTCAATCTGCCCAGCTGATTCAGGAGATGTGTGTTTGTATCTTCAGTATTTCAGTGATTTTATATAATTTTGATCTTGAATCAACTTTCCCTGTACTTTGACTTTAAAATTTTGGGTCCCTCTTTGTGTGATTATTTACTGTTGCCTTTTGACTCATTCAATATACTGAGGTTAAAACACAATTTAGCTTCTCTTTGATAACTTTTTGTTCCTTAAACCTTTATAAATTGGCATGTCAGTGTTTCTTCTAGTTTTAACTGCCTTCTGTAGTACAGCATCTCTAGATTTCATTAGTTTCCACAAATTTTCATTAAACCACGGTAAATTGTTTTTATTTTTAGATTTTATCTGTATCCTCACATTAAATCTTTCCCTTACAGTGTTGATTCTGTGACTAAAGTATCACAGCCATAGTCCAGATCATCAGAGGACAGTACATCATCCCAGTTCAAACTGTTAATTTCATTGATAAATTCGTCTTGCTTAGCTCTGGGTATGTATTGAAGGATCATTGTCTTAGTTGCCATGGTCCTAGATCTGTTTTAGTCAGTTTTCTCGCACATTAATTATAACTTTTAGTTATTCTTTCTGGTTTGTTAGTAAATATCAGATCAATTTGTGTACTGGAGTATTTTGCAATCCTAGTTGGGCCTTTTACTAGTTGTTCTAGTTGGAATTTCTGTAGGGTTCAGGTTCTGTAAGAGAAACACTAGATCTATCAAGGTCTCCACAGCCCAGTAGCAAAGAGTTATTCATTGAGACATCATGCCTGGTGTTTAGTCTGCTAAGGGACAGGATAGTTGATGGAGAGGAGTTCTAGACACACTGCATTGAAGTTCTGCAGCACTCCAGGGGTCACTGGTCCAGGATTTATCTGAACATCTCCAGAGAGCAGGAGCAGCATTAGGAGAGGAGAGCTGCTATTCTCCAGATGACCAGACCACTGTATTGGTGATTCACTCTATTACCTGGGCTCCTACCTCTGTGCTGCATGACAGAGGAATAGATTGCAAAATGTCCCAGTAAGTTATGATGAAAACTCACTGTAGGAGCATCAACTGGCCATGAGCCAGAATTTGTCCCAAGCTCAATCACTCTGTGTCCCAGCTGTTTTCCATCAACACTGATTGCTCTCGCCAAATAGACACATACAGGCAATACAGCAATGAGTACCAACAGTCATTCAAAAAGCACTCCATGAAACACATCCCTGGGGTCTTATAATCCTTGCATATGCACATAACGGGGCCTGAAAGAGGCATACAGCACTTCCCACACAAAAGTTGTGATCTATAAAAACAAACTTCACGGGAGAATGTACGTATCTGCAAGTAAACTCTGAACCATGCATACGAACATTGTGGAGACGGGAAATTGATGACTCAGATGGTGAAGTAGTCAATTGAAGCTAGATTGTATGATAATCCTCTCAGACATTTAATTTCACTTAATATCAAACATTTATTATAGATTCAAATTGTCATATACATTCAAACCAGCATTGTTATCTGTATTTGGGTTTATTGTGAGCCATAATTATTCCATTAGCATCTTTCAATTTGAAAATATATACCAAGTCTAGGAACATCAGTTATTATTATAACATCCTCGTTTATAAAGGGGCACCACTTCCCATTAAGCTTAATTTAACTGTGTCGGGAAGAAACACAGAAACAGCTTTATCAATCTCAAATCTGAGGTGCTCGCTCCGATTCAGTGATCTTAATTCTCTGCTAAAATTGAACTCACAGACAACGACTTACTACAAAAGAATATATTTATTAACTAAATAATAATAAACAAATAATAAAATGTGACATTAATACAAATGGATAAATTAACATGTAACCAAGATGAAATTAAAATGAGTATAAAATATAGAATAGGTGATGGTGAAATGTTAAATTAAATTTGGGTTGGAATTTGGATAGCTTCTCTAATGAAATTTTACTAGAGGGTTCAGCTAAACGACACCGACTCTTAACCACGAGGTGTAGCAGCAGTGATGTGGTTTTAGCTTACTTCGTGCAGCGTTGTTTGGATGACTCAGCGGTGATTCAGCTGGGGTCCGGGATGACTCAGCGGTGATTCCGGCAGCTGCCTTGCGTCACTGGGCGTCGGGAGCCGTTTGGGCCAACTGGCCTGCAGCGGGTACCGAGGAGGGGTCACCCGGCGAGTCAGGAACAGAGTCTTTTTTTTTTTTCTTGTTACGGTTTCTTCAGATGGTTATTATAACCATCACAGAGTTTGCCTTAACAGATGATGATGTTGAATTTGGTGATGATGTCTTGATCCATCGAGAGAGCAGTAGTCGTTTAATTGAAGTCTCTGGCTTACTAACTTTCTTGCCAAATAGTTCAATAATAATCTCGCCGGTCGGACGGAACTAGATTTTGAAGTAAAATAAATTGAAAATATTCAGGATGACGTTTCCTGACAGGATATCTAATTTAAATGCAAGTTTACCTAGATTCAAACTCAAAGTTAGGCTGCTAACGAGGGTTGCAGCAAAGAACTGGAAAAAGATTAAGTTAGAAGAACAAAAGAAAAAGAGCGCGCGTGAAAGGCTTGATAAGACGAGTACAAAAATCAAAAAGGATGGAAAAGTAAGAGAGAGCGGGCACAGCCGGTACGTTTTATACCAGGCTAGCGTGAGGGCGTTTCTAGGAGGTTGAAACTATTTCTCGCGCGCAAACGAGACATATGATCTCCGCTTTTAGATAAGCATTTCACCATGACCATCAGTTTCAATATTAATTACACATATATGAGACATTAGATGTATGTTAAGAGTGCATGAATATCCTATAACCACATATACAGCAACTGACGTTGAAGCACTTGATAAATTGACCAGATAGAGTATCTTACATATTACTTGATGTTATTTTAGCAATCATTAAATGAGACTTATTCACACACATTGTAGTTACAAACTTTATCTTACTACTAGCTGGGATGCATAATATAACTACTAAGACTATTCTTTTATCTACCATGATAATACTTCATACCTGTCAAATCTAATTTCTAGTCTATACAATGACACCAAAATTAAACATTTTATCTGGGTGAAGTTGTCCATTGGATGGCACTGTGGTTGCATTAGTGTGAACTCTATTAAATCTGGATATTTCTAACTCGGCTTTACAGTGTCGCAGAAAAGCCTCAGTTGGATGGTTTTACTCAGCATTCAATATTGAGCAGTAATGTACAGATTACAAGATGAATAAATATTCAGAAACCTGTGAATAAAAACTCTTGAATTTGTGGGAGCACAGAAATTCAACCAAGCTCAGCGGAATTTACGATGGGTCTGGCCAGTGTTTATCTTAAAGCAGCATCAGGGAGAGAGGGCAAATGGAGTTCAGGGATGTGGCCATATGTGCATGCCTGGTATTGTGAGTGAAGAGAGGATAGATGTGTCTTTAAACTGTCCATGTTCGAAAGTAGGGATGTCATTATAATAACAGCCCTTCTTACATTTCTCGGATGAGAGGGGTCCTTGTGATCCAGTATTCCTGAAATATAGTTTTGACTGAAAATGTTAATGAATGCGAGGCGTTATAAATGACAGGGGAATGTTTCCCTCCCTTGGAGTCACAGGAAGGATCAATCCTGCAGAGCATCAGACTGACACTTTGTAAGAAAAGGAGGATCCCAACTCCTCTGAGAATCCTTCAGATGGGATAGAATACACATCCATACCTTTTGAGGTCGGAGGTTACTGTTGACTCAGCCACAAACCTCTCAAAATGATGTTAGGGTCAAAGTCAACTGATTCTCCTACACAAGTCAAATCTTAAAGTCAATCCAACATTTAATCAGCGCTGTCTCACCCAGAGTGCAAAGGAGAGTCATTTGTGGAGCAGCAGCTGTTGAAATGAATGATGTCAGGATGTGGCAGGATTCTGTAAAGTCCAGCTTTCCTTTCTTTGCGAATATTATGATTAATTTTCACCTCCGCCACAACTGACTGATGAATTATCAGTTGCAGAAATCCAAGATGACATCAAAAACTTACAAACGTAAAACATAACAAAAACTAAAACATATTTGGAGGACAGTGCGTTAAAAGATTTGGGCATTCATTTTATTGGCTTCAGATTTTAATACATCAAGTTATCAAGTTATTAAAAACTTTGTAAGAACTCGAACGGTTTTCATGATATCAGACCTCAAAGTTGGTGTGCGACATTCAACTTATAATGCATTTCAATGGGAGAGGCATCTAAACTATAAGTCACACGACTTTCAAACCTGTATCAATGGACTCGCAACGAAAATTCCTACAAAACACAGATGTTTTCCGTCCAATTTGGCAAAAAAGTCATGGCATGTTATGTACTTCTTTACAGAAGAAAATGACTCTTCTCTCTCGTGCTCCTCCAGCATGCATAATGGGGGAAGGTGCTTGCAGCTCCTTCAGCTCACTGACATGCACTGAGGCTGCCTGGTGGGTCATACAGTGCTGTAGATAAATAGACATAACTACATTTTGAAGCTTTGTACTGCAGTTTTTCCTTTATCATATCCCCGGCACCTAGCCCTTTGATTACTCTCCATTGAAATATATGACTATTCCTCTGTGTCCACCACTTTCTTCTTGTCACTACACAAAACATAATGGCTTCACTTTTACTTATCATACAGCAGAGCATACCTCTGTCCCTTTCTGTCTCTCTCTCACACACACATACACAAATACACACATACGCACAGTCTTTATCACCTCTTCCTCTTCTCTCCTCTTCATCTTCCTCTTCTTTGCTCCTCTTCCTCATCCTCATCCTCCTTCTCTCTCTTCTTACTCCTTCTCCCGTTTCTTTAGTGCGTCTCATCCATTCATATTTTTTGAAACTATTCAATACAGGTGAAGGAATCATCCATAAGTCATTCAGCTTCTTCACCCAAAGTAAAGCCAGCAATCCAGTTTGCCGCAAGCCTTTCATCCATTCATACTGCTTCAGGTTCTTTTTCATGCATTTTCAGCTCTCCTCTACTTATTCATTCATTCTTATTCAAACCTTAAAATGCTCCACATATCTCATACATTAGGAGTTTTATTCAAATTTAAATCCCATTCATACTTTTTTAAAATTATTCAACACAGCTAATTATTATTATCATTATTGTGTTGTTGTTGTTATCATTATTGTTATTATTACTTCCTGATATAGTATTTCAGGGTAAACAAAAGGATATTTTCTTACAGAAAATAATAAGGCTCAACATTCTTGCAAAAAGTATGGCAACACAAATTTTGGTAAAATATATGTCTGAGAATCAGTTCTGTTTCCAGTGCAGTATCCCTTATATGATCATGTATATGATCATATACTAACCATGAGACACATTGAAATTGGCATCAAAATATTTTATGTGATTATATTATTGTACATAATTATTATGTACCAGTCAAATGTTCGGACACACCATCCTAATTGCTTGAATGAGAAAGTGTGTCCAAACTTTTGACTGGTACTGTATACATTAATAGGTAATTTTTACTATACTTACACTGTAACAAATTTCCTGTTTCAAATTACAGTAAACTACTGGCAGCTGTATACAGCTTTAACAGTTAAGTGCTGTAAAATTTCCATCAGTTAAGAAAGTCTGTGTAGTAGGGTTGGGTGATACAGCTGTATAACCCCTTTTATCCTTCTCTGTTGTGTGTATATTTGTGGAGAGCAGCAGACAAGTAGCGTCTTACAGCCGGACCACTCTAACTGTTCCTGGGAGCATAACTCCAGTACAAACCCTGAAGCAGGCCAGATGTCCTGCAGCCCCACCTACAATTTGACCCTCCACTACCCCTTCAACCACCGGCATCAGGACTCTCAGAGCCGCTCACAAAGCTCAGTGCCGTCCTCTCAATTGGCTCAGCAGATCATCAGCTCCCTGCACAGCAGAGGGCCAGTTGGATGGAACCTTGGCAGTCCACTGAGCCAGGATAATCCCCCAGCATTCAACAAATACACAGGTACACTTTAACCAAGTTTAAGTTACCATGATTAACCCTCATTAAGGGGTGATTTTACCACAACTTCCACCTTTTGTAAAATCCCTTCAACATGGAAAACAGTTCTTGTATTAACACAAAGGTAATGACACTAAACAACTAAAATCCTAAAATCACTGGTCAATTCACAACTATGTGCCTTTCTGGAGGAAAATCATGTCAATGTCAGCAACACCACTCCAGTAGTTAGATCTCCTCAGTACGATGCATGTTCAAACTGTTATTGCTGATTATATGAACTCGCTTAAGTAGCTCGTTTGATGACTTGGAGTTTGAATACTTATTTATATCTACATTTATTGATATTCTGCTTGGACATTAGAATAAATAATTTAGCAGCCCAAATGTTATGAGGAACTGAAAACTTGTACCACATGAACTAGTATCATAATTTTAAATGTGTTTACTGGAGGTTCCCCCATAGCTTTGAGGTTAGCCATCAGCCATGAACTTGTCACTCAAGCCTCCTCAGGAATCCTCCCTTGCTCCTTCAAACAGAAAATAAAAACACAAGACCTGTCTGTTAGAGAGAGACTTCGTTTAATTTAATTTTCAGAGACTGGCTAGCTTAGTGTGAATAGAAGGCTCTAATACAGGGAAAATATCAATCAATCAGTCAATCAATCAATCAATCAATCAATTTTTATTTATATAGCTGCAAATCACAACAAAAATCATCTCAGGGCATTTTTCACATAGAGCACAATAGAGAAAGAGGCCCAACAAGCACTTGGCGACAACAGTAAGGAAAAACTCCCCTTTAACAGGTAGAAACCTCAAGAAGAACCCAGCTCTTGGTGGGCGGCCATCTGCTTTGACCAGTTGGATTGAGAGAAAAAATATGTGTCCATTCTACAGCAAATACATGATTGTAGAAGTACTTCTGTGAGCACTTACCCTTCTATGCTCTTGATTCTGCCTCAGAAATCTTTCAGCAGAAGTTCTGATATAAATTCAGTCTCTGGATATTGTTTCCACAGGCCCTGTACTGCCATCTGACTGTAGGTACCCTGATGAGATCCACCATGATTGCACCAGCAATACAAACCCACATTCTACTAACAGACTGAAGGAACTCAACCAACATTACTCACTTGTTCATAGCAAGGAGTCTGAGGTCTATCCACACCCCCGTCCTCATGCCACTAAGGGTACTAAGTCTTTAAGCCATGACAGCCAAGGTGATGAAGTACCCCGCGAGGACAGGGCACTGGCCTGCCCTCTGCTCAGTGGCATGGTAGAGGGTAAAGGTGAACAGGGTGGAATGTTGCATGGCATGGGTCAGCCTCTCCCTGTACAGATGGTCTTGGAGCAGAGGAGAATGCTGTACATGATGGAGGCTCCCTACAGCCACCCAGCTGCAGAGTATCCACAACCTGCAGATAGCCACCAGCAGCATGGAACTGCTGTGGAACTGGAGCCCAAGTCTGCTGAGAATGACAGGAAAATGTGGATCGGTATGGGGGCTAGGGTGGGACTTCCGGCCCAAGCTCCGTATATATCTTTGAACTTTCATCAAGTCTTGGGCAAGCACAGTTCTATTAAAGCCCCTCCTTTTACTACCCTAAGACATGTGACAGACTCCAGTTACCATGGTAAAGAGACAGCATCTTACAGCTGTAACAACCAAAGCCCTGGCTCCAGCTCATCCCCTGAGAGCCACAGAGAGATCACACATTACATCAGCACACCTGTCATCATCACAAATAAGAGGTGACCCAGAACGGGAGCTCAAGAAACTTTTAAGCCATAACTGTGATTCCTTCCAAGGGTTATTTTTCTTTGACACATTCTTTTTGCAACTCCTGCTAGTTTGAAATTCAATAGGTCATTACAACTGTAAGCATTTCTCCCATGTTGTCCATCATATAAAAGATCAGCTTGAACATGTTCTTTAGAATATACTATATACAGTATTCAATACAGCTTTCACATGAATTTTTCAAAACTTTTTTTTGTATTATTCAACCCAAACTTAGAGCCTAAACATAATATATAATGTGAAGCTAATTTTGGACTAAAATAGCTTTTATATAACATTTTAATTTTCAATACCTTGTCTAACTTGGTGGTGAATATCTGAAGTGTTCATATTTAGTAGAATGTGTGTAGATATTCAGCCTTGTTTAATATCTACACACAAAGCCAACATATCTCCTTTCCGTGAGCTGCCATCTTGCTTGTGCGACATCATTTGGAGCCAGAGTCTGAGTTAGTTTGAGAGTGTCTGTCACAGCTGTCAATTATGACATCATACTCTCTCTTTATATTGTCAAATAACTAATTAAAAACAAACTTATCAGAAAAATTAGCATTTTGACAAACATCAGTGTGATAAGAACTACCTAAAATGACAGAAACCATCTTTGGGAAAAATTTATTTGACGTGCAGTTTGATTTTTTAATTTGGCTCATGTCCCATCTGCTAACATCAAGGGGGTGGGACTTATGACCTACACTGTAGCCAACCAGTGTTATATACATAGTGTAGATGTTTTGGATTCACTTTTGGGGAGCTGTCATGATGTCCCATAATCTCTGGGAGGATGGGCTGGACGAGTGGGGGCTCACAACATGTTATGTCCAGGTATCCCCTAGACTGGAGTGTAACATGTTTTGGGGGCTCGTTTATTCTTTTTTTTTTTCGTCGGCACGTTGGGTAAGTTTGAGTCTTTACCTTTTTGTCTTCATTTGTCTGGTTGGCAGTTTTTTCTTTTGTGGGATTGGCAAGATGGAGTTTTAGTTAGATGATTTCACTACTGCTCCGTCTGGGGACAAATTGGATAGGTGTAGAAAAGCTGACCTTATCTTAATCACAGATGTCTTTGATGTGCATGTGCCTTTAAATGCAAAGAAGATGTAGATAAAAGAGCTAGTTCACGAGAAGCTGAAAGAGAGGGGTCTGTTTGGGGACCAATCTCGTGGGGGTGAAGCTTAGCAGGCTGAAATAGCGGGTGTTCCTGCCCCACTCCTAGACCTCCCAGTATCAGCTGGTACTGCTGCAGAGGAGCTTGCATTAACTCTGCGTATAAGGGAGGTGGAGTTGAGAAACCGGGAGTTGGAGGTGGAAGCCATGCACTTGAGGGTTAAGGCTCTGGAGTTGGAGCAGGGAGCCGCTGCATCTGCCAGTCCTTTTACCACATCACAGCCTTCTCCTAGCCCCCGAGCTCGTGACACCTTCGATGTAAGTAGGCACATTGCACTAGTTCCACCTTTTAGGGAATCTGAGGTAGATTCATATTTCAATGCGTTTGAGTGCATAGCAGCTACACTGCACTGGCCGAAGAGTGTGGCCTCTTCTTCTCCAGTGTAAGTTTGTGGGGAAAGCTCAGGAAGTATGCACCTCTTTGTCCATAGAAGACAGCTTAGATTATATCGTAAAAGCTACTGTCCTCCGTGCTTATGAGTTAGTGCCTGAGGCATATAGGCAAAAATTTAGAAAGTGTGAAAAGACTGCCACCCAGGCATATGTTGAGTTTGTGAGACAGAAAGGTGCGCTGTTTGACCAGTGGTGTCAAGCCACTAAGGCTAAAAGCTTTAGCGATCTTCGTGATCTTGTGTTATTGGAGGAATTCAAAAACTGTCTGCCTGAGAGAATAGTCATTTACTTAACTGAACAGAAAGTTACATCTATTAGTGCTGCTGCTGTATTGGCGGATGAGTTTGCTTTGACGCACAAAAATGTATTTTCCCCTCCGACGTGGCGAGTGCCAATTTCGGTAGAGAGAAAAAATAAATCTCCAAAAAGCGTCCGTCGTAATCCCACTGCGGGTTCCGATGATAAAGAATGCTTCTACTGCTATAAGCAGGGACACTTCATTGCTGTTTGCCCCGCTCTTAAAAAGAAAGAGTAGTTTAAAAATGCTAAGACTCCCTTTCCTGTTGCTCTGATACAGACGAGCCTTGACTCTACTCAAACATCGAGCTTAGCGGAAATAGAGAGGAATAAAATTGATGAGGATTTTCGGCCGTTCATTTCTCAGGGATTTGTTTCTCTCGTGGGTGAAAAAAAGAAAGTTCCTATCACCATCTTATGGGATATTGGGGCTAAGCAAACTATTATTCGCGGAGGTGTCCTGCCCTTGTCAGTAAAATCTTACTGTGGCAAAGATGTTTTGGCGTGGGGGGTGAAAATGAGTGTGGTGCACGCTCCTCTACACTTCATTCAGCTGTCATCACAATTTGTGTCTGGGGAGTTCCAAATTGCAGTGAGATCTCAGCTACCGATCGCCGGTATTGATCTTATTCTTGGTAATGATTTGGCTGGCGGAAAAGTTTTCCCTTCTCCGGAGGTAACCGATGATCCGATTTCCCATGCAAGCATTTCCGCGCCAGAAATGCTTGCCCCTTGTGTTTCCTGTGTGTGCTGTGACCCGTGCTCAGGCAAGAAAGTACGACGACTCTGTGGATCTGAGTGACTCTTTTATGAGTGCCCCTGATCAGCCTAGCCCACCTCCAGTTAGTACAGAAAATGTGGTAATTAAGTTCCCCGCCGATGACCAAAAATTGAAAATCTCAGTGGACTGTTTGTCGGGACACTTGGGAATCAGAAAGATATATAATCAGGTCCTCCGTTATTTCTTCTGGCCTGGGTTGAAATCAGATGTGGTGAAATTCTGTCGCTCCTGTCATATCTGTCAACTGTCTGGTAAACCAAACCAAACCATTCCTGCTGCTCCACTGAAACCGATTCCTGTTGTGGGTGAACCATTCAAGCATGTTATTGTGGATTGCGTTGGGTTGTGTGAGCCCTGTGTCTGCAAAGGTGCAAGCTGTGTTAGATTTCCCAGCTCCTCAAATGTGCCGTGAACTTTTCTTGGGGTGGCTGGTTACTACCTTGCATGTAAGAACTTTGCTGAGGTAACTGCTCCTTTGACAAGCCTAGTCAGTCCTAATAAAACATTCAAGTGGTCAGAGGAATGTCAGTGCGCTTTTGAGGCCGCGAAAGCCCTCCTCTGCAGTGCTCCTGTGCTCACTGCTCCAAACTTCACCTGTTCATTTAAGTTGGAGGTAGATGCCAGCACTTTTGCAGCGGGCGCAGTGCTCCTGCAGGAGGATGACTGTGGCATTGATCATCCGGTCGGATATTTCTCTAAAAAGCTCAAAACACAGTTGCATTATAGTACCATTGAAAAAGAAGCATTGGCCTTGTTATTAGCTTCGCAACATTTCCCTGTGTATATTGGCTCCAGAGGGGTATTCCATGAAAGTAGCTGAAGAAAGCTGCGCTTACGTGATATAGCCTGGCTTGAATTAACTTCATCTTTCACTTGAGGCTCAAACCGTTCCACTAACGGAGCTTAGCTGCTTCTAGTCAACGCTAAATCTAGCCAGACTGAAATAAGCTTGAAGTGCGCGCGTGCATGGAGGACATCAGCAGCCATGAACAGTCGATTGTAGAAAAGCTGATACAATGTTGCAAAAAGGAGAGAAAACTAGAGCGGTGTTCATCTCAGCAGCAAAACAAACCTGCTGATGAAATTATATGGAGAATATAAAGGAGTTTTCAATGAAAAGGTGCAAAATGACTGCAATTAACAAGGTGAAGGAGATGACTTGGCACAAAACTGATGATAGATTACTTGGTTACTTATAAACGAGTAGTGATAGCCTAAAGGTTAGAGAAGCGAGTTTGTAACCAGATGGATGAGGGTTCAATCCCCGCATCCGACTTGATGACTCTGTAGGTTGAAAGTGAAGAGCAGCACTTGCTCCTGTTCATGGTTTTATCTTTATTTGCTAATAAACGAGCATTCAGATCATGACTGGTTATATTATCACTAGGCAAGATAATATCAGATGTATATTTAAAATTATAGTGTAAGCAACTAAAGAGAACTTTCCAACATTATCATCCTCTCTGATGTCCATTTACAATCATCAGTGAAAGTTTAACATTAACTGTAAACTGTGTACTGTAAACTAAGTACAGTGGAAGCAGTTTATAATGATCACGTCTGTCCGGGTTAAATATCATTATAAGCAGATGATTATTAGAACATTTTCTTTATTTGTCATGCAAGTACAGCTGTTTCAAATTCCGCGTGCACATTTATGAAGCGGTGAAATTTACTTAAATCTTCCATTGTCATACGTTTCGGGGAGAATACGTTTGTCATGGAGAGAAAACGACTCTGTCTCCGTCATGATTTCAGTAAGTGTCAGGAGTAAAGTACAAAGAGATTTATGTGGTTTAAAACGTTTTTCCATATGTCGTGATGTATGAAGAGAATGAATGAATACTGTAGGCAGACTGCTTGTTTCCTATACGTGACTTATTTAAACAGCATAAATGTTGTATATGAATGATTTTGTCTTAGAGCTTTTTGATAAACAGCTGATCACTGTAACTGTAATTACTATAAACAGCTGATCACTATAAACAGCTGATCACTGTAACTGTAATCACTATAAGCAGTTATCACTGTGTACATTTAAACACATCAGAAGGTCATAGTTTGGACTTTATTTAATTTTCTTTTTGTCTTCACAGTTTGAACAAAATCAGTGAATGAATAAATAAATCATTTCAAAATAATGCTGGCACACTTTTATTTCTCAAATCATAAATGCTAAGTTTTTAAATTAAAGGTTGCGAGTGTGAAAAGACATGATGGAACCGTCTTTCGAAAGCGTGTTTCTGTCCGTCAGACATTCTTTGGACACCAGCTGAGCTAAGCTTGACCATTAGCCTGCCACGGAGCAGGCTAGTTCTGCTGAATAAGTTACCATGGTTACTGAGCTGCAACTCATATAAGCCACTTTGATGGAACGGAACTCTCACTTAAATTAGCAAGGCTTATCGAAATAAGCCAGGCTATCCCGTTAGCCAGCTTCATGGAATACCCCCCAGTTTTGTAGCGACTGTCGTTTTCTTTGACCACAATCCGCTCGTATTCCTGACTCGG
The DNA here is from genome assembly GCA_029490765.1 of Euthynnus affinis. Taxonomy (NCBI): domain Eukaryota; kingdom Metazoa; phylum Chordata; class Actinopteri; order Scombriformes; family Scombridae; genus Euthynnus; species Euthynnus affinis. The sequence goes on from JARJJI010000030.1 coordinate 356,119, forward strand.
ATGCAGAATAGCAATCAGCGACTGATGCATTGGTCCCTCTTATTGCAAGATTTTAATATTGACGTTCGTTACAAGAGGGGTTTGGAGAACGTTATCTGATGCTTTATCGAGGTTGTGGTAAATCAAACATTTTCTTAGGGGGAAAATGTTTGATTTTTTTTTTTTTTTGGGTGGGGAGGTGTTATGAGCTGTGGTCATTATTGTGTTTTTGTTTTGCTCCTTCGGGTCATTTTGTTTACATCTTGTGTGGTAACTGCTCTGTGTCTCTCCCTCACCTTTCAGTTGTCTGAATGGCTGATAGTATACAGGTGGTGCACGATGATTGGCCTGATTACCGGGACAGCTGATGGCTGATTGGTTGACCGAACGATTTAAAAACCAGCTGATGCCTGCTCCCGCCCTCTCTCTCCCTCCCAACTCCAACAATAGAGGCGCACCTTTGTCAGCAGTTGTTGTGTGTATGTAACTTTGTAAGTGAGCAACCTTAGTCAAGATCTGTAGGTCTGTAAGCTTATAGCACAGACTATTTGTGTACATTGTAAATAGTTTTTCAACACTAAGCAGTAGCTAAAGTAGGAGTGAGAAGCCCTTTTTCTTTTGTGTACCTTTTTTCTCCTGTTAGGAGTTAGGTTATGCCTTTGTCTTTTGTTTCAATTTTATTTTGGGTAGGGAAGTTTAGGGAGTTTAGTTTACTTTTGTTTTAATATTTTGGGCACTGCTCATCTCCGAAGACAAAAAAATAAATAAACTGCTTTAGTGAACTTTCATTGCTGTTGGGCTGACCATTCTTGGGCTTGGGAGGAGTGGGGGCTCACAACATGTTATGTCCAGGTTTCCCCTAGACTGGGGCGTAACACATATTTATATACAGTCAATGGTACTAGCCAATCAGAGGCAGAGTAGGGCAGGTGGGAAAAAATGAGGTGGCTGAGCAGCACCTATGCTATTACTAGCAGTGTTCTCTGTGTTGTATGGAGGACAACACATAGAACGACAGTCTGTGGACAGATGCTGAAATAAGTTATCTGGGGCACTTTTTCTGTACAGGTTAATCTGGAATCTCTCAAGCTCAGTCTCTCATCTCAAGCTTGTCATCAGCATATGTAGTTATTGATGCCTCTGGTTACCATGGCAACCCATCCAGATAAGTTGGTAATGTCTGAACACACAAATCTGATCTATTTACAGTGCAGACAGACTGTAAATCTGATTTGCCTGCAGTCTGAACAAAGCCTAAAGTAGCCTGTATTGGGTAAAAAAAAACATTTGGAAAACACATCTATCAGCAATGTTGTAAGGTGAAGAGATATTTTGAATTTAAAATAATTTTACCGTGATGATATGCATACCATTGACAAATTGAAAAAAACTCTCCAAAACTTGATCTATTCTCAGTGAGTTTTTGGAAATTGAAGAGCCAACAAACTGCCAATGATTTGCAACCTTAAAACTGGTAATTATGTTGTTATCTGATATAACAAGGGATTTTTCCTACTCTCTTGTTGACTGAATACTCAGTCCTCTTTAACTCATTTAGCTATATACCTTTATGACGTGATAGAGTTGGATAGAGTTATGACGTAATATAGATAGACGTGATATAGTTGGAGATCAATACCACTCGCATGTCTGTATGTATAAAGCAACTTCCAGCAGCTGGTTAGGTTAGCTTAGCACAAAAACTGAAAACTGTAGGTAACAGTAATCCTGGTCAAATGTCAAGCTGTTCCTTTAAATCCCAACAGAAATCATTATCAGTTGTCTCATCATTGTCTCAGTGACTGGAGACAGCAGGAGGCAGGCTGAGCTTTCACACTGGTGCTGAAGATCAATGACCACACCAGCAATGACCATAGCTGAAGAACAATGATCATACCAGCATTTAAATAGACCACAGTGACATTCAGTGACAGGTAAGTTTACATGCTGTTTAATGTGCAGCACAACCACCAAGAGCTATCTAACAGCAAACTGATGTTAGCAATGTACTTTTCCCTTGTGAATGTTTGTTTGGTGGCTCATTGTTTGGTTGCTCAACAAGCTATGTGTTCATATTTGTAAGTTCGATAAGATTAAGATGGAGACTTTAGGAGTCTGTGGCTCTTGTGTTGTGTAGCAGAATGGTATCAAGCTCAATAATGTTACTGCTCTATGCAAAGATTTGCTTGGCTTTATAGAAACAAGTCCTCTGTCTATGTACACTGGTGATTTTTTTCTGAAAGAATGTTATCTTCACTGCTCAGTTGAAGGACTTTTTGTTGTGTCTATACCATGCTACTGGAACACTTTTTCCACAAAATAACTAAGGCATTTCAACAAAAAACATTATGTAGCAGAAAACACACTGATCAAAATTAGAGACACTTTCAGATACCTCCCAGTTACCTCCCAGCACCTGGTGCCAGTGTCCTTGATTATCTGTCAACCCCTATTTAACTGGCAGTCTAACTTCCAGTTTCACTGACTCTGCCACATGATGGGCCGTTCTAAAGTGACTGAAAGCCTCCGGCAGCAGGTTGTCCAGATGAAGGCCAAAGGGATGACCTTATCAGCCATAGACAAGGTAGTCATTCCAAATCTGTGATTTCAAGAATATTGAATCTTTACAACATCACAAACTCATTCAAGTCCCCCAAGAAGGCTGGGCGTCCACAGAAAACAAATACAAGAGAGGACAGGATACTGTGGGGGATCTCAATGGGCAATCGTTTCCACACTGCAGCTGGAATTGCTCGGCAGTTCAGCGCTGAACAGGGTAAGGATCTGTCTTGTCATACAGTGTCTCGACGTTTAAGAGCATTTGGACTAGCAGGACTAGCAGGAAAAATCAAAAGGCTAGACTAAGCTTTGCTGAGGAGCATGTTGTGTGGACAGAGGAGAACTGGTCCAAAGTTCACTTCAGTGATGAAAGCAAGTTTAATTTATTTGGGTCTGATGGGAAACATTATGTTCGGCGACAAACTGGAGAAAGACTGAACCCAAAGTGTGTAAAGGAGTCAGTGAAAGGTGGAGGAGGAAGTGTCATGGTTTGGGGCATGTTTTCTGCAGCAGGAGTTGGGCCTCTTATACATCTACATGGCAGAGTGAATACAAATGTTTATCAGAACCTTCTTCAACAACATATGGTTCCTTCCTTGTGTTCAGCACCAAATTAGCCCATAGTGTTCATGCAGGACAATGCTCCATGTCACACAGCAAAACGGGTAAAGCAGTTCCTTGAAACTGAAAACATTGAAATAACGACATGGCCTGTCCAGACAATTTACTGATAATAAAGTATCAATCAATCAATCAATCAGAGTCCTGATTTCAACCCAATAGAGAACCTCTGGAAAATCCTTGGCGACAAAGTTATGGCCAAGAACCCCACTACAGTCACGGAACTGTGGAGGACACTGGAAGAAGAGTGGACCAAAATCACACCAGAGCACTGTGAGAGACTAGTGCTGTCCTGTGGCCGCAGATGTTCTGAAGTCATTCAGAGCAGAGGCCTGTGCACTTCCTACTAATTAGGGCCTGAGCCCTGGAATAGGGACGAAGACCCTATTGTTACTGGTACCTTTCTTTCTTTCTTTCTTTCTTTCTTTCTTATTATGCGACTTCAACCCTGAATTTGACCCCCTGAACATGCTCAAAAACTCACCAAATTTGGCACATATGTCCGGTCCAGCGAAAAATTTGATAATATGTAAAATGTATCCCCCCAACCCCAAAATCACTCACTAGCGCCACCTAGGAGCTGTTTCGTCCACTACGGCCTGTAGGAATGTCATAGAGACATCGGACCAACACTAAATTGTTCGTCTTCTCAAGACCTAAAATTCATACACTGACAGATTGTGCCTTAACTCACACTCTCCATTCAAATAGAAGAGTATTTCTCTGTCGGCCTGCAGTTAGGATATTCATTTCGTTTACACATGAACTTTTACACTTTCACTAATCACAAGTTTTCCACATAATATATCTGATTACAGTAAACGACCACAATACTTGCACACTTTTGCACTGACAATGCACTGAGACTGCCTGGTTAGTCATACACTGCTGCAGATAAATTAACATAACTACATTTTGAAGCTTTGTACTGCAGTTTTTCTTTTCTTAAATGTCAAACCTGACATGTATGACTATTCCTCTGTGTCTACTTGCTGTTACTTTTGTCTCTACACAATTGTGCCTTCACTCACACTCTCTATTCAAATACATGACTTTTTCTATGTCTGCTGACAGTTTCTCATTGTCTCTACACACTTGATAGTACATATTTCAATCTAACTTTTATCCGGTGATGTGAGTTAAAAATCATAACTTTTCCCAACATGGACTTGAGGAAAATTAGGACACTCATTTCTTTTACACATCATCTTTTATACTTTAACTCATCAAAAGTTTTCTACATATTGATTCAGATGACACTAAAGGGCTACAATATTTGCATAATTTTGACATCATTACAAGTTTTCTACATAATGATTCAGATTACAGTAAAGGGTTAGGGCACAACACTTGTATAATGTTGATGACACTGCTGTGAGCCTCACACACATCTCCTTCTGCAGAAATTTGTCATTCGTTGACATTTCATGTTTTGCCATGACAGGGAGGTTGCTATAACTTTAATGTACATGCTCCTATCTGCACTGCACTTTACATGGCTGCTGAGTCACACTCCTCAGTCCGAGCCCCGAAACATCCACGCGAGTGTGACAGACGCCCTTGGACGGCTTCGCGTCCTGGCGTACGCACGGAGCGAAGGCCCGTCAAAAAACAAAAAACAAAACACTATTTGTGCTTTGCCAAATAATGCATTTGTATTCAGGCATACCCCTACCACAAAGTGTTTTGAAGATTCTCTCATTAGTTGTTACATTATGGCGAAACTTTCAAAGCTATGAAAGTTTAATTATTCTTCAAATCTTAAACAGCTTATGTGGCATCACCACCAAAAGAGTTTGGAATAAGACCAGACTGCTCTACAAAATTTTATCAAGATTTTCATGGAAAGGACATTTTAGTGACAAATAAGGAAAGAAAAATCTAGCTAAGATCTAAAGAAAGACAAACTGTAAAATACTGGCCCTTTGTCCCACATCCCTCACATATTTGACAACAACACAAATGGAAATCATAACTGCAGTCAATCTCAATGAAAGGAATGATAGTTTGGCACATGATGGTACATTTCTAATTACACGTGTTTAGAGACTAAATGGTTCTGGTGGATTTTGAGTGGTGATAATTAAGAAAATGGACTTTTTCATATTTTTTAATCTCTTTTGGTCCACCAGCAACAGGACACTAGGGATAACAATGTTGGTCAACTGGACAGTTGTTCCACCACATTGGTCCAGACTGAAAGATCTCAACAGCTAGATGAATTGACCTTTCACATAGAGAAACTCACATTTTTGGGTAAGAGTAAAATATCTCAGTAACTGTTGGATAGATTACCATGGAATGTAGTCCAGACCCTGTATCCATTCAGCGTATGAATGTATGTGAATGTGGTCTGAAGACTAGAAAGGCGCTATAGAAGTACAGTCCATTTACCATTTATTTATTTACCAAATATCCGCAAAACAAAATACATTAACATCAACCTCAGCTGTACTTTGTTGTCAGTACAGCCTCACAGAGTTGCAGGTGTGACTGTATACTGGATACCACTCTGCAGCTAAGAGTTTACATTTCCTCCCATTCCACTCTGTTCTATCAGAGAGAATGGCTGCACCAGAGATGGGCTTGGACCTAAAAAGTAGAACATTTTGCAAAATAACCCCCAGAAAAGACTCTGGTAACAGTATTAATCAGCAAGAACAGAAGAGGAAATATCATCTTTGGGTATATTTTTAAAATCAAAACAACTTGCTAGCTGTCAACTGCTAACTGCTACTGAGGAAGCTAACAGAGGAGTTATTTTGTGAAGATGAGAAGAGAAATCAAGGGTGTGATGGCAGTGTGACTGACGTTTGTGTTGGCCTCTCCTAGTTCAAACTATGCAGAAGAGTGCAAGCTAGGCTAACTGTTAATCTATATAAACCAACAGTTCAAACAATCATGTTGTCTAATGGACAGCAAAATGGATTATATAACTCCCCCATCAGTGCTGATCATTCATTGACATGCAAAGGCTGTCTACATTGAACTGAGACATGTACTTTTCTCTCTAAATGCCCATTAATGCTCTGTGCTGCCAACTGCTCATGCTTTCTTTGTTTTTTTCTCTCGGGATTTATATGTTTTTATCATTTTTTTAAAGTGAATTTTTTAGATATACAGTATATTGTTATCCTTTCTGTTGTTGTTGCACTGCTGTGGGCTGGGAGGAACAGCATTTCATTTTCTGTGTATACAAATATACAAGAAAATGACAATAAACTAAATCTTGAAATCTTGAGTATGTTAGTATGAAAGAATGGAAGTTTAATGGCAGACTGCTACACATGGTAGTACACCATGCAGTGTTTAACTGCAGTCTTTTACTGCCAGAGAGGAGATTCTGTTTGAATGTGAGCCAAATAGCTCTCAGGTGTGTTGTTGGGCAGTCAATACAAAAATGGATAGATTCTTTTTGACCTCATCCTATTAAACTCAAATTGTTTAATAGGATGTTGAGAGCACAGTACGCATGGATCCAACATTGAGCCATTTGTTTAATAATCTTCACACTGCATTTTGTTCTGAGGGACATTTCTACAATGTCTGTAAACATATTCACCCCCTTGTACTTATTACACTGTATCTGCACAACTCAAGATGGTTGTATGATTGCTACTCAGGGGTACCCTCATCCTAACTCTTCACCAAGACGTTTTATAGAGCCAGAATAGTAGCTGTAGTAGCAGTAGATGTGTAACATACTATGATGTTGAGTTTGGCAGTTTACCTGCAGCATGATGATTACACATAATATGGTTGTTTTAAATTATTTTACCAGACTGTTAGCCTTAGATTTTACATGAACATTGTTCATAAAATATGTTTGTATCTGCTTGTTTTCAGCTATGTCATTAAAGTACAGAGATACAATTTGACAGTCATTACATTATTTGAAAAATTGTTTTACAGCAGGGTAGTGCAGTTCTTAGCACTGTTGCCTCACAGCAAGAGGATTCTGGCTTCAAACCCACCATCTGGCTGGGGCCCCTCTATGTGGAGTTTGAATTGATTGATTGATTGATTGATTGATTGATGTTACTTTATTTATCCCCGAGGGGAAATTCAAAATGTCACTAGCTCAATAGAAAAATAAAAATAAAAACCAAAAACAAAAAACACTTTGTGTCAATTCATGTTAAAAAGTCTGACTGCTGTGGGGACGAATGATCTCCTAAATCGACTGCTGCAGCTACTCCTCTGTTGTTCCAGGAGGCTGTGGAGAGGGTGTCTGCTATTATTCATTATAGCATTCAATTTGTTCAATATTCCTCTCTCCACCACTGATCTTAGAGGGTCCAGTCTCCTACCCAGCACTGAGCCCGCCTTTTTGACCAGCTTGTCTATCTGCTTGGTGTTTTTGTCAGAAAGACTGCCTCCCCAGCACACTGTAGCAAAAAACAGTGCACTGGCCACCACCGTGTGATAGAAGATAGTCATTATCTCCTCACAAACATCAAAGGACCTTAGTGACCGCAGGAAGAACAGCCGGCTCTGCCCCTTCCTGTAGAGAGCGTCGGTGTTAGGGGACTAATCCAGCTTTTCATCCACAAGGACCCCTAGATATCTGTATGTTTGCACCACTTCAATGTCCACCCCACAGATTGTCACTGGCTCCAGAGGGTTCTTAGACCTGCAGAAATCCATGATCATTTCCTTCGTTTTTGAGGTGTTCAGTTGAAGGCAATTTTGTCGACTCCATTCACTGAAGGCTGTTATTAGTTCCCTGTTTTCGGATTCCTTGCCATTCCTGATACATGCCACAATAGCAGTGTCATCCGAGTATTTCTGGATGTAGCAGGACTCAGAGTTGTATTTGAAATCCGAGGTATACAGGGCGAACAGGAATGGAGCCAGTACAGTCCCCTGTGGAGCCCCCGTGCTGCTCATGACTGTCCCTGAAACACAGTTCCCCAACCTGACAAACTGTGGTCTTTCTGTCAGGTAATCTGTGATCCAGGAAACAAGGGAGGAATCCATTCCCATCTCTCTGAGTTTGTCTTTGAGTATGATGGGTTGGATGGAGTTAAATGCACTAGAAAAATCAAAGAACATGACTCTAACATAGGTGCCTGATTCCTCCAGATAAGAGAGGGCACGGTGAAGCATATAGAGAACAGCATCCTCCACTCCAATGTGTTCTCTGCAGGGGATCAGGTTTGTCATTGACCTCTAGCTTCAGAAAACGAAGGAGCAGATGCTCCAAGGTTTTCACTATGTGTGAAGTCAGGGCCACTGGTCTGTAGTCGTTGAGTTGAGATGGAATTTTTATTTTTGGTACCGGTACAATGCAAGATGTTTTCCATGTAGCCGGTACCCTCCCCAACTGCAGACTCAGGTTGAAGATCTTCTGTAGAGGTTGACATAGTTGGGCAGCACAGTCTTTAGCAGCCTTGGGCACACACCATCTGGGCCAGCTGTCTTCCCAGAGCAAAGTCTCCGGAGCTCCAACTTCACTCCCATTTCAGTGACAGACAAGGATGGAGGCACAGGTGTGACAGCTGCAGCAGTGGAGATGGACACATATGTAGGTGGAGGAGGGGACGGAGGAGGAGGATGAGGAGGAGATATGTTGGAGAAACACTCATGTGGAGAAGAAGGAGCCACAGTGGAGATACATCTATGAAGAGGAGAAGGAGCAGCAGTGGAAGTGGGTGTGACCACAGTGTCAAATCTGTTGAAGAACTGGTTAAGTTCATTGGCTCTATCCACATCACCCACTATTGGCTGTCTGTTCTTTTTGTTGTAGCCAGAGATAGTGTTGATTCCTCTCCATAACTCCCGAATGTTGCTGTTTTTTGTCCTCCCCATCCCTGTGTGGGTTCTCTCTCAGTGTCAGCTGAGATTTTCTCCAGCTCCCCTGCAACCCTCTAGAGGATAAGTGGTAAAGAAATTGGATGGATGGATGGATGGATGTTCTACAGTATAGCTGTCTCCTGCAATATAAGATTTCTTTTGTTTCTTTTGTCATATTGAACAACGAACATCCAGACCTCTGCACAACAGACAACCATGGTAGAATTCAAGAGACTGATATATACACAAGACTGAGCAAAGAACACAGACCAAGACTGACACTGTATTCATATTTTTTAATTTGTTATTAATTTGTCATTAATTTGTTTCAACTGTAGTGTTTATATAAATATAAAATGTATATGAAAGTCATGTGTATGTGTTCTGGATCTAAATTACTGGATATATGAAGATGGGTGTCAGTATGCACATCCCAACATTATATCATGTACATTACATATTACCTTATATATAAAGTATATTATATCAACATTATGTAGGAATTTGTGCACTCAGTTGGCTTATGGGGGAATTATGAATTATGACTGACACAAGAGAGGTCAATTAGAATTAAAGCTGCAAGCAGCGATGATCAGGCCCTCGCACCCTGGCGCACGTCAGAGCCTCTGTCACAGGCATGTAGATGTTTTCACAGCCAGGCTTTTTTCAGAGAAACATCACTTCCTTTGTCCGCTCGTTTGCCTGCCGCTGGGGCTGCTTTCCTGAAATGTGTTATAGGGGGCACTATGGAGCCAGTTTGCACCACTGATTGAATATTGTGATGTAGACGTGCTCAGGCCTGGACTGTTATCAAATCTGTAACGTTTCAGGCATATCCGACCATGTACACTAAAGTTATAGCAATTTCCTCTGTCATGGCGAAACATCAAGACTCAACGCCACGCCACGGCCAAACGCTTCAATGTAAACAAAATCTTTTGATAACTTTTGATCATACACTAGTCTAGATAACACACACTCATTTTGAAGTCCTTATGATAAATTCTGTAGGAGGAGTTCGTTGAAATACAAGGTATGCGAAATGGCCAAAAAAAGGCGAAAATTGAACGGTTTTTCCAAGATGGCTGACTTCCTGTTGGACTTACGATATGGCTCCAAGAGGCTTTTTTGTGCAGAATGATATCATTCTTTCTCATGGTAAGCTAGTCTTGCTTTCACTAATGATATACAAATATCTGGGCTCCAAACTCTAGTTTGAGACAAATGCATTTTCCTCATCAAAATTCAGATTTTTTTTCCATCTCATTATTGGGAATGTCTTTTGGTGCAGTGGTTTAGAACACTGTTTTCATGGACAGCTTCCCTTAGATGACAAAGTTGTGTCTTCAATACCCACTCATTGCAATGCTTCTCATAATATTGCTCTCATGTACAAAGTTGCTTTACATCTTTATCATGTACCATAATTCAGTTGGACTCTTACCAGCCGACACGCCCCTTATTGGATATCAGTTATTGATTGGGCGCTGCAGCTGATCAGACTAATCTGATACATCACTGCAGTTTCATACCCATGTAGAGACAGATTACAGATTAAATTTAAGTGTATCACTCATGTTTTATGTTTATGTATATTTGTTTTGACTCATCATATAGTTAAAAATCTGTTAATTGTTGATCTGATCAACAAAAGAGCCATACACAACTTTCTTCATTTAATTCAATTCAATTTTATTTATATAGCGCCAAATCACAACACAAAGTCATCTCAGGGCACTTTTACATGGAGCAGGTCTAGACCACGCTCTTTAATTTACAGAAAGAGAAACCCAACAGTTCCCCCCATGAGCAAGCACTTGGCGACAGCAGTAAGGAAAAACTCCCCTTTAACGGGAAGAAATCTAAGGCAGATCCCGGCTCTGGGTGGGCGGCCATCTGCCTTGAACCATGGTCTATGTTTCATGGAGCTTCCTGTGGATCAGGCCTGGGAAAGGTGAGCTGCCGCAGCCCACGGATGACAGCCACCGTCCACTGTAGGAGGATGAGGAGGGAAAAGAGACAGCGCCCGCACTGCGTGCCGTGTTGTATCTGGCCTCTGCTTAAGAAGTGTGGAAGTAACAAACTGATTGATGAGCCTCAGGTGTGTCTGCCTGCAGCAGGTGTCATTGACTAACAGTCCATGATCCCACAGTCCATGCTTCACACTAACACAGCAAATCACTTAAAAAAACAAAAAAACACTACATGCATATAAATATAAGGTAATCAAGCATACATCAAAACATAAATATAGAAGGATCTGACCATGTATCAACCAAAAGCACTGTTTTGCAGTTTATGACAAACACATTGTTATAATTGAGCATTAAAATTTATAATGGAAAGTCAATATTTGAAGTCTCATATCTCAAAGTAAAAGTGCTAAAGTGTTCAAACTTGATTGACAGGTGGCCCATGTGGACAATGTGTTCCTTGGATGGTACCAAGTAGACTGATATATTGTACATATAATGACAGTACACCATTATGTAGAATTTGATACCATTCTACCAACAGGGGGCACTTCTGTAATATTATAACATGATATTTCCATAGTTCAGTTGTCTTCAATGAAATGAAACTTGGTACATAAGTTCTCCATGTCAATTTGCGCACTTTGACGCTCAACTGCTCGAACGTCCCTTATCCTACAGATGCCATTCAAACTTTAAAATGTTCATGAAACTTTTTGAATTTTCAAAGTTATCGGATTGTTTAGAGATATCTTTTGGACTTTTTCAGCAATAAAGGCCAAAGTCAGGGGTTTTGCAGACTTTGTCAGGTCTCACCAGTGAGTCATGTGATCACTTAGCATGAGCACTGATATTTTCAGACCAGAAAAAAATTTCTAAACAGGTCTCACTCCCACAGTTTTAACTCATCAAGTACATATCTTTCCTTAGAATGTTGCCACAAGCCTCCTCTCTCTAAAAATGTAAAGACATTGCACATAGGATGTAAAGTTTTTGGGATCTGAACCTTAATTGATAAGGAGTCCCTGTCCCTGCATGGCTGCAATACAGTCTGCAGGATGTGTGTCTGGTGGTGTGAAATGGCAAGGGGTCATGGGAGTTGTTGTCTACGTTGTTAAATGACCAGCTTCATCGGGATACAATTACTCCAGTGTTAATCGTTCAGGATGTTTTTACCGGGAGCTGGATTACCCAAAGGGGTCTCCTCCTCTCCAGAAGAAAATATTTATTTATTTATTTTACTTTGGCCAGACTTTAAATTTTGGTTGTTTGGGGTTTATAAAAAATTGTGAAGTTTGTGAACTTAAAATATTGTTGAATAATAATTTAACAATAGCAAAAGAGTTACAGTGTGTACGTGTAATTTTTTGTGCGTGTGAAGTCTGATATTTACAATCAAAAGATTTATTAGTTATTCAGTGTAAATTATTACATCTTGATAACATTATCTTAACCTCTCGAACCGGAGCATCCTTAACAGAGGTGGTGACTCTAGACCTTGAGATCTCTTTTACAGGTAAAACTGTCACAGGCTGATTAAGACCTGGTTACACAGACGTTCGTCGAATTATCCGCAGAAGTCTCATCTTCTCTAAAAACAAATATACACGCAGATTATAATTGTTAAAAGAGAGGGCCTACATGTAACATGAAAAGCCTGACCACATTGTTCCTTTTTCCTCCTGAGACAAAGGAACAGCTCCAAAATGCTGCTTAAGACAATGGGAGTCCATTGCAGACAACATTTCCCAGCATGCTTCATGGTTTCCCCCATGTGAGGTGCTTTAACAGTTGATGCCAAAATTATTGATTGACATTGACAATCTTTTCTTTGCACAATTCATAATTATCTCTGGTTATTAGCAGTAATTCATAATTATCAAATTCATTCCTGTTCCCAACATACGTGTTTAAGTTAGAGGAGGTATGATGCCATTGACATGCGACTAAATGAAAATGTCTGTTACTTAAATTACAGATTTCTGTGGGTTTGAAAATTGTTGGAAACATTTCGGATGATGTAAGTACACAACTCAACAACATGTATAACATAGGTCTAGCTGTTTTTAGACATTTTAATCTGGAATAATTACATATTATACCTGGTTTATAACACTGTTCTCCTAATCAGCTTCACCTTAGATCAGAAGTTGTAAGTTTGATACCTGCTCACTGCAATGCTTCTCATGTACAAAGTTGCTTTACATCTTTATCATGTACCATGATTCAATTGCACTCTACCTTATTTTAATATTATTGCCCAAACAGTACATTGATATGATTGTTAAACACATCTTTTCCCTTCACATGACGTGTGCCTGTTTAGTCCAGTGGTTTAAGCTCATGTCACCTTGTGGCCAACAGTGAAACACCAACATATGACTTAAGTTAAGTTGTTGACCAAATTCAGCAAAATTGCACAGATGGATATGCTGAACAAGTGTGTGTTATTGGATTAAATTTCACCTGTAAAATCTTGAATAATTGCTGCAGAAGCAGAAATTTGCAGTGACAGCAGCAGGGACAGCAACAGGCAGTGGCAGCGACTGCGTCTGGCAGTTTGTAGCTCCCACATGCAATTTCTCTATATATTGCAGAATTTTCTAGTTACTATATGCTAAGCACAATTGCTGTATATTAAAACGGTCCTGCTTTCTGTCTGCTGTAGCTGTTAAGGCCACAGTTTATGCCTCCTCTCTTCCTGCACTCTGTGTGGGGCTGCATTGTGCAGCCAGGTGATCTGTATGGCCAGCTGGGCATCCTCAAGGATGGCTTTCAACAGCCTCCAGCCTTGGTGCACCTGCTCTGTCTTTATGCGTCTCTCTGCCAGTATTTCCACACGCTGCTAAAGTGCACAGCATGCTTCTGCAGCTTTGATGCTCTATCCCACCACAACTCCTGTTTTGATTCAGTTTCTTCTTTTTGCTTATTGACTTTTGTTGTAGGTTAATTTCTTTTTGTTTGAGTTTAATATTAGCTGTTGGGGTCTCTGCCCACGGCTAAGTTTGGGTTAATTTAATTTTGTTATCTGTTACTTTGTTTTCTTTGTTTGTATATTCTTAGTGTTAGTTGCAAATTAGTTATTTCGCTTATTCTCTTTTTGTGTGTGTGTGTGTGTGTGTGTGTTTTTAGTATAGCCCTCCTGTTTAAATGTGATTTATTGTATCTGCCTGAGTGTCCTCCTATGAGCGGTATTATAATTTTGTTTCTCTTCTTTTAGGACAGGAGTTGGCAAGGTGTACAGCAGGTGTCTCTGGTGGTGGTTCCCCTTCACCCCTTTTTTATTTTGGTGTGACACGTGGTTTTAGTTTGTAGTGTTTTTTTTGTTTTGTTTTGTTTTCTTTTCTTTTTTAGTTGTGCTCTCATCCCTCTTTTGTTTAGTCTGCCCACTAAGCATTAGCCCTGTCCCTGTAAAATTTATTTTAGTCATTTGACCTGCCAAATTTAGCATCACCAAGGTCTTGTTTATTAGCTGACGCGATTTCAGGTGCATCAGACAAATTTCCTAGGAGTAATTAGACAAAGTATGACGCATGTTACTTCCTGTCGCCAGTAGGTGGCGCTATGACTTTCACTAAATATGAGACTGAACATGTGTTCAGACCGGGACTCTTAACAAGCATGTGAAATGTGAAAAAGATAAAACCACGTGGAGTCAAGTTATAAGGCTTTGAAATTTCATGGCGAGACATCAAAATTCGCCGCATCGCCATGGCAACACCTTTCGACGAAAAGTCACCAACTTCATAATTTGGGATTTCCAAGGTCTTGAGGCTATTCTCAGTAAATCTGAGCTGGATTCGATCACCGTGCTATCCACAGGACGTCGGAGCGTAAAACATGTGACTTCCTGTTGCCAGTAGGTGGCGCTATGACTCATATCCAATATTGTCACATGGATGTGTTCAGGGCGGGACTCTTATCAAGCACAAAAGGGTTGACTCTCTTAGTATCACGTATGCCGGAGTTATGGCTGTTTCAATTTTCATGGCGAAGGATCGAAATTCACCCCCCGGCCACGCCCCCTTGGCAATGACGAAAACTCACCGTTTTAATAACTTTTAATCTCCTATGCGTGTAGATGATATGGACCGAATTTCAAGTGGCTGAGGTCAAATCTCTAGGAGGAGTTCGTTAAAGTAATTTCGGTGGAAATGACCAAATCGGGGTCAAAATGGCAACTTTGGCACAAAATGGCCGACTTCCTGTTGGAGTTAGGGTGTGTGTCCAAGAGAGTTTTTGGTGCGTCTGGTCAAGATACATAAGCATACCGAATTTCGTTCTCCTACAACAATCTGTATCGAGGGGCTCAATTTTCCTAATTGTCTAGGGGGCGCTATCGAGCCATTTTGCCCCGCCGCTTTGCGAGCATAAAATATCAAATTTTTCACCACTTCTGATGTATGTGCAAAGTTTAACAACTTTTCGTGCACGTTTAGGCCCTCAAAAATGCGTTTGTTTCGGAAGAATAATAATTCATTCAGATCCAATAGGGCCTTCGAACCAGTCGGTGCTCGGGCCCTAATAACCCCTTTGGAAACAATAGGGCTTCGCGCTGGTCAGCGCTCGGGCCCTAATAATAATAATAACCCCTTTGGAAACAATAGGGCTTCAGACTGGTCAGCGCTCGGGCCCTAATTACCGATACTGTGGACTGGTCATCTGGCACCCCATTTTGGAGAATTGCAGGTCTGCTCTTCATGCTGATCCTGTTCCCAGAGATCTTCAGCTAAATCCTGGAACAGTGACCCCTGGAGCGCTGCAGAACTAATGCTGATTTGTGCCAGAGTGTGTCTGGGACTCCTTTGGTGCCAGTGATGAATGAGCAGCAACTTTCTGAGCCAGGCTTCTCCCTTAAATGACTAAACTTTGTCAACACAAGGCATGATGTCTCAACTTTTCGTTACTGGGCTGTGGAAACCAGTGTCCAGTGTCTCTCTCACAAAACCTGCTGCTGACACCACTGTGTGTCGAAACCCTGCAGTAGGAAGGCAGAGGATATTCAAAAAGCTGGAACTGAGGGGGCTATTTGGTAGGCATTTTAACATCAGAAGCATTACTGCAAAGAGCAATCGGTTAACTTGTCTTGTGTCTGACTCAAATCTGGACTTTCTCTGACTGAAACATGGTTGAAACAAATAACTCGTGTGTTCATGGTGCCTGGATACCAATGTATAAAGGAGGGGTGCTTATTTATGTGAGAGGCAACATCGTGTGAACGTGTGGTTTATAATGTGGGTGACACATTAGAATATATTAGGATAAAAATAATGTTATCCCAACAAATGTCTTAACATCACACACATCACATCACATAGGCCCCTTTCTGCAGATGACACTTTCTATGATCAACTCACAGAGGTCTTGAAAGAGTGCAATCTCAACAAAGATTTATTACAGGTTAACTGGGAGGATAAAATTAAGAAACTAAATTAATTAAAAATTTAAATTAAAAATGATCAGAGAAATTCCAACTAGAACAACTAGTAAAAGGCCCAACTAGGGTTGCAAAATGCTCCAATACACAAATTGATCTGATATTTACTAACAAACCAGAAAGAATAAAAGTTCTAATTTAATCACTGGCTTATGAGATCATAACCTAAACCTATATGCGAGAAAATTGACTAAAAGTAGATTTAAGACCACGGCAACTAAGACAATGATCCTTCAATGCATACCCAGAGCTAAGGAAGAAGAATTTATCAATGAAGTTAACAGCTGGAACTGGGATGGTGTACTATGGCTGTGATACGTTTACACAAAATCAACTCTGTGACGGAAAGATTTAATGTGAGAATACAGATAAAATTTATAAATAAAAACAATTTACTGTGGTTTAAAGAAAATTTGTGGAAACTAATGAAATCTAGAGATGCCACACTCAGGAAGGCAATTAAAACTAGAGGGGACAGACATGCTGACTTATAAAGGTTTAAGGAACAAAGTTATCCAAGAGCCATGGGAAGGTAAATCTCATTTTTATCTCAATATATTGAATGAGGCAAAAGGCAACGGTAAATTGATCTGGAAAAACGATCATCTCACAAGAAGGGACCCAAAATTTTTAGAAGATTTTTTTTTAAACTCAAAGTACAGGAAAAGTTAATTGAAGATCGTCTTACTGTTGTTTCTGTCTTTAATATTGTTTTTCTTGAGTCAGTATATGAATTAGGAAAAAAAAATACGAAAAGGAAACTGGATATTGTTGCCATAGATGCTACAGGCCAGGTTTTCAAGTTACAAGTAAACAATCATCGGCATCTTAAAAAGCTCCAAAAGTAGAGATGCTTTCCAATTTGAGACTGAGTTAGCACTGTAACTGACCTGCCCACATGCTTTTTTTTTCTTTCAGAAAACAAATAGCCCGAGTCACCATTGTTGTTCGTCATGTTTTTTTTCCATTTCTTCCATACAAAATTTTGGCACGTAACCAGTCCCGCAGCTTTGAGAAAACCCATGTGAACGATTTTATAATTATAACAATTATTTCTCTCTTGCTCTCCCATCCACATTTTTGGTCTAAGCACTTGAAGATAACCAATATTGTGCAGAAAGATCTTGCGGTGGTTTCTGGTCTGCTCAGATATCTGATAGGACTTACGGTTCTTTCACAAAAATGCCTTTTTTGACAGGCTCACTGAGCTCACATTTTCATTCTGCTTTGACAGATTTACACACCAACACGCATGCGTACACTCGCGTGCTCACGCACAGGTTGCCGTGGGGAGCAAAGTAAGGCTGCATTCACACCAAATCCGGTGGTGTGGCGAATCGCTGCAGGTCAGTGCGGATTTGCGGGTGTGTAATTACGTGGGCGTCATGCTGTAAACTTTTAATCCTCCCGGTCCACGAGATGGCAGTAATACGCATGAAAGTAGTTTGCCAATCGCCATCTATCAACGAAAGAGAAGAAGAAAAAGAAGCAGCCCTCGTATAAGGTTGTGAAATTACTCAAAGCGGCGATGAGTCTCTCCGCCATCATCTTCGTAATAAAGTAATATCAATCATCTTCAGTCCAAAGCAGAATGCTGAAATGCTACAATGCAACATGCTAAATAAACAACGTTCCTCTTCGGTCTTTGAGCTTTTGTTTTAGTCTTCCGGTCTAATCACCGACCTACGTGATTGGCCACCGCAGCGTGACGTCGGGTTGTGGTTTTCCAAAAGTTGACTCCGGTTCAACTTTTCCGGCTGCAGTCCGGTGCGGCCAAGCCCCCAGGGACAGCGTCGAGCGGTGATGCAAATTTAACATAGCGGCCAAACCGTGGTATGACAATGTCACGTGACGCTACTGGGCCCAGAAAGACTTTTTCCCATAGACTTACATTGTGAAAGAGACGTCCATAAATCAGTGGATAATTTTTTTTGAGCATCACAGTCCCTGCGAAATGACTCGTTTCACTGTCGGAATTTGATCCGTTCAGTCCGATCACATTTCAAAAGCCTAAAAGAGCCACACGATTGAATTGTTATATCCCTATTCAAGTTAGCCGGAGGGCTAAACCGGAAGTAGCCAACTCGGCCGGCGGAAGTTACCAGTGTGCACGTTCCACGGGCCCAGTGATACTCTCAAACCCGGAAGTCGATTTTTTTGGTATCATGCACCACTGAGCAACTTTCATAGGAATGAATGAGGCCCCACCTCCGACGCTGTATCCAGTTCTCTTAATACATCCATGGGTGCGGCCATACATCCATGGGTGCAGCCGCAGTGGCCAAAATGGCTGCATATATATATATATATATATATATATATATATATATATATATGAATGAGAGAGAGACTTTTATAGATATATATATATACACTTTTATAGAAAATTGCGAGTTATATGTTTATGTATGTGTGACGAATCTGCTGATAAAGGCAGAAAACAGCTGCTGCTGTTAGGTACGGAAAGCAGTTAGCTTGAAAACCAGTTAGGACATAACACCATGGATGTATTATAAGAGCTCTTATTATACATCCATGCACCGAATGAAGGCACATCTCCCGGTTAGAAAGACTGACTGTGCGCCTAACCAACAAGTGATGAGCTATAGGTACCTACCTTTTCCGGTTTGAGTCAATGTTGTGTTTTCCGATTTGTCGTTGTGTTTTATTTGTTGTTGTGATGTGCACTTCAGGGCCACCATATAAATCAGAGGGCACTGCAATGTAACCCAGGTCACAAAGAGTTAATGCCACAGAAGTGCCTAGCCAATCAGAGCGCAGGTCCGCAGTACCATAGAAAGGCTACGCTACAGAGTTTACACTAGTCAGACGCTGGGTGACACTGATGAGAGGACCTGCTGCTGAACGTTAAAAAATATAACTGAATAAAAACACCATATAATTTTGAAAGCGGAACAGTAATAGCCTGTACTTTGTTGTAAGCTCGTAGATGTGTGTGTGTGTGTGTGTGTGTGTGTGTGTGTGTGAGAGAGAGAGCGAGAGAGAGAAAGAGGCTGCTCACTGCAACCTGCGAGTGACACAGAGGGTCTCCCGAATTGGTGAGTAAACAATAAAAAGTAAACAATTAAATGCTGTGTCACATGATACTAGACTAAGCTGGCTAGTTCAAGTGAATGAGCCTAGTGCTAACAAAAATTAGCATTTAGTGCTAAACAATGCAAGTAGTAGACTTTTGTAGAGCTCAAATAAAGTAAAACTGGTTGACAACTGGAAAAAAGAGATATATGTAGAGTGTTTAATTATTCATTCGTTTCTGTGGCTGGTAAAGCTACTGAACTGTTTAATACTGAATCAACATCCCAAGTTATGATTTGTTGGGTATTATATTTCATTGGTATAGTGAATCCGATTTAAAGAACAGAAGACATAAGAATAGTGTAAAGTTCATACTTTTGGTTTGTAATTCATGTAATACTATATTAATTTAAAGTGTGTTGATTGTTTACATCTTACATATGTATATATTTTGTTGAGGAATTAGTCATCCCTGACAAATCAGAATGGCAATTGATTAATGACCATATCAATGCCTGCAGATCAGGTTTTCTGAGCTGATTTGAAGTTGATGGTGAGCCAAACCAGATGAGACCATTAGATCCCTGGATTGAAGATTCCTGAGAGCCCAGAGCCAAGAACTGTTATCCTTACCTCTCTCCTGCCATGGTGGGAGGGTAAACACCTTAACTGCACAAGGCCAGCACCACTGTCATGCTCAGCTCACTTGCACAATCCAAGATCCCAGAGTCTGACTTTACTCTTTATTTTTGACCTGACTCTTACTGGGACACTTACTTTCTTCACTCTTCTTAAAATGCATTCCCTGTGCCTGTGGATGGACAGAGTCATAACCAGCACTGGTTTAAATGAATGGACTGAGTATTCATATTATTGATATGATATATTAATGTGCCTAAAGTGATGTTGTTCTTGTTAGAACAGTGAATAGTGAACTGTTGCAAGGTTGAAGTGTGTTGTGAAGTGATAATATTGAACAGGTTATGGTTCTAATATTGTTACCTAACTAAAGTTGGATCCAAAGATTGAGAATTGAGATTACCTATAGGCAGCCTGTTACAACCTGGACATGCTACGGTAAGCATATTCCGTCTTTTCCAGTTGCCGACTGTGTCTACTGATAGCGTTGTTGCTGCTTTCAATTCGATAGTGTTGTTATAGTATTGTGGATTAACACCTACTATTTTTGCGAATTTTTCGCTAGTTCCACATAAGCACTCTCATTGTGTTTTTTTTCTCTTAGCGACATTTTCTTGCTAATCGCACAGCGGTTAGTTATTTGAGCTCAGCAGCTAGCACTAGCACTAACAGCTAACCCGTAAACTAAATAGTTAGCCATGGCTTCTCTTTCTCCCTCTCGCTCTCCTGCTCCCTCTTGCTCAGTGTGTCTCATGTTCAGTTATTCCTCTGCCTCCTTTAATGATAAAGGAAAATGTAATAAATTTAGTTTATTTGCAGTACTGGAGGCGAGGCTTAGTAAATTGGAGGTGCGGCTCCGCACCATGGAAACAAACAAACAATCAGTAGGTAATTTAGTTAGCCAGCCCCGTGTAGTCGGTGCGGACCAACCTAGCATAGCCCCTACTCCCCCGGTAGTTCCCGAGCAGCCGGGAAAACAAGGTTCTGGCTGGGTGACTGTCCGAAGGAAACATAGCCCAAAGCAGAAGCCCGCAGTTCACCACCAACCCGTTCACGTTTCAAACAGAATTTCCCCGCTCAGTGATACACCCGCTGAGAAACAGACTCTGGTTATTGGCAGCTCCATAGTCAGAAATGTGAAGTTAGCGACACCAGCAACCACAGTCAAGTGTATTCCTGGGGCCAGAGCGGGCGACATAGAATCAAATTTAAAACAGCTGGCTAAGAGTAAACGTAGATACGGTACTATTGTTATCCATGTCGGCGGTAATGACTCCCGGTTATGCCAATTGGAGGTCACCAAAATCTGATTAGGAGAGACGGCATACATCCCACTTTGGATGGAGCTGCTCTCATATAAAAAAATATGGCTGAGTTTATAGCTAGACCAAAACCATGACAACCCAGAGTTGAGACCAGGAGGCAGAGTTGCAGTCTTACACGCTTCTCTGCACTTACCCGCCCTAAGCCTCATGGAGACTGTGTCTGTCCCCCGACCATTTAAATCAATTAAATCGAAAATTAATAATAGACGAATCAATCATAAAAATCTAAAACAAATTAACATTAAGTCTGAAACTGTTCAGCAAAATAAAATAATTAAATGCAGTCTCTTAAACATTAGATCACTATCTTCTAAAGCCTTATTAGTGAATGAGCTAATTTCAGATCAGCATATTGACCTATTTTGTCTTACAGAAACCTGGCTATGTCATGATGAATATGTTAGCCTTAATGAATCCACTCCTCCCAGCCATATTAATACTCACATCCCTCGAGATACTGGCCGAGGAGGTGGAGTTGTAGCCATTTTCAACTCCAGCCTTATTGTCAGCCTTAAACCTAAATTTAAATTTAATTATAATTCTTTTGAAAGCCTTGTTCTTTATATTTCCCATCCAACCTGGAAAACTCCTCCTCCTCCTGGCCCGTACTCTGATTTCTTATCTGAATTCTCAGAGTTTGTATCAAACTTAGTCCTCAGTACAGGTAAAGTAATTATAGCAGGTGACTTTAATATTCATGTGGACGTCGATAATGATAGTCTCTGCACTGCCTTTATCTCATTATTAGACTCAATTGGCTTCTCTCAGTGTGTAAATAAACCCACTCACTGTCATAATCACACCCTGAATCTTGTGCTGACTTATGGCATAGAAATTGAACATTTGATAGTTTTTTTTTTTTTGAATTTTTATTGGTAGATTACACACCATTAGACAAAAATGTTCACTAGATGTCTTACTGATAGTGCTGTAGCTAAATTTAAGGAAACACTTCCATTAGCGCTGAATTCAATTCCTTCTATCAATACTGCAAAGGATTCTTATGATAATTTTAGTCCTTCCCAAATTGATAATTTTGTTGACCTCCCTACTAAATATAATCAATATGTCTTTGATAACTGGCTATGTACCGCAGTCCTTTAAAGTAGCTGTAATTAAACCTCTCCTTAAACCTCTCGATTCAGATGTCTTAGCCAATTATAGACCCATATCTAACCTTCCTTTTATGTCTAAGATTCTCAAGAAAGCAGTAGCTAATCAGTTATGTGACTTTCTAGATAACAATAACTTATTTGAGACTTCTCAGTCTGGATTTAGAGCGCATCATAGCACAGAGACAGCACTGGTTAAAGTCACAAACGACCTCCTGACTGCATCAGACAAAGGACTTGTCTCTGTACTTGTCTTGTTAGATCTTAGTGCCGCATTTGTCACTGTTGACCATCAAATCCTGTTACAGAGACTGGAACATTTCATTGGCATTAAAGGTTCTGCATTATACTGGTTTAAATCCTATTTATCAGATCGATTTCAGTTTGTTCATGTTAATGATGACTCCTCCATAAAAGTAAAAGTTAGACACAGAGTTCCTCAAGGTTCTGTTCTGGGACCTTTATTATTCACTTTATACATGCTTCCTTTAGGGAATATTATTCGAAAACACTCCAAAATTTCCATTGTTATGCAGATGATACCCAAATATATTTATCAATGAAGCCAGATGAACCCAATCAGTTATCTAGACTCAAAGTGTGCCTTAAAGATATAAAGACCTGGATGACCTGTAATTTTCTGCTGCTAAACTCGGATAAAACTGAAGTTATTGTGCTTGGCCCTAAACACCTTAGAAACACATTATTTAATGATTTAACTAATCTAGATGGCATTACCCTGGCCTCCAGCACTACCGTAAGGAATCTGGGAGTTATCTTCGATCAGGATATGTCCTTTAATTCCCACATAAAACAAATTTCAAGGACTGCCTTTTTTCACTTACGTAATATCTCTAAAATCAGACATATCCTTTCACAACAAGATGCAGAAATAATCCACGCATTTGTTACTTCTAGGCTGGATTATTGTAACTCAATATTATCAGGCTGCCCTAATAGGTCTATAAAGATTCTGCAGCTGGTCCAGAATGCAGCGGCTCGTGTTCTGACTAAAACTAAGAAAAGAGATCACATTTCCCCCATCTTAGCTTCGCTACATTGGCTTCCAGTAAAATCCAGAATAGAATTCAAAATCCTTCTTCTTACGTACAAAGCTCTTAACGGTCAGGCACCATCTTATCTAAAAGAACTCTTGGTACCGTATAATCCCACTAGAGCGCTGCGCTCCCAGAATGCAGGTTTACTGTTGGTTCCTACAGTATTTAAAAGTAGAACGAGAGGCAGAGCCTTCAGCTATCAGGCTCCTCTCTTGTGGAATCATCTCCCAGTTTCGGTCCGAGGGGCAGACACCCTCTCTATGTTTAAGAGTAGGCTTAAAACTTTCCTTTTTGATAAAGCTTATAGTTAGATCTGATCTGACTCGCCTTGGATCAGTCCTTAGTTATGCTGCTATAGGCCTAGACTGCCGGGGGACTTCCATTGATACACTGAGCTCCTCTCTCCTCTCCTCCATCTCATCATGTATTTTTACTACTATTAATGCATGTTACTAACTTTACTTCTTCCCCGGAGTTCTTTGTGCTTTCTGATCCACAGGAAGCTCCATAAACCATAGATCATGCTGATGTGCTGACGTCCTTCTTCTGCCCTCCGCCAGCTATTCCTGCTATTGCTGCTGCTTGTTGCTGCTTCCTGCTGCTTGCTGACTATTGTTGTTGTTGCGGTTTTCTTTCATTGTGTACAATCCCCCCCCCTCTCTCTCTTTCTCTCTCAACCCAACCGGTCAAGGCAGATGGCTGCCCACCCAGAGCCAGGGTCTGCCTTAGGTTTCTTCCCGTTAAGGGGGGGTTTTTCCTTCCCGCTGTCGCCAAGTGCTTGCTCATGGGGGGAACTGTTGGGTTTCTCTTTCTGTAAATTAAAGAGCATGGTCTAGACCTGCTCCATGTAAAAGTGCTTGGCGCTATATAAATAAAATTGAATTGAAATTGAATTGAATTGAACCTACAGAAGGGTGCACCCAGTCAAAACCAAAAAGTAGTTGAAAAGAACTCAGTGGTTCAAGACAAATAGATAAGGTGACAGAAGAAATAATTTGTTGCTGAATCAAACTGAGATATCTCTGTTGAATGTAAATATTTACTGAACTTAAAGTTATTTAAATTATTTAGTTTATTTTCAAAAATAATGCATGGTACCCGTTTACAGCTGCTTGTCTCGTGTGGTCATTTAATGTTGCATATATCCACTTCTGCCTCCTATCTGAATCTGGTATCCCCTGATTCTGGTCCAAAATTATTAAAATCCTTACTAAATAGTAGTGTTAGGAGCTGAATGTTACACATAGCAACTACAACATCATCAGTCATCTGATTGGACAGCCAGGCCCAGAAGCTGAGATGGAGGAAACTTGACCTGGCAGAGTCCAGATGTAGAAAACCCATAAATTATATTTATTATGTACATGTTGTGACTCATCATCATAACTTAAAAGTCCATGTAATATATAGTATTATTAGAGTTATATATTTTAATGTTTTGTGTATACATGATACAGAAAAACACACAGTGTAATGATCAGTACTAATAATTAACAGCTATACCACTGCCTAAAATCATAACCGAGCTATCAATGACACAAATACCATTGGCTCCTCCCAGATGAGTGTTCCCCATCAGCTGCTAGGACTCCCTCACACATGTCACTTTCAAAATTTCTGCTGCAGAAATTTTCTAGTTTTTAAAATTATTGTACGAAATAAATATTTAAAAAAAAAACACTATTTGTGCTTTCAAGTGCTTTCCAAATAATTCAAGTACACCTCTAGTACACACATGCAAAAACAACTGAGTTAGCCGCTGCTAAACTAACAATTGCATTGGAAAGGATCACACATCAGCTTGATCAATCATGTCTGAGTCTAAATGTAAACAAGACAAAGGGGTATGTTTTTTTCTAAAACCATGGTTCAACCTCTTAACGCTGATATTTTCATCAAAGTTGAAAAGATCGACACATTGGATCCAAATTTGAACTTTAAGAAACAGTTAAAACCATAAAGTACAACTAAGCAAATTTTAGACATGTTAGAAACTGTCCCATATATTGCATCACATGTTGGGGGCAGGCTGGAAACAGCCATAAAACCTCTCGAGTTCTTACACAAACAAACTAAAAACTGGACAAAAAGCCAACGTATTTCCATCACTGTAAGATAGTGGAGAAATACAATTTACTGAGCTTTGAGAATTTTAAATTATTCTCAAATTTGTGCCTAGTTTAATAAATTTTAAATGGTTTGGCCCCTCCTCCACTATTTGACTTTGTGTACACTTGCTCACTAAGTTAAATTAGATCC
This sequence comes from Euthynnus affinis, assembly GCA_029490765.1. NCBI lineage: Eukaryota > Metazoa > Chordata > Actinopteri > Scombriformes > Scombridae > Euthynnus > Euthynnus affinis. The sequence continues at coordinate 381,913 of JARJJI010000030.1, forward strand.
TCCAGACTGTACCATACCATTTTATCACACTGCATTTGGGCAGTCGACTTTCTCTGTGAAAGCCACAACTCAGTGGAATGCCCTACCTGATGATATGAAGAACTGCAGTTCAATCAATACATTCAAGGCCAAATTAAAAAAATCTACTAAAGACCAATCAGCTGTGTGACAATTGAGTCTAAACTCTATCTATGGTCTTCTCATTAACGTAGGTAGTCTTGCTTTTAATTTGACAAGTTTACATCATTCATTTCTAATTGACATTGTGGATGTATGTGATGTGCTGTTGTGTGTAGCTTTGTATTTTGTATGGCATGTTCTGTGTCTTTTTTGCTTTGTACTGTTTGTTGCTGTGCTGTTGTATGTTTTGATTGTGGGAGACTTCAGATGTAAATTAGCTTTGAGCTAATTCCAGTGCAGTACATCTTTTATGTTAAACTGTGCACTGTCCCAATAAATAAATACAATCAATCAAAGCTGCATGGAATTAGCATAAAGTGGGCATGTCTGTAAAGGGGAGATTGTGGGTAACTACAAAACCCATTTTCATTTAGATATCCAGAGGTGAGAGGTCAAGTGAGCCCTTTGAATATGGCCATGCCGGTTTGTCCCTTGCCAAAATTTAGCCTATCTTTGGAGTGTTATTTAGCCCCCCTTCTGACAAGCAAGTATGACATGGTACCAAAGGATTCCTTATATTGTTTAGTTTCATATTGTACCAGTATCCACACTGCAGCTTTAAAACTGAGACGAAGAGGTTAATAATCCACAATATGAGTGTCTTTTGAACACTAAAAAATTAATTATGTGTAATTGCAGTACAGGGGCACTGTGCGTGTGTCTGCCTAATCTATCATGCATCTTCTGTTGCTTGACAAAGAAAGACAGCAGGTTACTGAACAAAATCAGGCCAAGGAAATCAGACATGTCCATATGCAATGCAGTTATCTTGCTATTGGAAAACAGTCTTCAAGATATAAGATACTGCCTGTTCAGATCTAAAAGCTACTATTCTTATTTTTATATTAGTTTTATTTAGACTTTCGATTTATTTTTAGAACACATCACTACTACTTTTTCTAGACTTTTCAGCACATATGTATTTGGAAATAAAGATAAATACTTTTTTTTTTTTTTTTAAATCAGCATACTCTCAATTAAGACTACTGTATCGGACTCTGCCATTTTCCTTAAATAATCAGGATTTTGTAGAGAGAACAGAAGCTGGTAAGTCTGAAAAAATTAACAACACCTTCCTGTGGAAGTTTTTATTTTGCTGAAATGAGTGCAAATGCTTCATCACTTCAATGTTCTCATGTAACAATGAAATTAGGTTAGATGTTTAGAAAAAGGGTATAACATATTATTGCCAGAAAGTAGTGCAAGTTATTCAACAATGATTTGAATTTGTGGTCTTAAACCTGTCATAATCAAACTGATGTTGAAGGTAGTATGAAGGGACAGGGGCTGGATCTACTAGTGATAGTAGTAGTCAGGGTAACATGCAAAAGCTAGCAAATTATCTCATTTTAAATCAGTCACATATTTATACCACTTTCAAACAGCCGATGCACATTTTATGCAGGTGTACTTAACACATATTTGAACCACGGACCCATTCATGAGACAGCTGTCACCCTGCTTCTCACTCTGTGCAGATACTCCAGTCTGCTGGGTAGTTCATAAACTTTAGTGACAACACCAGATCATCAAAGCTGGGCAGCCTCTGACCACTAACCTTCCAGATTGCTGGATCGGTCTGAATTGGGTATTAGTGATGCATTATCAATTAGAAAACAATGAGAAATTTATATAGTTCCATTAAGTTTTCTGTCACTTTGTAACTCAAGTCATTCATTCAATGTATTTTATCAAGTTTGGTCCTAATGCTGCTTGATGACCACCAGGTTCTTCAGCATGTCAAAGGAATTTCCATCAGGTTCCACTGAGACCACACCCTGCTCCTTGCTGTACACTTGGAGGAAGCCGTTGGGGTCCAGACCCACCACCTCAGCCTGTAGTCCATCCTCGCTCCAGAGACGCACCTGAGTCCCACTGAAGCCAGAGCACAAAGAGCCACTGTCACAGTTCAGCTTCAGGATATTACAGGGTTAAAAAAAAAACAAACTCTTCTTTGCTTCTCAGCTTAGACTAAGTCAGACCCTTTAAGACTGATTACCCACCACCTACACAGCTTATTTCCTCAGCCAATAACCCTCACAAACTCCAGTCATATATGCCCAACTCTGATCTGCCATGTTCTTCTACACAAACTGACTTGTCATTGAGTACACTGATAAACAATAAATAATAAATAATATGTTTATAATATCCAAATGTTTCTGTACTATCAGAACCACCAATTCCACTGATGTTTTAATAGGCCATATGCATTATGCCTATTAAATGAAATACAATACACATTATCCTTTGTATATATGTATTTACTCTGTCATAATTAAATAAATCATGACAAAGTTAATTATTCTGTTAACAACTAACTAACTACACACCAAATAGTCTTTTTTACACTGTAAACATAATCACACATGTCTATGTTGTCATATGATGTTAATATTGGTGATTTGTCTAACGATACACATATTGGCCCTTATTCACTAATATGTGCATAGAAATGTTCTAACTTTGCATGCATAACAAGTGCACACACAAAATTATTGCCTTATTCATGACACATGTGAATCAGCCAATTTTGTTCTTACCACCGTGTGTATTGAGTGAATCAAAATCATTCTAAACTGACAGGCATGTGCCCTCTATCAATAATTAGTACAACAAATGACAATAACAAATGATGAAAACATCCAGAGACTCATTGGTTTAAGCATGGAGAGTTAAATGGTTAGGGTTAGAATAAAAAGATCAGGGTCAGAGCCAATCAGAGGCAGAGTAGGGACGGGTCTTCACAGAAGGCATACTGGGCAAGCATGTCTGACAAGAGCATTAAGTCTCTCCCTGCCAGCTCTACAGCGTTATTCGCTCTCAAAATTGGCCAAAAATGACTTTCAATTATTCCTTTTAAAAACAAAACAAAAAAAAACACACACACACACATAGGTTCAAACCATTTGAATATCTATTTTTGTACATTATGTCCATAAGAAGATAAACCAATACAACAAGAGAAATAACTACTTGTATAGGTTTAATTATTTCAACATAAACATGTATTTTAAAAGATCTACATATCTATACATTACACAATAAATAAAATAATGTCCTGCACCATAAAACTTAATTTAAAGACCATAGGCACATTAATTACATTGAATCAAATTGTGTGAATAGTATTATCATTCTTTTTAATTACATTGTAATATTTGTGGGGTCCTTTAGTATGATCCTTTATTGTGAAGCACTTTGTAAAGTTTGTTTTCATATGAGGGCCATAAACTAAATCATTGATTATCGAGATATTATTGCATCACAGGTGCATGTGATCAATTAATACAGTAGCTATAAATAGCCACAGCTATGTCTAATGATCATGCGTAATGACAGTAAAGCTTTGTCAAAGTTTACAATGACTAAATCACACATTTAACAGAAGCCTACTTTCCCTATAAATTCAGGTGTATGTGTTTGTTTTTGTGTATTTGTATATGAATATTGTTATGGAAATGTCAATAACTAAAGGGTGACAAAGTTAGAGAGGTCAAACTGTACTTTCTGTCTTCTGAAGCAGGAGATAGCTGTGTGCATTGTTTTGATAAGCAGGAGCCTTACAGGCAAACCAGGGCCAGAATGCAGGCCATTGCCAGACGAAACAAGACAGAGACCTAATATACAACATAACTAGAGGTCACAGATTTATGATTTCAAACTGATGAACCAATTAGAGTAATATCTCTGATTTGCTTAAGGTCTGGACTCGGACTTTCAGAGCTCAGAACAGACAGAGACAGCATCTGGTTCAGATGCGGCCTCTGTATTTGTCCTTGATCAAGTCATTAAAGTGTTCCTGGCTTAATTCAACAAACTTCTCGTTTGTCCCTCTCTTTCAACCGAAACTGCCAACATCAGTTCAGAAAATCCACAATAAATATGTGCATAATAATATATTATCATTTTATAATTATAGTTTTGAATCTTATCTTAGTTGGCTTAGTTTTTAGTGCCACAGCATCCCTGACATCAGATTACCTTACTTAAAAATGATCCCTTAGTCGTTCATACAGTGCAGTATACAGATTTTTAATTTGGGTTAATGAGAGCATTGGTATTGGACTAGTACTTAGTATTGGCAGATATGCTTAGTTTAGGTGTTTGCATGTACTTATTGAATCAAGTATCTATCTAAATAAGAAGTAAAACCTAATTCCAAAGCCCAGTGGGAGTGTTTGGAATGCTAACCTGTGGAGCCATCTCTTGTAGTAGGCGGGCAGGATGGCATCTGGGCCTCCTTGTTGGAAGCTGCAGATGAGGGCCTCCAGGTAGCTAACAGTCCGAGCGATGAGCTGGGCACAGCTAAGTGGCTGCAGGTTGCAGTTGTATTGGATGTTGTACTGCTGGATTAGGTCATTGATGCACAATGTTGGGTTGCTGTTGGTCACATTGAAACCACAGCCTACAGGGTACATCATGAAGAAATATTACTGTTATTGTGAGCAATATTACTATGTTATTCTGAGCAAACAACATGAAACTATATAACGTATTGCAAGACTGTATTCATTACTATCATTGACTAGTTGCTTGGTGTAATGTGACAGTGCACAAATAACTGATCATATTTATCACCTTTACACACTGAAATCATGACTAATAAAGCCATTAAAGCCATTCATTTGTACAAGTTGCAAAATGTGCCTAAAGATCTCCTGTGTGTAATTAAGGTGTGACAAGTGATTTAAGGTTACCAAAATGGTCTAGATGCTAGTCAACTGCCTGGAAAAATTACAACATGAAGACAAAAGAACATTCCAACATGCCTCAAGTTGATCATTTCTGTATGAGAGTGTTCTTGTTGAGAGAAAAAGAAAACTGTCAATCATCTACTAAATAGCCTCTAGTCTCATTACCTGTGATAAAGGGGGGGGGGGGGGGCTGTTACCTATGAGCAAATGAAAGGTTGATCCTATTACAGAGGAAGTCACCAGTACTCCCCCGAGCTTCATCAGGTTACTGTAGTAGATGTCATTGGGCCACTTCACCCTCAGGTCTATGTCCTGAAGAAGGTTGCAAAATGTTCAACCATCATCAATCATGAACATAAGACATTTTCATTTAATACCCAATTCCATTACTTTTAACATATAATTTTGTGATACAATATGCCATTGATATGATATTTTGATAAAAACTATTTTGAAGTATACAGATAAACAGTATATGGGACAAATTACAGAAGACATACATTTCTTAGTATTGACATTGTTGATACAGGAAAATGTGTAGACTGATACCTGGTATCCAGGAAGTGTACGAACCGCCTCGACCACAGCCAGAGCAGCCAGATGTTGCAGGAAGGGAATCTTCTGTCCGAGCCTGGAGCTCAGCTCCACCTGGACACTCAGAGTAAACATGGCACAACCCAATGGGCTGAGCCAGGTGTTCCTGCCCCGACC
>JARJJI010000030.1:390000-405000 GCA_029490765.1 Euthynnus affinis
ATTAATGTCTCATTTAAGACAAAGTAAACAAACTGCTGTAAGTACAAGTCATGAACAAACAGCGTGTAGCTAACATCAATGATCAAACCTGCATCTAACGGTCCGAAGTGACATTTGAGTTACTTTAATGATACCTGCTGTTTAATATTATTTAGCATCTAGCTGCTAACTGACATTAACATGAATGTTTGTTTCTCGTCCAACAAGCTGCAGGACAAGACGTGTGTTCATGTTTCTGAGTTATCATCAAGTTTTGATGATGTGGACAGAGGCTATTTCATTCAATACCGTGTTTAAAAGAGGAAGGTATCATGTTGCAATAATTGAGCACTGAATATTTTATATATTTTATTTCATTTAAACATTTGACATCTTAAATGCTGTTTTCATTTAAGACCAATGGCAAAAGTTCTTTGCTTTTTAAGCTGAGCCATATATTGAGTAATAAATTTAAAGTACTAGAATAACAAGTGTTAACTTGTGATGTAACAGATCATATTTGATCCGTGGTCCATACTGATCCCCCCCACCCCCCCGTTAAGCAGGCATATGAACAGACAAAATAAACAAAGTACAAATCATGGGCAGACAGCGTGTAGGTAACAGCAACGATCAAACCAGCATCTAACGGTCCGAAGTGACATTTGCAATTAGGTTGCTGCTGTTTGATGTTTATTAGCATCTAGCTGCTAACTGACGTTAGCGTGGATGTTATCCTCATGTTTTGATGATGTCGACAGAGGCTGTTTCATTCACTATTGTGTTTAAAAGAGGAAGGTTTCATGCGTCATATTGCAATAACTGAGCATTGAATATTTTATATATTTAATTTATTTTATTGAAACATTGGACATCTTAAATGTTGTTTTCATTTAAGACCAAAAGTTCTTTGCTGTTTCTGGCTATAAGTGTGTTAGAATAAATGGAAAACAAAGTTTTATTTGTCCTTCCCTTTTCTGCTCTGATGCTAAAAATGATCTGTGACTCAAATCCGTGATAGATCCAAACCGTGAGTTCTGTGTTCATGTTAACACCCCTTCTGTACTAGATAAGAGTGTGTAAGTCATGTATTTGATACATGCATTAATACCTTCTGATGTGAACCTTCACTTTTAGATCTGTGAATGTTTTAATGTTCAGTCTCTCTAGTATTTAGTACTGATCTGTTAATGTATCACATTACAAGCTTTGTGGAACTTCATGTATTTCTGTACACTAAATACACAGGGAAATACACAGGAAACACATGTAAATCATGTGATATGTTGTCTGTTTTCGATGAGAACATTAATTTGTAAGTAGTAAGGGTACAAGTGGGTCAGAGTTGAACCCCTGTAATGGAGAGTTTAGGTAGTCATTTTGTTGTTTACGTGTTTAAAATCACCAAAAAGAACCAAGTTGTAATGAACTTGATATAGGCTTTAATTTAGGGGCATAGATTATTTAGACAAAACTGAGGGTGTATTGTCTCACTGCTCTGATAAAAATTACACATAGTACTGTTATATTGTCTGACATTGGACTGAAACCTGTTACTATTATTGAGATTAACCCCATTTTGGACAAAATATTTGAAACATGTGATGTCATTAGCTAACCCAAGTGGAGCTGAGGTTATGTGTGGATAAGTGCTGCAGTTTTTAGGCATGCAAACACCTGAGATGGATTTTCCTTATTTTACACATATATCCATGTAACTCTAGGGCAGGAATGATTATTTTCTGTAATTCTGAGATTGTGTGTCTTTTTTCCAAAACTCTTATAATTTGATTTACACATTGGATTTTCCTCTCCCTTGCACTTAGAAATTCCTAACCTTTATTTATGTTGACTTTGTCAGACAACGTTGCTTGTGTGGATACAAATCATTTTCACAAGAAAAGCTTTAAAAATGAATATAAAATTAATAGAATCAAAGACAACATGGACCCTCCTCTCACCACATCTCCACAGTTCACTGATATCTGCTCCTTCCAACTTGGCCAGAACAAAAACATACAAAGTAGCATGATTGACAGATGACAGAGAGAAGGCATTGTCCCAAGAGGAATAGATTGGCCCTATAAATCCTTGCTCATTGTTTTAGGGGGCAGCTAAGCCAAAGGGGTCACCCTCACAGAAATAGCAGGCCAGGAAGATAAACGCCCGCCAGCCGGGTAATCTGAGAGAGAAGAAAAATGGTGGATGTCCTTGGATCATGAGCTAAGGGAACCATCTCTCTCACACAGCAACAAGTCAAGTGAATGACACCAAACAAGAAAGGAAACCCTGCTCTCTGTAAAGCAGGCTTCTCACCCACCCAAAGCATCAATCTGTTTGTTCATCTCAGACAGACCTGATAGACATAGCATGGTACCAATCACATGAAGCTGATGGCATTTGGAAATAATAGTATTTACTTATAGTTAAATGTAAAGCTAGCAATCCCATACAGATTCTAACATTACATTGCGGTGGATTTGATGTGGTCAGTTAAGAGATCATTTTTCTTTAAACCAGTCATCTCCTAAACCTTTCCCCCCCAAAAAACCTCTCACTTTCCAGATTAAAATAACAGATTAAAAGATTATTTCTGCCAGCAATGCTCATTTTTGAAAGAGGATTTGGCATGCATAAGTGTGTTTGCATTGATCATTCACCTGCATCAAATGGATGATCGATAAAAGAGGAGAAACTAATCTGTAAATGTGATTAATTGAGCTAATCCTGTTTACTGAGGAACAGCTGAAATTACCATTTCCAAATAGCACTACTCAAAGTGACCAATGAGAAAGAGTGGCTGCATAACCACGGGACAGCTAAGGCATCAGTGAATGACCTTGCTTTGCTGACTGCTTATTTGGAATTGGCCTGCCTGGTCTGGCAGATGTCATGGACAAAGATACACATCATTCATTCATTCATCATCATTTTTGGCCAAAACAACCCTCCTGCTTTTATTGAGGTCCTGCAGTTTATTATGTGACAGCAGAAAACATCCTATTCTTAGTCCTTTTAGCATGTAGATTAATTTATACTGACTGGTGATGCAGCTAATTTCACATGAGATCAAAGTAAATTTTAACTATGTGAGAGATAGGTTTTGTTAAAAAAAAAAATGCAGATATAGAGAAAGCACCCAGCATAATAAATATCACAGATTTATGAATATCAACAATCGGCAATAGTAATGATGTTATAAATGATGACTTTAAATTTTTTGAAAAGTTAAATAACATTGGGCTCTATCTACACCCAGCGCAAAGTCGTGCCAAGTGCTGCGCAAGTGTCTTTGCTATTGTAAGACCGACACAGTTGTCATTTTCCTGTCCAGCGCCCACATTGTCAAAATAGCAAAGAAACTTGCGCCCATCAGTTCGTCTATGGGTATATTTGTCTGAAAATGAGGTGTGGACATTTTTGCTAATGTAAGACTGACACAGTTGTCATTTTCCTGTCCAGCGCCCACATTGTCAAAATAGCAAAGAAACTTGCGGCCATAAGTTTGTCTATGGGTGTATTGGTCTTAAAATGAGGTGTGGTCAGGTGCATTGTTGGCGCATTGCTATCTTGAGGCAGCAGAGAGCAACTGCGCTATTGACCAACAACCTGGTCTAAAGTCAATGTTGATGTGACACAGGTTGACTTTCCTGCAGCATCAATACATGATGACATGAGGAACACATGAGGAAATAAATGAGGTGAAAACAATTATTAAACTAATGAAGGAAATAAATCTGCACAGCTTCCAGCTGGTGCCAGCAGCAGAATCGGCGCCCTGGAGAGTCCTGATAATGATTCTTTACATGATTAAAATTCATTATGTAATTTTTGAACACATATTTAACAAATATTGTTTAACATTTTTGAGATTACAGTGATCAGGTTTCCATACTTTCAGCAATTAAAACCCTGCTGATTTGACCTGTTACTCCATGACTGAACAAAACGATTTTAAAGAAACTAAAGCTGTAATTAAAAAAAAAAAAAATTAAAAAAACAAATGAAGATAAATTTGCAACAAATTAATGATCTTAAACTGGTGGTCTGTTGCTGACCACGGGAGGGTCTAAGAGCAGCAGAGGCCACTTTGTTCAGTATAGATCGTGCAATGTCACTTTGGGCATGAGCAGATCCGAGGTGCTCCTTCTTACTACTTGGCAATGCGCCATCATAATCATAATAACAATCTGCCAAGGTGCAAGTGCACCTGGATCTTAAAGGGAACGGGAGACCACACTGTTAAAATAACAAAAGTGGATTTGGATACACCCTAAATGCTATTGCACCCTGTGCTTCAGACTGTTAGATAATTAAAATAGGGAACCAATATATTAGAAACCACATTTGTAAAAGCTACAATGTTTGAACACATAGGCTATGCATGAAGTTACTATTGTAACTTTAGTTTATATGACAATTAAACAGAATCACTTATAAATTATAAGGGTCTTGGATTTGTCAGGATCTGGACACTTGCAAATCTCATGGGCAGGTATGTATTGAAGTACTGAAGTTCTTGCCAGTCCCAAATGCCATCCATAGCCCCTCAATGTCCAGCTCTGACATGTGCAATAACTAAGACTACAACATCGGTGTCCACATCCACAGGGAGATCTTTTTAATTCCTTTTCTTGCAGCATCCACTCTATGGAGTAGCATCCTTTAATCTGCCTCTTTGTGTGTCCAAGGGGCAATCTGATCTGTTTCTTTCGGGTGAGATGATAGAACATTGGGTCCACAAGTGGAAACAACTTTGATAGTTGACATTTCCACAAATATGACTCATTATAGAGAAGGACCAAAAACACTTTTTTGAGCCTTATTTAAACTGATGTAGTTTTGTTTGTGTTTTAGCCACATGCTAAGCACCTTTCCAGAAACTAGAAGATGTCACCTGTCAAATGAAGCCGAATACATGCATCATGGCCTTAGAGTCCGTCTGTTATAAGCTTTTCCATTTGGGTATGCCAAATAGGCAAAAATTCTATGAAAAGAGTGGATGTTAAGGGGTTAACTATTCACAGTTTATGATGTTGTACATGGTATCATTGTAATCCTTGGGCATCAGAACATGTAGGGTAGACTTTTAGGGTAGACTAACCTTTTCTGTGTTATCATGTTTGGGTCAGAAGATATGATGCAATATACATAACTAGAATATGACAGAAGGTAAATTGGTTGCCATGGCCACCACGAGGCATTTTGCGATGGCTCCATTTCTGAAAATGTTCAGGGTCCCAAACTACAAGTGTGCCAAGTTTCATGCTTTTATGAAAACGTGAACATAATTTTCACATATCACCTGGACTATTAAGGTTTATTTCACAATGATCCTTTTTCTATTGTGATTATGCTGAGCAATGTGTTTGAATGGTGTCTCTGTCACTCTAAACCAGCTGTGTTCATGTGAGTTGTGCACAAGTGGGTAGGTCCCAGTCTGAAAAGCGAAGCCAGTGAGGAAGTGCCTTAAACCTGCATTCTTTCCAGCAGGGGGCAACTCCACTGTCTGCAAAAAGAAGTCTGATTGTATGGAAGTCTTTCTGATGACCCTATTTCCCACTTCATTTATTACCTCAGCAAATACTTTCCAAATGAGTGTAATGGTCTTGGTCAGTGGCGAGGCAAGCCCATTTTTGGGGGGACTGAAGCCCATCCAAAACTTTCTTTAGTCCACCCATCCTATCGTTTACTCCTTAAATCGAATCTATCATGTTTTGCTCATACCAGTTTGGAGTTGCGGAAATGGTAACCGGTTCAAATGGTCCAGTTAAATCAAACCTCACGCCCCACCCGTTTACGTGTTTTGTCCCTCATTGTATGTGTAATATGCAGCCCGGGAGCGCTGGAGGGGCAGATACTCGCAGTGCAACTGTCAGTGTGTGTGTGTGTGTGTGTGTTAGAACACTAATGACCAGGTAATGCTTCATTTTAGGAACTTGATATAGCCTAATCTGTCAAATGTCTACGAAACAGCAGTAGATCACACGCACGAGAGGATTTTCTCAATGCCTTTATGTTTAAGCTCGCAGAAAAAGATTGTGTAGTGACGTGCATTAAGATAAGATAGTCTTATGCACTTATAAGTTAGAAGTGAAATGCACTGGGTAAGAGAGAGATTTAAATGATGACACGTTATTAAAAAAAAAAGTAGGCTACAGTACAGTTAGATAACGGTATTAAATACGGTTTAATAGAAACATTTCATTTTCTTGTATTCACTCAAGATACAATACTGGAACAGTAAACCCTTTGCAAATGTTTTTTTATAGATGGATATACGTTCGTTTCTTTTAAAAGAGAACAGCCAAGTGCAGGTGAGAAAATGCCATTGAGAATAGGCTAGATGACTATGTGAATGATTTAACATTTATTTTTTATTGTTATACTGTTTTTTGGTGGACATTACAAGGAGGAAGAGATGAGGAGAGAGAAAAGGAGAGGGAAAGAGATGAGGAGAGAGAAAGAGATAAAACAGGTGAGAATGTGAAAATTAGGGCTGTAGTCTGCTGGTCGACTAGTCGATTAATTGGTCGATACTCTCTCATCCGACTAAATTCTCATCGGTCGACAAATCTCTGTGTATCTCTGTCTGTACTTTCATAAGGAGAAAAGTGCTACATCAGCAGCTTTCTGGGATTAATCCTTTATTTTCCTGCAGCGGGGGACAGACCAACAAACTACCTTTTGAAAACGCGGGTGTATTCAAAACACCCCCGCTGTTTTGGCAACTTTGGACTCGCCCAAACAGACTGTATAAAAACTCATGGTCTAACTGTACACGTTACTGAGCGTTTACTAAATGTACTGAGCTTTTACTGAATCAGTGTTTCTCCCACGATTATATCAACAAGAACCCCCGCCAGGCCAAAAAAAAATTTTTTAATGCTGGAATAAACGCCAAATATCCACTCACTCAGAAATATTTAGCGTGTGGGAGTCTGTGCAGCGTGTGAGTCAACCGCTGTGTTGTTGCCTGGGAAACGAGCAACGGTGTTATATGTCATTGCGTAGTATGTTTATGTAGCGAGTTGGACGCAGAGAAACTGACGGTGGCAGAGGAAAAGGTAAGCGGTGAGTTGTCAGTCTGGCAGTAAATGTACAGCACAGACTACAGTGTGTCAGTTAATAAGTGCTAAAAAGTCACATCTGTTGTTTGTCCAAGTGCTGGAAAAGTGAAGGGAGTTAGCTCCAAAGTTAGCAACGATGGATTAGCCTAGCCTGAAGACGCTAAACAGAGAAATACAGATTGCAGAATTCACTGTGCACCCCCCCAGCGACTAATCGATTAGTCGCAGATTATTTACAATTTTAGTCGACCAAGATTTTCTCTGGTTGACTACAGCCCTAGTGAAAATAATAGTCAAGAAGGCCATAATATAATAAGCATGTTTTTGACCACATTAATTGTATTTGACCATATTTATTTAGCCTACTTAATCTTTTAAAACTGGGTCATTCTTCAGCTATGGTTGATTTTCTGTCTTCATAATAATAAATACAAAACATCACTGACATTTCTTGTTTGATTCATTTTGTTGAGACTATTTCATTTTTGAAAGTGCAAATGTTCATAGAAACAATCAAACAATTTGTTTTGAAGTCTATACTGTGATGTATTTTTTTAGTATCCAATTTCCATATTTTGTATGTATAGTTTACATGAAAAACCATAAACCAATGCGTTTCAATACTGTGTAAATATGATATAGAAATACTGTAGCCTATAAAAATAGCCTAAAGTTCAAGATAGTCTTAAAAAAAAGAGAGAAACAATATTATATAAAGACAGCAGTGGTAAATTAAGCCTTTCCCTCAGTTTACATTAACTATTTTTCTGGAGAAAAGTTGATCCTTATTTTTCAGATAAGTGAGTTGAAGCTGAGCTGTTGTTTAATATCATACATTATAGTTCCACTGCAATGGCCAATTTAGTGGGGGGATTACATCATGGTTGGATTATCAAAGATAATTTTTAACATATGCTTTTTGCCTTTCTCTTATAACAACAGAATATTCCTAATTCCTAATAATTCCCTGTCATAATTAGCCCCCAGCTGCTTCCTGGGGGCTAAGCCGTTGTTGTGCCATCGTTGGTGAAAATTAGCATTATCACCACACTAACCAAGCTAGCAGCTAGCGCTATGGTCAGCTCCACCCTCTCGTCCAAATACGGTGACTTCTGGCTCAAAAATCAAACATGGTGACAGTCATATCCAAGATGGTGATGGTCAAATCACTAAACTCAAGGCTTCAAAACAGCAGATCACAAACCAATGGATGACTTCACGGTGAAGGCTATGTCCATACTTTTTTTTTCTTTTCTTTTTTACAGTCTATAGTATTGCAGATTGATGCAATGTCTCATTAAATTACAAGCTGCAATTTTTAGGCATGTAAACACCCAAGATGTATTTCCCTTATATTACAGCTTTTTCTATGTAACTCTAGTGCTAAGGTGAAACAAGTGGTGATAAATTGAACCCAAGCCTTATTTAATCACTGATTTCTGAAAAAAATAAATGAGCTATTATTGCTTATGGACTCAATGCATTGCTTTTGACCTAGAACCTCAATTTAGCAGTCTCAAGAGCAGCTCCTTGTTTGTTGCTTACTAGCTTGTTGAGTTTTTTCCAGAGGCCAAACATTCAACAGTAGTAGCCTTCAACTTGGATTGTATTTTAATGGTAGATGATCTTTACTTTCAAATATTTTAATGTTTTTTTTCTTCTCTAATTCTGGGTTTGTCCAAAGCTGGAAAATAAATTAGAAATTCCTAACTTGTCTATGGTCACCATTTTCAGCAATCTTGGACAATAGACATAGCTGGTGACAAAAAAGGTTAGCATAGGTAGACTTCTATGACGTTGCGTTGACTGGGTTGGCCAACCAAATACATGCAATCAGACATTTCTTGTTGATTATTTTTATAACATGAACACTGTTTTTTAGTGATGAGAGAAGTTTTCTGAATCACTGAATCAAGTGATGAAAAAGTGCTATCGGCTGTGTAATTTTACATTTCTATGGGTGGTGTAAATCTGAGATCATGATCAAATTGTTACTTACAAATTTCATTACTGTTTATTGTCCAATATGGATGCACATTTTAAGCAATTTCCTTATTAGTTGGCCTTGTTAACAATCAATAATTGGGTAATTGTTAACAGTTCATGAAATATGGTGGACATTTTTCCATTACATTTTTTAACCAATGATGCAACCTTTGTTTGATGCAAAATAAGAGTAAATTATAAGAATTTAGTGGCACAACCAGATACTACAGCAAGTCTATACATTTTCTCACAGTTGCAGCGTGCATCTCACCTCATGCATTATCAGCTAATATATTTTAATTGATTAAATTAACAGGAAATCATTGATAATAAATTAATCATTTTGACATCCCTATAATCACCAATAACATATATATAACAAACATATCACTTCTGAACATATAAATACTGCAGCAGATTGAGAAGCACATTTTGTATTAAAAATTCTCTAATACAAGATAAACAGACTAAACTGCATGCCTGCACCCTTTGGACCCTGTATGGAACATCCCTGACTTGATGTGACACAGGGCTTATAGAGTATAGCATACCCTCCACTGGATGTAAAACACTGATGTCAAACACTACACCATATGTTCCCCAGCATAAGAAATGAGAACGTATAGGCATCTGCTTACAATCTTTTATAATTGCAGGTGGAGCATGCAAGGTCAATTGGGCCAATTTAATTTTTATGGTTGACCCTGTTGCCACAGTTATGAAGGTTTTTACACAGGAAACGGGACTTAATTCCATAGTGTCAGTTTGGATATTGGATTGCCTGTCAAAACAAACAGTGATTGCCAGGGCTTTGGCCCAACAACTGAACAGCTTTAACTAGATATCCCTTGTTAAGGTTGTTTTTCTATTCAGTTTTCCAGAGTATGCACACTATTCTATGTATGAATGTGACCATTCTGTGAAATCTCTTATAAAATCTGAAATTTTGTTTTCATGTCAAAAAATCACAGACTCACAGAGGTTGCAGTTTCAAAATGATGAAAGTAAGTGAGTGTGGGTAAATGTCGTAAATACTTCCACATGTGCTGACAGCATGGAAACATGGAAATTTCTATGACCACAAGTAGAGGAGAAAAAATCTGAATTACATTTACCTCCATTTCTGCGTCATTTCCTTTATGTACCTTTTCTTTGAGGGGAAAAATAAGGGGGAAAAGAATACAAAAGTAAAAGAGGGCCCTTGGGTTTTCATGTCTGAGCCTGAAGCTCTGACAAGAAAAAGTCAACAAGAAGGAAATGTGTTGCTCCAGGCACAGGCATCAAGTTCAGCAGAGCAGGAAAAGAATCATTATTCTCTTTTGACTAGCAAAGTAGTAATAGCAAAATCCTGTAGTCTCTTATCCAAACTTGTTCACAAATAAACACTTCCACACTGTTAATTGTCCTTAACTAAACACCAACAGCTTCTTACTAACACTCACACACGACATAGCAACAACGGACCACTAGTCCTACAATACTAGTGCTGAGTTTCAGTATGATGAAAAAATTATTTTTTCATTTTGATACCTTATTTTGAGAAATACTTACAAATTGTTTTCTTTTTTCTAGACAAAATATTACACGATACCTTAAAACAAGCAGCTGTAAACACTTTGCCTAAATCAAAGAGTACATTTTTTGAATTTGAATTTAAATCAGAAATCAAATAAAGAATCTGAGCAAGCCTTCCTGGCTTTAATTACTTGACAGTTTTTGAAACTCAAACACATTTTGGTCAGTACAGAAGTTTGATACCCAGTACTGAGCATCAAAGTGTGTCCATGATTACAGTTTAACACTGAGATCATCAGTACAGTAATAAAGGACCATTATCAGTTTAACTAGTAAAATAACACAGTGGCTTAAAGAAACAGTTAAACATTTTGGTAAATGTTTTATTAAACATACAGATATGTAAGTGGTATCAATCTCATTGAAGGAAGATTTTGGTTTCTTTCAACCTGATGTATTTTCCCATTAATGTGGTCATGCTAATTTTGCTGCCTCTAGCTCATTATAGATTCAGGGGATTTACAAAAAGATGAGTAGCGGGGCAAGCCGCTGAGCCTCCTACATCTTTTTTACATGAATAGCTTCAAATGTTGTTTCTGAGTTAGGCTGGCTAACTGCATAGGGAACCACATCCAGGGCAACTTGCATGATGGCTTGTTAGAGAAGTAGAAACTTAGTAGATAGATAAAATGGTTCGTGCCTGCAAGTTTTCAAGTTGCAAGGATAAAATGACGTGATACACACTATGCACTTTTCATAGACTACTGAAGTATGTTACATGTTGTAATCACATTTTTCTTACCATGTCGAGTTTGGTCGAGCTGGCCTTATTCGTTTCATCCAAGTAATTTCATGAGGGTGAAACAGTCTCCAGGACAACAATGTTGATCCGTTTGTAGTAGTTCCACAACTGGGATTACTCTCATACATGGACACACTAGATTTTCTGAGTCTGACAGCAACAGGTACCACTTTACAGAAAAAGTTTTCCTCTTCACTCATCAAGAGAAGACAGCAGTGACCACAGGCTCACCAAAAGTTTCTGAAGTAACCTTTGTGATGCTTTGCCAGGCCTGATTGTTGTCTGAGTTGTTGTTTGTTCATGGGTATTTCTGCCTTAAGTTTTATCTTCAGCAGGTGAAATGCATGCTCAATTGGGTTGAGATCCAGTGACTTGGCCATTGCAGAATATACCGCTTCTTTGCCTTAGATAACACTTATGTTTTAGGTTATTCTCCACACATTGCCTCTACCATCTTTTAGAAATGATGTGGTATGCTTCGGATCATGAGCCATTCCAAGCCTTCCACATACTTTTTTCTTCCCATCATTCTAGTACAGGTTGATCTTAGTTTCACTTGTCCAAAGGATTCTGTTCCAGAACTGGGCTGGCTTTTGTAGATGTTTTTTGGCAAAGTCTAATATGGCCTTTCTATTCTTGAGGCTTATGAATGACTTGCACCTTGAGGTGAATCCTCTGTATTTGCTCTCGTGAAGTCTTCTCTTTACGGTAGACTTGGGTAATGACATGCCTACCTCCTGAAGAGTGTTCTTCACTTGGCTGGATGTTGTGAAAGGGGTTTTTCTTTACAATGGAATCGATCCTGTGATCATCTACCACTGTTGTCCTCTGTGGACGTCCAGGCCTTTTTGTGTTGTTGTTGTTGTGCCAGTGCATTTTTTTTTCTCAAAATGTACCAAACTGTTGATTTGGCCACTCCTAATGTTCTTGAGATCTCTCTGATGGATATTTTCTTTTTTTGCAGCCTAAGGATGCCCTGTTGCACTTACACTGACAGCTGCTTTGACAGCATGTTGTGGGTTCAGAGCAACGACTTCCAAATGCAAACGCCACACCTGGAATCAACTCCAGACCTTTTACTTGATGATGAAATAACTAAGGAATAGCCCACTCCTGTCCATGAGACAGCTTGAATCAATTGTCCAATTACTTTTGGTCCCTTGAAAAAGAGAACCAAGGAATTACAGCTCTTTAAGATGTAGCCCCCTACATCTTAAAAAGAGCTGTAATTCCTAAAGCCTTCCTGGAATTTTGATGTGAATACCCTCAAATTAAAGCTGAGAGTCTGCACTTGAAGTCCATATTCAATATATAACTATAACTTGATTATGTTTTGGTAATTGACTAATAATTTTCTAGATATTACCTCACTTATTCTAGTCAGGTAATCTTTGAAAAAACAGAAAGTTAGAAAAAAATAACTGCTTAATTCACATAGCTGAGCAACATTTGGCTTGAGGGAGGAAGCAACTGAGACCCTCAGTATGGCTTTAAGATGCTCATCTTTAAGTTTGGGCCTGAACTTTGACTTATTAAAGTTCATTGTGGAGAAGAACTTTTCATACAGATAGGTGCTGCCAAAAAGGCACAAGATCTGCTTGAACATCCTGGAAAGCTCAGGGAAGGTAGGGGACTACTCTCTCAAAAATTGTCCAAGCTCCTGTTTTTCCACTCCCCTCCCTGAACTTGGTTTTGAGGTCAGAATTGCACTGTAGGTTAATTAGCTCCACCTGCAGGACGGTGGGGCATCTTCCACATCAAAGGAGAAGGAGTCAGCAAAAATGTGAAACGTGGCTCTGTGTGTCTTGAAGTCTGCAAACCTATGATAAAATTCTTCCTGTAGCTTTCCAATGGTGTCAGCATACTTCTCACCACTGAATGTTGTTCCTGAATCCATGAGTGTTTTGCATGCTGGGAAATGGCAGAGGTTTGTCTGGGAAAGCTGGGCTTTCCATAACACAAGTTTTCTGGAGAATGCTCTGACATTGCCATATGCATCAATGACAAGCAGGCCCTGGCCTTGTAACTTCTTGCTCAGTACATTCAGCTGCTGGGTGATGTCAACAAGAAAAGCTAAGTTCATCAGCCTTTTAGGATCACTTAGTACAGGAACAGTCATTCCATCCTTGATGAACTCGCTGTCTTTGAATGGCTTTCCTGCCTTAGCAATCATCTCACTCACCACGTAGCTAGCTTTGACAGCCTCTTCACTGTCTTTGCTTGCTCTCTTGAGAAAATCTTGTTGCCTCAGTAGACATGTTTTAAGTTTGGCGACCTGATCCTCTCGCTCATCTCCCAGGTATTTTGCTTACTCCTCAGCATGTTTAGTTGAGTAATGACGTCTGATGTTATACTCCTTACGCACCACAACTTTCTCCGTGCATATTAGACACGTTGGGATGCCTCGGTCCGTCTCCCATGTCTCCTGAAATTGTCTGTGCTCATCGCCAACTTTTCTCTTCACAGCAGGTTCTGCAAAAGCCATAACTGGGGCTGACAAACACCATATAGCACTAGATGACAGGATTTTCCCTCCACTCGGTGACCCACAAGTGACTGAATGCTAATTCGTGTTGTTGTCGTCATGAGCCTGAGCTACGGTAGTCCACAAGTGTCAAAAATATTAATGTCCAGATGCATGTGAGAAAAAAACTTGCAGGCCACACTAACACCAAGCTTTGATTTCAGGCAGGGGGCCGCAAAATATCATACGCCCGTGGGTCAATGGCGGCCCGCTGCCCACAGGTTTGAGACCCCTGATCTAGATGTTCACTATGGGAATATTACAGTGTTCTTCTCACCCTAAACCCAGATAGTAAACAGTATTTTTTGTGAACAAATTAGTGACTCCAGCTTCTGTGCAGTGGAGAGCATGGGAAGCTGCAATAATGCCTGAAATCAATATCAAGATTACTTGTTAAATTTACCTTGGTAGCTCTCAGACAGGTTTTTGTGGACTAAATGTCGACCCAAAGTACCAATCATCAAATTACTAATGTTTGACTACAACATTTTAAACTAAACTCAAAATCTGGTGGCACAATTAACACTGACCTTGAGGAGTATTCCTGCAACTTTGTATTGCACTTCCATGAAGTTGGGGGACTTTCAAGAGGCTGATACTAAAAATGGTCGAAATTGATGTAAAAATGGCCAAAATATCCTGACATTTAGTTCCTTGTATGGGTCAAAAACACTGGATTCCCATAATGGAACTAATTAGCTTCTTTTATTACACTGCTACAAAGCCATATCTTTCAAATATGTATTTGTTTGATAGTATGTGGCTAGTATGTGGCCAGCATGTGGCGACACTGATGAACCCACATGGTGTGAATCAAATGCATAGGTGGGCTCCCAGGAAAAACTTTGATGCAATTCAATCTCTATCAGCTTCCACTAGCAGTCCTATAAAACTTTCAACCTATCCGTTATACCAAAAAGGCTGATTTTCTCTGAAAACATTCAGTATGATACTGAATACTTAATATACGCAAATTCTCAAAAAAATAAAACAGGCATTCCTTAATAATGCCATTAATCAAGGCTGCTCCAGAGAGACATCTGGAAACTCAAATATTAGCAAGGAAATTAAACTGCAGCAACAGGTTTGGGGTTATATGGCCAACCCATTCACCCTGCTTTGGT